>JACEFZ010003877.1:0-405421 GCA_014155875.1 Cepaea nemoralis
GATTCTATTGCTCAATCAAGAGAAACCAAAGACTAACCGGAGACCTCATTATGTGATTCTATTGCTCAAATACAAGAGAAACCAAAGGCTATCTGGAAACCTCATTCTGTGATCTGTTGCTCAAATACAAGAGACACCAAAGGCTATCCAGAGACCTTATTACGTGACTCTATTGCTCAAATACAAGAGAAACCAAAGGCTATCCAGAGACCTCATTACGTGACTCTATTGCTCAAATACAAGAGAAACCAAAGACTATCCAGAGACCTCATTACGTGACTCTATTGCTCAAATACAAGAGAAACCAAAGGCTATCCAGAGACCTCATTACGTGACTCTATTGCTCAAATACAAGAGAAACCAAAGACTATCCGGAGACCTCATTATGTGATTCTATTGCTCAAATACAAGAGAAACCAAAGGCTATCCAGAGACCTCATTACGTGACTCTATTGCTCAAATACAAGAGAAACCAAAGACTAACCGGAGACCTCATTATGTGATTCTATTGCTCAAATACAAGAGAAACCAAAGACTAACCGGAGACCTCATTATGTGATTCTATTGCTCAAATACAAGAGAAACCAAAGACTAACCGGAGACCTCATTATGTGATTCTATTGCTCAAATACAAGAGAAACCAAAGACTAACCGGAGACCTCATTATGTGATTCTATTGCTCAAATACAAGAGAAACCAAAGACTAACCGGAGACCTCATTATGTGATTCTATTGCTCAAATACAAGAGAAACCAAAGACTAACTGGAGACCTCATTATGTGATTCTATTGCTCAATTACAAGAGAAACCAAAGACTAACCGGAGACCTCATTATGTGATTCTATTGCTCAAATACAAGAGAAACCAAAGACTAACCGGAGACCTCATTATGTGATTCTATTGCTCAAATACAAGAGAAACCAAAGACTAACCGGAGACCTCATTATGTGATTCTATTGCTCAAATACAAGAGAAACCAAAGACTAACCGGAGACCTCATTATGTGATTCTATTGCTCAAATACAAGAGAAACCAAAGACTAACCGGAGACCTCATTATGTGATTCTATTGCTCAAATACAAGAGAAACCAAAGACTAACCGGAGACCTCATTATGTGATTCTATTGCTCAAATACAAGAGAAACCAAAGACTAACCGGAGACCTCATTATGTGATTCTATTGCTCAAATACAAGAGAAACCAAAGACTAACCGGAGACCTCATTATGTGATTCTATTGCTCAAATACAAGAGAAACCAAAGGCTATCCGAAACCTCATTATGTGACCCCTACACCCTAGCCAGAGGTCAGCGTGGCCAAGATGTTTACCAAGCTAGGACTTAAACTGTCTGTGCTCTGTGGGTTTATTTCCCCCCCCCCCCCACACACACTCACACATACATACACACACACCACACACACACACACATATATATATATATATATATATATATATATATATATATATATATATATATATATATATATATATATATATATATATATATATACCACAATACCACCAAAGGAAAAGAACAATTAAATCAATTAGCAAGCCACCAGCACCAGGTCAAGACGATTACACTTTATGGACAGACCAGAACAAAGTCATTATTCTGCTCCTGAGAACAGGACACGATAGATTACGCAACCACATGTATAGACAATTTAAGGATTTGTGAATCAGTCACGTGCACATGTGGATCGCGTGCCGCAGACAGCAGATCACATACTCCAAGACTGTCTAAAATTTGATATATCTAAGCAAACCTTCTGGCCTAGAGAGACAACAGTGATAGATAAATTATATGGACCACTGAGTGAACTAAAAACAGACAGTGAAGGTCACAGCAACAGACAACATTGCAGATATCATCATCATCAAGTGCCATACCCGCGGCGTAGGCAGTTCATATGTCTCTCCACAGATCTCGATCTTTGGTGTTCGTGGATCAACTCTGCTGCTGATATTCCTCCATCTCAAATCCATCCAGCATCATTTCTCTTGGTTAGCCTCTGCCTCTCTTTCCCCTCGATCTTTCCAGCTGGCATGTTGTTCTCCAATGCCTCTCTTCTCATCATATGACCAAAGTAAGCTGTTTATCTCTTTCTTATTGTTGTATATAATTTTCTATTTTCATTAGCCACTTTTAGGCAATCGTCGGTAGTTACTCTAGCAATCCAAGGAATTTACAACATTCGTCTTAGGAACAACCACATCTCTGTTGCTTCCAAGTTCTTCCTAATTTGTTCGTTTACATTCCAAGATTCACTGCTATACAACAAAACAGGTTATATATGGCACTTCAGCACTCTCTTTCTTACATTCAACTTATAGTGACTTATTGCACAAAATACTTTTCATAATTTGCAGATATAAACAATAAATTTCAAGTAAACGAAAGAAGAAAAAAACAAGATGACGATTTCCAAGCCGACTACCTTGCGTTGATTTCGATGGTATGAATGTCGGTCGTTCAGAAAGAAAACTACTGAACATAAAAATTGCTGACTAAATTACAAACAGCCAAAAGTACTTTGGTTTATTACGACTTCCTGTAAAGGACATTCACCAGTAACACCAAAGCTGGACTATAAAGGACATTCACCTGTAACACCAAAGCTGGACTGTAAAGGACATTCACCTGTAACACCAAAGCTGGACTGTAAAGGACATTCACCTGTAACACCAAAGCTGGAGAAGAAGTTAAAGGTTTTTTTTATTTGTCTTGCATTCACTAGCTTTGAACTAATGCGTTGTCCAGTGTGATATAGTGCGTATCCTGCCATCTCCTCTTGCTATTAGTAAGGTGTTTATTTTGAATATACTTAGTTCATGGTTACGTTAACAGTAGTGTTCAACACCAAATGAAATTATTTGGCCCTGGACAGGCAAACTGGCAACTGGCTAAAAATATTAGTAGTAAGATGGCCATGCCAAACTGCATCTGGCCCAGCCGCCCTATGTTCTAAGCCTAATATTAATATGAGTAGCGAAGGTTTTGTGAAGTGCAGTCCGAATCGAGACTTAGTCAAAATTTAAATGAAATAAAATAATTGAGTGGGTACATTAAAACCACACATTTGGCATAACATGGTTAAGAACCTGACTGCCTTAGACAGAAGAGCCAATTCTGGAACATTGGGAGTTGGTACTTTTAAATAATTATGTGTAATTATGTTGTGTAATTATGTGAAACTTTGTGTCAAGGACATGAAGTCAATATGTTAGTAGCAATGTCAGTTACCTGTCTTTGTGAGTATGGGGGAGAAAGATTAGAGCATTTTTCCCAAAAAATGTTTAGCGACCATCCAGTGACTTCCGGTTTATACCCACATCTGCTTTTGATTTGATGTATTTGAAAACCACACGTCACAGATTGGGGGAAACAACTCTAATAAATACTAATTTGGTCTGTCTGCTAGGCTGCAAGCGACTGTCGCTTAGAACTTCTGCTCTTGAATTTATTTAAGTGTATTCATGAAGGGTAAGCTAATTTTTCTTATAACTCCTGTATTTTAAACCAACCTTGACTTTTTGTTGCATTTTTGAATTCTGCGTTCAATTCTACATATATTTGAAGAGTTTCAACGATGCCCGCATTCGATAGCTTTCAGGAAAAAATGTTTAGCACTACCATGAAAATGAGATATTGCAGTCATAACACAAAATTCAAAATGGCGGCGCCCATACGTTAATACTGTACTATAGCGGACCTTTATTTATTTATAATTAGAACTGGTAATTTAAATACTAAAATTAAACAGAATACAAGTTTCATTTGTAGCAGTAATTTATCTATGTACTTGTATAATTAAACAAGCCACAGTAATAGAAAGCAAAATTTAATGTTCTTAGCTCCCTTTCTACTGTTAATTTTACTCAGATTCCTTTGCACTTCCTGGTTGTAGATCACGACACAAAAATATAACTCCGCTTAGAATTGACGTACAGCCTTGACTGAGGTACTGGTGGATTCATCTTTTCAAGCTGTATCCAACGGTGATAGTTTCATAAGTAAAAACCCAATTTTTAAATATTGTCTATATATGCTAATGTTAGTCTTAATGTATCACAATACATGCCCGGATTCAGTTTATTCACTCCAGTCGTGGAGATTTGTCTGCAACAGATGAGCAATATCTCCGGCGGGCCTACTCTCGTTGGTCGCAGGAGCCGCACGAGTCAGGTGGGGAGTCTGACGGTGGCACACGCTTACAAGGTCCAGACATGCGTATACGACCCTTACCTGTGGGATTTGGCTGAACGCTTCTAAGTCAAATCCCAAGGATTTAGGGTCTGGCCATCGCTCATCTCCTGCTCATGGAGGCGAAGTCTTGGAGGTTTGATGCTGATCCGCCAGTGTCTGCAGCCTACCTTGTTCCAGACGTATTGGTTATCCATTCCTCTAGATCAAACAAGGCAAGGCCGAGAGAGGGAACATGTCGTTTGGGCACCACATGTTCTCTGAAGCTCTGCCCAGGCATTGTGAGATGGAATTTTGGCCAAATTCCAATCCACATACTTTGGTCTGTGAAGACTGCAAGGTGCCACTCACAGTCTTAATGTTGAACCTGTAGGGTGTAGGGGTTGTACCTGCTACCTCGGCATCAGCACACCAGAAGTTTAAGAGTAAGCTCTCTTATAACAAAGTTAAAGGGCAGCAGCTTGGTAAGATTAATCTGCGCGTACAAAGAATGGTTTTGCGTTTCATGTTCAAATATGATTTCCACCCAATATGCTAAAATTCATGTTTCACAAACAAGTAACTATTGTAACTTTGATTTCCTCCCAATATGCTAACAATTCAGCATTTCACAAACAAGTAACTATTGTAACTGTGATTTCCACCCAATATGCTAACAATTCAGTGTTTCACAAACAAGTAACTATTGTAACTATGATTTCCACCCAATATGCTAACAATTCAGTGTTTCACAAACAAGTAACTATTGTAACTATGATTTCCACCCAATATGCTAACAATTCAGTGTTTCACAAACATGTAACTATTGTAATGTATTCCTGTCAGTGTACGTCCAAATGCACAACAGATCCTAGCGAGGCAGTTTGTGGTAAGTGATAGCAATTACTTGTTGAAAACATTTATAATCTTAGTAATTATTATTGTAGGTGATAGCAATTACTTGTTGAAAACATGTACAGTCTGAATAATTATCGTTGAATAAGTATCGTTGTAAATGTTTTGACAGACTAAAAGTTCTTATTGATAAATAGGAAACCGCGGTAACACAGCGGCTAGGTCTTATGCCTTTTGGAACGGTGATCACGTGTTCAATTCCCCATCATGGTGGGGATTTTTTAAAACATTATCTGGGTTTATAGGACGAGCCAGTCTCTAAAATGGTTGCCAGGGAATGTTCTTTCTTCACCTCTTGGTTCACTGGTATTTGTCTAGTTGTCTCCGTGATCTCCACATTGATAATTCTGTTATACAATTTTAGTCCATAGTCCATCTATTTTGCACAGTCATTAATTAGTGAATGTGTATAATTTATAATTATTGTAGTCGTCCGCCATGTTTCTGATCCATACAGTAGTACTGATGTAGAGGTATAATTCAATATTATACTGTATGGAGTCTCCGTGGTGAAGTGGTCAAACTGTCTGCCCTGCGCTCCAAAAGCTGTGGGTTTGATTCCGGGCTACATCTTTCTGTTCATGGGTGCATTTTTCTATCAGACTCCTGGGGGTCGTCGCTGTAGATATTGAGTTTGCGCTTTGTGCCACGCTTTTCGGCAGGCCGACCTGCTGAAAGAGACGAGCCATATGGGATAAAACCCGGCGCAATGAAGTAGATCCTCTCGACTTTTAAGACCTTTATTTGTTTTAAGTTTGGTGTTCAGTTGAATGTCCCTCAGTTGATTGAATGCAATATTTACTTGTCGTATTCTGTTTGTGGTGCATCTTCCATCTGGTGTTATCTGAGTACCTAGTTATCTGAATTTCTGCACCAGCCCCAAAATAACATCATTTACTTTAATTGTACTTTAGGCATGATCTGTTTCTTTGATATCACCATGAATTTAATTTAATTTAATACATGACAAAGTTACACCTCTGAGTTTGAGAAGTGGGATGCATTTCCACGAGAGAGGAACACAGAAGAAGAAGATGGTGTGACACAGACAATCACATAATGATTTTTTTTTAAAAATGCCAATCGGGAACCTACTATGAGTTTGTTATGCACTAGGAACATTATTTGTCGGCCTGAATGCAGGGAGGAATAGGTCTTTCCTTCACTTAGCAGATGACGAGCATACATATCTTTATAGGAAACTTCAAAACTCCAGTTTGCAGAAGTCAACTGTGCCAGATGACATCCGTCACATGTACTTGAAACTTATTCCTAAAACTGTTATTTTCATTGGTGGACAGCACATCTATCAGTTACTCACCTTTGAAATTATATTAGAGATACGGCCACTACAATAATTTGCTAAATAAAATAACATGTTTGCTTATCCATGCTCTTCTTTAGGTGCCTGATGTTGTAGAATCATCATGGATTGGGCCAGGGATGCACACACTTCAAATGAATATTTCTGGTGAAGGTAATGAGCTTGTTTGCTGTTGTACCAGTAATGAATTTGTTTGATGTTGTACTGGTTCATCTCATCTCATTGTGTTGAAAACCCATATGTGGAAAGAATGAGATTGCGGGGGATCACTAGGGGTTCTGGAGGAATCTCAAAACTGTGAGGGAAAACCAGGAGAACTTTAGATCAGATAGCAGTGGGAACGATTAGTAGTATGACTCTTTGCTGGCTGTTGAATGAGGGGACTGAGCACATATGGGAGTCCTGAGTGCAGTGATGTCGGTTCTTAACTCATCTCGACAGCTCACTCATGCTAGATCATGTTTTAGCTTGTACCTTGCGATGTGTCGAGGTGAAGCATACACACGGAGTGTGGCCGTTTATAGGTCCTCAAATTTTAGATTCCATGTACTCTGTTTTTATTACTGTTTTAGGTAATGAGTTTGTTTGTTTGTCCACATATAGACGTCCCCATTCGTGTATGACTCATGGATATCAGGAACTGAATGACTTAGCATCATCCCAGTAAGCTCACTCACTTCACAAGCCTGCTCATGAACTCTCCATGCTGGGGTAGCAGAGCATGGTACTGCATGACCATGACTCTCGATGCTGGGTAGCATGACATGGTACTGCGTGACCAGAGCTCTCCATGCTGGGGTATACATACTTGGGTACTGCATGACCGATGACTCTCATGCTGTGGGTAGGCATGACATGGTACTGCATGACCATGAACTCTCCATGCTGTAAGCAGACAATGGGTACTGCGTGACATGAGCGCTCCATGCTGGTTTGCCAAACATGGTACTGCAGTGACCATGGAGCTCTCCTGCTGGGTATAGGCAAGACATGGGTACTGCATGACCATGGACTCTCCATGCGGGTAAGCAGACATGGTACGTGTATGACCTGCTTCTCCTGTCTGGGGTAAGCAAGACATGGGTAACTGTAATGACCATGAACTCGCCATGCTGGGGTAGCAAGACATGGTATTGCATGACATTCGCCAGTAGAGATGAGGGCACACAGATAAGAAGATGCACATCATCATCGTGGAGACCATTGTGGATTCTCTTCCACTAGCCAGACTAGTGTCCTGGTTCCAGATGTCCTGTATGGAGTGGTGACAGTGTTGGGCAGTGTGAACCCGGTCCGCTGCGCATAGCATCTCTCATTCTGTGACCATGTGTCCTCCATCTTCCAGTGAGCATAGGCCCTCATCCACTCACACCAAGCCTTTGTTAACTGATCATAATGTTGCATGTTGTTATATCCTTGATCATATTGTGTTGATGTTGTATGACTTGATCCTAATTGTTGGATGTTAACTGATCATATTGTTGGATGTGTTAACTTGATCATAAATGTTGGATGTTGTTACTTGCAGCATAATTGTTGGTGTTTGTTTACACTTGATCATAATTGTCTGGATGTTTGTGTAACTTGATCATAGATTGGTGGATGTTGTTACACTTGATCACAGTAATGTTGATCGTGCGGCGCTGGGTGTCTGTGGAATCGAGGCAGCTAGTTCCATGCAAGCCGTCCTCATTCATCTCTTACCGGCATGCATGGTAGGTTACGGTGTTGTTATTCTTTGCTTCTCGTATGAAACCCGGTGACACACAGGCGACTGTCATGATTGAATATCCATTGTCAAGGGATGGCCACACACCAGGCAAGGGCAAGAAATTTGAAGCAAATAGAAAGCTTGAATAGTTCTTTTAATGGTTATAAACTGGGTGTATCCTGAGCCATGGGACTCTTTCCTGCTGCTGTAATTATAGAAGGGCCAGTACTCTGGTCACTCTGTGTTGAGTTTGCCCATGAGGCATGGTGACTAGTGGATTCACTGACAGGAGACTGAGTCTGTGATTAGTGATGCATATGTGATGACCAGTCACATGAGTATCTGCCTGGTGTGGCAGTCTGTAGATTGGTCATCACTTTTGTTTTGTTGATGTTGATGTTGATGCTTGTGTGAAAATAATGATCTGGTTCATCTCGTGGTCTTGTTATTCATTTTGTACTCTGAAGTCAGCAGAATTGCCGGGTATGTCAATCCTGGATAAAAACAACAAATACGCCAACATCCTGACATCTGTTTTCTAGTGTGTTTTCTTAGCTCCTGTTCTCTTCTGTTACAGTTTTTGCTGGCCTAGTGGTCATTGGTTCGAATTAGCATCGATGGCAAATTTGTAAAATGGACCCGAGCTCCCAGGTTGATCCAACGGGTACCAGGAAATATCTTGGGAAGTAAATAGGGCCGGTGCGATTCTGAGAAAATCACCCGCCGAGTGCTGATTGGTTTATACAAATATGGAGTTAGCACCATATGACTAATATGCCTCCCACCCTCCCCTTTCTTTCTCATTCTTGTTGCACACAAATGTACCTGTCCATCAGTCAAACTAATCGTCCATCCATTGACCCAATCACTCACCAATCATCCATCCATTGACCCAATCACTCACTAATCATTCATCCATTGACCTAATCACTCAACCAATCATTCATCAATTAACTCAATAATTAACTAATCATTCATCCGGTGACCTAATCACTCGCCAATCATTCATCCACTGGCCCAATCGCTAGCCCATCATCCATCCATTGACCCAATCACTCGCCTATCATCCATCGATTTACTCAGTTACTCACCTATCATCCATACATTGACCCAATTACTCGCCTATCATCCATACATTTACTCAGTCACTCACCTGTCATCAACAATTTTCTTATGTATTAACATAAATGCGTTATTCTAGCAGACACCATGACAGTTTAAATCTTTTCTGAATGAACTTAACCAGCACAGATTTAATGTCCCTAGGCAAAACGACATGCCAACCAAAGATCACAGTCAACAGTGGAAAACCTGAAAATGTCACACATTTTGAATATCTTGACTCTATAACCAACAACACTGGGGACTTTTTAAAAGAAAGTGATATGCAGGCTGGCCATAGCAGCACAAAGGTTAAAAAATATCAAGAACATTATGGCACAGCACCAGTGCACAAATGCATGTGAAACGTTTCAATACATGCATATTTCCCGTGACAACATACAGGCGTGAGTTATCGACCATTTCATGATCACTACAGAAGAAAATATGGGCTTCTAAACTTCAGTGTTACAGAACAGTTCTTAGCATTTCGTGGAAAAAGAATAAGAAAAATACTTTTGTTTTACAAGATCTGAACATGGAAGAAAACTGGTTCATAAATATATGTTCCCGAAACTGAATAACTTTGCCCATTTTAAACGCCTCAGGTTTTAGTCAGATATGCCTGAGCTACTGTATGACAGCAGATGGTGCTACCTGGTTTCCTTTAGCGCGAATGTTGGGCGGCGCTGACTAAACCTGAGACCCCACATTATGCCAATGGTGTTGGGTGGAAGAGCGCAGTTAGAAGGGTACAAACCTTATCCTGGTGTGAGGAAATGCAACATAAAGACTAAATGTCATGGCAGGGCAGACCAAGCCCCAAGCCTTGGTTGGCAACTGGTCTAGGATCGAAGCTTTGACAGGTAGACAGTTAGAGCATTACTTTGCTTAGCTGGCAGTTTCTGCAGCTTGTCTTGTTCCAGATGTATTGTTGCTATCTTCCTCTGGAATAAACTTAGGCAGACCAAGAGAGGACTGCATGGGCAATACGTGGTCTACACAATTCAGCCATGGCTTTGCGCTATGGAGAGATTATGACTTAATATTTTTAAAGCACGGTGTAAATAACTATCGTCAGTCAAGACGAAAGGTGCCAGTTAAAATTAAACGTCAAAGTAGTTGGGAAAGAATAGTGGCGGAGGGCTTGGTTGCTGGAAGTGGTTGACCAGCATAAAGATGGACTCATGGCAGACATCTTGGACATGAGGGTTCATGAGATGAGTAATTTGTGGGTTATAACAGTATCTCTAGTTGTTTGACGTCAACATTGACAGTCGTTGCTGACAACATACAAGTATAAGTACAATCTCCACGCCATTAGACATATTGTGTATAAGGAAAAGTAAAAACAAAATTAAAGCACTCTTTTATGTTGGGTATATGGTGCTGTCCCCAATATTTGTATAGACCAGTCAGCACTGTAGAGAAGATGTGGTCGGTATCACACTGACTGTCATTATTTCTCATGACGTTTCCTGGCACACATTTTACACTGGGACAGTTTGGAAGCTCAGGCCAGTTTGTATAGAAATCTGCCCCAATATGGATTCAAACACGGGAAATCTAGGCTGGTAGGCAAGTGTGCTAGCCAGTACTCTACTGCAGCTTTCAGAAACTGAAATACCTCAACCATATTAAAAGTGAACAACCATTTGGAAAGTTTAGAGGTCGGCATGACTGAATGTTTCTCATTCCCTCATATTCTCGTGAGTAACGTAATCTGCGCGGGAATCGGTAGCGGTTCTCGCTGCGTTGGTAACGTGATGGCAATGGACACTGGTGATAAAGAACGCTAATCCACACGTAAAAATTAGTTCAGTGTACTAAAGTAGCAGCACTTGAATGGGCTACGCTTGAGTTCAAAGCGAGCAAACACAAAACAAAGCATTGATAATGCATATTGGGAGCTCGTCGCCGCTGAACATGTTGCATGGAGGGCAAACATCAGAAATAGAATAAAGACACAGGAGCAAATTATTGCAGATAAGTCACACACCGAGCGTGTGAGATGTAAGATGGTGCATGATGGTGGAAATGACCACGTGTTCACATGCACCCACTGTGAACGGACATTTACAGCGCGAATTGGCCTTATCATTCACATTCACTACAGCCATAGGTAAAAGTTGTTATGCCTTTTTGAAGCACTAACTATCGTCTGTCAAGGACGGCAAGGTGCCAATATATATATATATATATATATATATATATATATATATATATATATATATATATATATATATATATATATATATATATATATATATATATATATATATATTATAATAGAAGAATTGGTCCCTGACAGAACGAGGCAGAACATGACCAACATGGCGGTGGACATAGGACATTACAGACAGCCTGGGCATGGACATGTATGAGGCAGGGGATTGGTAAAGGATCAAGAATCTTGTTGGTGGTTTGTTATGAGTGATGTTCTACAAAAGATTTCCTTCAAGAAGATGATGATGATAATGGGTGTTAAAAAGGACTTTAACATTTATGTTTCATTTCTCACAGAACCTGCCCAGGCGATCAAATATCCAAACATGATTCCAGAATATGCCACTAGAGCTGCAGTTGCTGACCAACTCATGGATACTGATGATGGTTATACCCCCATTCCTTACTACAGGATGGAGGCAGTTCCTAGAGGTGAATTGGTTGCATTTTTCTAACTCTTGAATAGGAGAGCAATATGTTTGTAGGAGCTCATATTGGTGGCATTGCTATCTGTATTATGAAGAAGAGAAGGTGATTTTGTAGCATTCGACTTGAATATAGTACAGATACTGCTAAAGGAGTTGAAATTCTGTGACTTCTTATTTCCTAGGTCGACACTTTATGAGTTATGGGACCAGTTACTTTGTTGTTCTTCTACTGCTCTGTATCTCCCATCGGAGCCTAGCCCCTCCACAAACTCACTCCAAGCCCTCTCATCCGTTGCTGCTTCCTGCAGCTTCTTCCATGTCCCCCCCCCCCCCTTTTCCTATATTACACTGGTCTACACACATTTTGGTGCCTTACATTTTATAGCTGTTCTTGTGTAATTTTGTGTTGCTGATTTCAAAAATGTAATCAGATCAGATTAGAACAAGAATCGCCATTGCGAAAGTAGCCTTTAGCAAGATGAAAAACATTCTAACCAATAAAAAGATGTCAATTGAAACGAGAAAAAGAGTGTTGAGGGGATACATAGAGCCTGTTCTTTTGTATGGATGTGAAACTTGGACAATGTGCAGTCAAGCTGAAAAACATCTGATGGCTGCAGAAATGTGGTTTCTGAGGAAAATGCAAAAGAATACCATGGACAGATAGAAAAAACCAATGACCAAGTAACTACAAGAGACAAATGAAAATCGTAGATTGATTAGAGAAATTAGACGTAGACAGTCAAAATTTTTTGGACATGTTATGAGAAGAAATGGACTGGAGAACTTAGTGACAGCTGGCAAGATCGAAGGGAACAGACCAAGAGGAAGACCGAGAGGAAAATACCTGGATGGCTTGGCCACATGGCATGGACGAGACAGGAACACTGAGCTGATCCACGACTCTGGTGATCGAGTGAAATGGCGAATCATGACCGCCCACGCTTTCCGGCATGGCACATGATTGATTGATTGAATCAGATCTTTTCTGTCAGCTCTAGTTTTTTAGATAACTAAGAATGACCTTAGTAGGGCAATTGTTATGTACAAGCCTAGAGTTAGGTGCCATCAGTGACATTTTGACTGTAATCTGCATTCATATTATATGTAATTACTGTGCATTTATTACTTTCATATAAAACACCAAATATGTACGCGTATTAAAACTTTATCACTAACAATTTTTATCTGTAAACACACAAAAAGCTTCTTTTCGAGAACTTCCTATAATGTGATATGCCGGGACAGTCATGCTTAAGGGTCCAACAGTAATCTGCCATCATGTGAGCATCCCAAAGTCCCTTGTATCTCTCTTCCATTGTTTTTATATCTTGGTGAAATCTTTCACCTCGCTCCTCATTAAAGTTGCCAAGATTCTCAGGAAAGAAATGTAAATGTTTATGTAGGTGGTGCAATTTTATGTTCATGTGGATCAAAGCTTACAAAAACTCGACAGCATGTTTTCAACCAATTCAGAATAATCTTCTGCTTTAAAGTTACCCGGAAAGTTTTGCACAACTGAAACTCATGATGACCAGGCTGTGGACTCTGTTCATCGAATCAATAAATTTTTGATCGTTTATTAACTTTCTCATTTGAGGTCCGTCAAAAATTCCAGCTTTAAGTTTTTCTATGCTCAGTCATATGCTTTCACCTGTCATGTCTCAACTCTTTAATCTAACAAAGTGTTCCATGTTTGCAGGTTACATGGAGCCATGTGCTTCCACCTTTAGTGTCTCAACTCTTCAATCTAACTAAGTGCTCAATGTTTGCAGATTACATGGAGCCATGTGCTTCCTTCCACCTGTCATGTCTCAACTCTCGAATCTAACCAAGTGTTCCATGTTTGCAGTTTACTGTTATTTTTTTACAATCTAACAGTGTTCAATGTTTGCATGTGTTATTATTGATAACCATAAATCTAACCAAGTGTTCCATGTTTGCAGGTTACAATGTTATTATTGATAACCAGAAATCTAACCAAGTGTTCCATGTTTGCAGGTTACTGTGTTATTATTGATAACCAGAAGTTTACATCGGATCCAGCAGACCCAAAGCCATTCAATATCTGGGAGATCGGGCAGGTTCTGAGAAGGACAGCGGTATGGAACTGTGTTGTTTTTGGATGTAGGGATCACTGGGAGTGTGTGAGTGAGTTGTGAGCTGTATGTATGTATCTATGTGGACGTATGTGCCTCCATGGATATAATGCCACCGTGGATATATGTGCCACTGTTGATGTATGGGCCTCCGTGGATGTATGAGAATATGTGGATATATGTGCCTACATGATGTATGAGGCTATGTGGATGTATGTGCCTCCCTCCTTGAATGTATGAGACTGGGGATATATGAGCCTCCGTGGATGTATGTGGATGTATAAGCCTATATAGATATATGTGTCTCTGTGGATGTATGTGTCCGTGGATGTATGTGTCCGTGGATGTGTGTAGCAATGTGGATATATAGGCCTCCGTTAATGTATGAGGCTATGTGGATATATGTACCTCAATGAATGTATGAGCCTATGTGGATGTATGTTCTTCCGAGTATGTATGTATTTTCAACTTTTTTCACACTAATTTAAACTAATTCACACACAAAAATCAGTCCAGTGCACTAGAAGTAATAGCATGTGTGTGGTCTACACCTGAGTTCACAAGCGAGTGAGCGAAGGAACAAAAATCAGATTCTGTGCACGCGTACAGGGGCAGGGACAACACAGCCACCATGGAGATAGAACTTTAGTAGCAACTGGGAGAGACGTCTCTATTCAGGGGCAGGGACAACACAGCCACCGTGAGATAGAACTTTAGTAGCAACTTGGGAGAAAAGTCTCTATTCAGGGCAGGGACAACACAGCCACCATGGAGATAGAACTTTAGTAGCAACTTGGGAGAGAAGTCTCTATTCAGGGGCAGGGACAACACAGCCACCATGGAGATAGAACTTTAGTAGCAACTTGGGAGAGAAGTCTCTATTCGGGCAGGACAACACAGCCACCATGGAGATAGAACTTTAGTAGCAACTTGGGAGAGAAGTCTCTATTCAGGGGCAGGGACAACACAGCCACCATGGAGATAGAACTTTAGTAGCAACTTGGGAGAGAAGTCTCTATTCAGGGGCAGGGACAACACAGCCACCATGGAGATAGTACTTTAATAGCTACCAGCCAGCTCCAGGGATTAATCACACTGTGCTGAATATCAAAGTGAATGGTCATAGACTGAGTGTTGTGGACAAATTCACCTATCTTGGCAGCACTATGTCACAAGCTGCCACAATTGATGATGAAGTGAATGCAAGACTCTCCAAGGTCAGCGCGGCCTTTGGCAGACTGTACAAGAATGTATGGGACAGAGTTGGAATAAGCCTGCAAACAAAGCTAAAAGTCTACAAAGCAGTTGTATTACCCACACTGCTATATGCTTGTGAAACTCGGGACTGTTTATCAGCGACACGCTAGGAAATTAAACCACTTCCACACAGTCTGCCTAAGAAAGCTACTGAAGATTAAATGGCTAAGACAAGATCCCAGACACTGAAGTCCTAGAAAGAGCATCCATGCCCAGTATCCACACTCTACTAATGAAGAATCAGATTTGCTGGGCTGGTCACTTGACTCGCATGCCAGATCACAGGCTCCCTAAACGGATTTTTTTACGGCGAGTTGCGTTGTGGTAAACCCTCCCAAGGCGGCTAGAGGAAACACTTTAAAGACACTCTGAAAATCTCACTGAATGCTTTTGGAATTCAACATGACAACTGGGAGACTGCAGCCAGAGACCGAAATTCGTGGCATGCATCATTACGCAAGGGTGCAGTCACGTGTGAGGCAACCAGGACTGCAAGAGCTGTGAAAAAAAGGCAGGACAGAAAAACCACTGCAGGAAATCCTCCTCCAGAAATGTCAAGCAATCTTTGTCCACATTGTCAAAGAATATTTTGAGCTAAAATAGGCCTTATCAGCCATCTTATAACTCACGGCTCCACACTTTCAACCCCACTGGATGAAATGAATGGTTATCATCATTCTTGATGGACAAACAACAAAAACTTTAATAGCAACTTGGGAGAAAAGTCTCTATTCAGGGGCAGGGACAACTCAGCCACCATGGAGATAATGCTTTAGTAGCAACTTGGGAGAAAAGTCTCTATTCAGGGGCAGGGACAACCTGAAAGGACATGATTAGATTTATGAGTTTAAACGCAGTCTTCCTGAGGATACCCTACCAACCAACCAACCAACCAACCATGATAAGACAGAAATCATTCTAACAACAATGTTGAGCTGCCATACTGGACATGTCTGAAATCTTCCGGTCCAATGTGGCAGATAAGCGGGTGATGCATTAAAGCCTTAGAGTGTTATTTACTTCTGGTCATGGTTTGCATTTTCCTCATTTGGACTTGTAGTACATGGATCCGTCGCCCAGCTACTGAGTTGAGTGCTTGTGGATTTCATATGGAATGCTTCTTCGCCTGTCTGCGGGGCGTTGTGCTGTGAATGCATGCTCAGAAAAATGGGGGAGGGAAGGGGGTGGCACAGGATTAGAGTAATTATAGAGTGGCCCACTGCCGTGAGGTTGAAACTGCAACTTACTAATTAACTAACTAACTGGACATGTGAGAATTAAAACAGTTTTGAAATTTGACTGTAATAATGAATTGTGAAATGACTGACAGACTGGCACCTTGCTGTCTTGATAAACAATTAATTGTAAAATGGAGTTATTCTCCTCCATGGTACAAAGCCTGGGCTGGATTTAGAGACCATGTGTTTGTTGCCCACGCAGTATGATCCCTCTCCCAGCCTTCCTAGTTTACTCCAGAAGAAAGGTAACACTAACACGTCTGGAACAAGACAAGCTGCAAAAGGTACCAGATCAGCAAAGCAATGCACTAACTAACTGTCCACATTGTCGGCGTCTCCATCCAGGATCAGTTGCCCACCAAGGCTTAGGGTCTGGTCTACCCTGCCATGATATTTAGACTTTAGGTTGCATTTCCTCGCACTAGAGCAAGGCTCTTACCCTCCAAATTGCTCTCCGCCCAAAGCCGTGAGCACAATGTGAGGTGTCGGGTTTGGTGAGTGCCGCCCAGCATTCGGTGCTAAGAGAAAGCAAGTAGAACCTTCTAGTGTCGTACGGTAGCTCAGTAATATAAGACTAAGACTTGAAGTGTGAAATATAAGTGGATAAAATCTTAGTGGGAAATACATGAAGAAAAAACATACAAATGGCACTAAGGATTTGGGAAGAAAAAGTATAAATAAAAATTTGAATAACAAAGACACAAACCATATATAGTACGATTTATTATCCTAGGAATCAACATACAGCTGAAAGATGCTGGTGTTGACCGCAATATCCTGAAGCAGGATGGAAACGCGGAAAAAAAACAAACATTTCGCTGCATCTCGTCAGGTACCTGACAAGATGCAGCGAAATGTGCCAGGCAATAAATCGTACTATATATGGTTTGTGTCTTCGTTATTCAAATTCACTACGGGAAAACATTGTTTTGATAAATAAAAATGTAATGAAATAATTATTGCCATTGGATCTGATGAGAATTTACAAATACTGGATCGCATCTTTGCCATGTTTTTTTTTCTATTTAGAAAGAAAGTCCAGTACCGATTTTGTGAGACTATTCACTGTATTGTTATCACTAGGATAATCTTAACACAGTGCACAAACCCCATAGCCGCAGCAAGGATCCAGATGTGTGTATACCCGAATCACACGTGTTGTAAATATTCTTTTGTGACTGGGTTAAAGACAATTGTTAATTTAACCTGATCAGAGGCAACATTTGGATGTGAGTGAGTCATCAACCATTTCACAATCACTACAGAAGAAAATCCGAGCTGTAGAACTGAAATGTTAGAGAGAAATTCTGAGAATATTTTGGACCAGGAAAGAGAAAAGTCCTGACATTCTACCAAATCTGAACATCAGGGAAAACCCGGATTCAAACACAGCATCAAGTCTCGGAAACTGAAATACCTTGGACACATTAAATGTGACAGTGACTTGGATATAACAGTGATGGAGGAGATGGTTGCTGGAAGAAGTAGCAGGGGTCGAGCAGCACAAGGATGGTCACAGGACAGCAGACACTTTGGGTATGACAATACATGAAGCAGGGAAACTGGCAAAGGCTTACACATATTTTCCGCAGGCCGTGATAAGGGGCAACGTCCTGCGGAGGAACTGCTACAAGAATAGCCTGTTTGGTCTGCTCCTTTTTATGTCCTACTAACGAGAATGTGCAATGTGCACATGGGTGCTCCAGGCTTTCACCCGTGTCTGAGAAGGCTAGATGTCCAGTCCACTACTCTGGGATCGGAGGAGTAGACCACACATGTGTTGTTTTGTAGAAATCCAAATAGGATAACACTGGGAATCAAACCAGATCTCCCCGGGAAGGTTAACCCGGTCAACAAATGCCCGCAGAAGTCGGATGTGTCGGCCTAACGGCGCAAGAACTCAGCTCTGCTGTAAACAGGCACAACGCAATCACATCCGGAAAAAAAAACTCAGGATGAACGCAGCAGAAGAAGAAGAAACCAGATCTGAATGAGTTACAGGTGGATGTTGTACCTCTGAGCCACTTCTTCTTCTTCTTCTTCTTCTTCTTCTTCTTCTTCTTCTTCTTCTTCTTCTTCTTCTTCTTCTTCTTCTTCTTCTTCTTCTTCTTCTTCTTCTTCTTCTTCTTCTTCTTCCACCTCATCGTATAGCATAATTCCTCAACGATCATATGCCATGCCCTTTGTAGAACTGATGGTGATTGGCTGGATTTTACAGCTACAGTTTTCTGTGTTTAGTTTAGTCGACGGATCAACATCACAGTACACAGATGTAACCCAAAAGTTATCCCTTCTACTCATAACTCAAGCCTGAGTCCGGAGAATCTAAGTTCAGTGCACGAACTCCATAGCACCGGCGAGGATCCTGAAATACTTGGGTAGATTTTTAACTCAGAATTTTGCCCAGGCAGCGCCGTTAGGCTACTCTATTTCGATTTCCAACTGCCAAGGGATTTTTTATGTTCGCAACAATACACACGGGCGTCCGATCTCACTACCCAGAGACCAGGTTATCTATGAGATGAGGAAGCCAGTATCATGCCAACCTTCCGTGGTCCCCTCTGAGGACATGCTTGGTGGGTCACAGTGTGGTTCTATACCTCCCTATGTGCGTGTGTGCGTGCATGCGTGCGTGTGTAATTTGTAAGAAACTACACAACTACACATTAATATGTAGGATGGCCGCAGGAACGAGAGAGAGAGAGAGAGAGAGAGAGAGAGAGAGAGAGAGAGAGAGAGAGAGAGAGAGAGAGAGAGAGAGAGTCTTATACATATACTCCCAATATATTATACATATATTATTTATATACAACTCCACATTAATGTGTATATTTTTTTTAACAGCGGCACTGAGGAATAGTTTTGAAAGGTTACAGTTCATAGTTGCGCTGAAGATCAATTTGACGGATGTAGAAATTGTTCAGTTTCTCAAGAACATCTCAGCTACAGACCACACTAACTATGATTGTTTCGTTTGCTGTATTTTGTCGCACGGAGAGGCTAATCATGTTTTTGGTGTCAATGGACGGACAGTTCAACTCAACACCATCACATCAATGTTCAGGTTATTACATGTGTTGTTTGCAAGCTTTTATATCTATCTCTATTGTCTTTTTATGTTCATCATTACGTTCCAAGCAGGCGTGGGCAATCATGGTTCGCCATCTTACATGGTTACCAGAGTCTCTAATCAAAGTCTGTGTTCTTGTCCCAATGATGCCATGCTGCCAAACCATCCAGGTATTTATTCCCTCTGCCTTCCTCTTGCTCTCTTCCCATCAAGCTTGCAAGTTGTCACAACATTTTCAAGTCAGTTTCCTCTCATAACATGTCCAAAAAATCTTGACTGTCTAAGTCTAATTTTTCCTATCAGTTTCCGTTTTTCATTTGTCTATTGAAGGACTGTCTCATTTCATTTTGTATCCACCCATGGTAATTCTTTGCATTCTTCTCAAAAACCATATATCCACTGCCATTAGATGTTTCTCAGCTTGTCTGTTAATTGTCCATGTTTCACACACATACAACAATATGGGTTTTATATAGCACTTCAACGCTCTTTGTCTCACTGCAATTGACAAATTTTGCAGAAAGCCATCTTTACCATGGCAAATCTTGATCTAATCTCTGCATCTTCCATCAAATGTTACGAATTTCCGAAATAGTTATACTGGTCGCCTGTTTAAGAATATTTCCTTTCACTTGGATTATTACTATGTGGTATTTCTTTCTTCTTGGAGACGACCATGATCTCTGTTTTCTTACAATTCAATTCCAAACCTAGTTTCTCACTGTCTATAATAACCTCATCCACCAAATGTTGTAGATCCTGCTCGTTGTCAGCAATCAATACTGTATCGTCTGCATATATTTTTGATGCTTTGTCCACCGAATGCAACTCCTTTCATATCCTCTAAATTTCTCATAATATTGTCACTATAAAGAGGAAAAGAGCTGGAGATATCACACATTCCTGTCGCACACCTCTCCTGATGGGCTGGAATTGACTTATTTCATTATCAATTTTTATGTTAGTTTATTTCATTTGATAAGTTCTCATATTTCTGTCATAAATTGCAACTCTTTAGGTAAAAAATGTAAAAAGGTTCAGGGGAACCATGGTGGTGTTTTGACTAGACATTGGCCTGCTGGTCGTGCGTTCAAGGGAACAATGGTGGTGTGTTGGCTAGACCTGGTCTGGCGGTCATGGGAACCTTGGTGTTGTGTTGGCTAAACCTGGCCTGCTAGTCATGAGAACCTTTGGTGTTATGTTGGCTAGACACTGGCCTGGTGGTCAGGGGAACCATGGTAGTGTGTTGTCTACACCTTGTCTGGTGGTCAGGGGAACCATGGTGATGTGTTGTCTACACCTTGTCTGGCGGTCAGGGGAACCATGGTGGTGTGTTGTCTACACCTTGTCTGGTAGTCAGGGGAACCATGGTGGTGTGTTGTCTACACCTTGTCTGGCGGTCAGGGGAACCATGGTGGTGTGTTGTCTACACCTTGTCTGGCGGTCAGGGGAACCATGGTGGTGTGTTGTCTACACCTTGTCTGGCGGTCAGGGGAACCATGGTGGTGTGTTGTCTACACCTTGTCTGGCGGTCAGGGGAACCATGGTGGTGTGTTGTCTACACCTTGTCTGGTGGTCAGGGGAACCATGGTGGTGTGTTGTCTACACCTTGTCTGGTGGTCAGGGGAACCTATGGTGGTGTGTTGTCTACACCTTGTCTGGCGGTCAGGGGAACCATGGTGGTGTATTGTCTACACCTTGTCTGGCGGTCAGGGGAACCATGGTGGTGTGTTGTCTACACCTTGTCTGGCGGTCAGGGGAACCATGGGGGTGTGTTGTCTACACCTTGTCTAGCGGTCAGGGGAACCATGGTGGTGTGTTGTCTACACCTTGTCTGGGGGTCAGGGGAACCATGGTGGTGTGTTGTCTACACCTTGTCTGGTGGTCAGGGGAACCATGGTGGTGTGTTGTCTACACCTTGTCTGGTGGTCAGGGGAACCATGGTTGTGTGTTGGCTAGACACTGGCCTATTGGTCATGGGTTCAGGGGAACCATGGAGTGTATTGGCTAGAAACTGGCCTGCTGGTTTCCCCAGCGTTTAATATCTCTTGTGTTCTCATGGTGTGATTGCAGCGTTGCCCCAGAGTTTATATCGCTTGTGTTCTCATGATGTGACCTCAGGGTTGCCCCAGAATTTAACATTGCTTGTGTTCTCATGATGTGATCTTCAAAATGCTGATATTCTTGTCCTTATTTGGGTGAAAATCTACTTTTGTAAATTTGCCATCTGTAGCACTTTAATAGTGGTCTTCTTAGCCATCCATGGAATTCTTCATATCATGACATTATCAACATAATAATCTCACCACTATGGCAACATTGCCTAATTCAAGTACCCCTAATCCACAGAGCTCCGTTGTGTCCTTCTCTGGCAAGAAAGCCGAAGCTGTTTTTCATGGCAAGTAGTCGTAGTAAAGGCCCCGGAAGAGGTAAGCAATTGCTCTTGTCCTAAAATGTCTCTGCCTACATTTCTGAGCAGTTATACATGATAGATGTCATATATACATCAGAACAATTCTGACAGAATCATTCACAATGAACAAATCATAATAATATCATAAAGTGAGTTACATTGCTCTGTTTTGTCGGGACTCTGCCTCAATACATCTGGTTTTGACAAGCATTTCGGGTTCCAAAGATTGCTGTTATGTTGCCGGAGGCTCACAGTTGGTGTGAGCGCCCAATCTTGCTTAATAAAAAGTCGCTTAAAAGGTCATCAGGGTCAACTTCATTGCACTGAGTTTTATCCCATATGGCTCAGTCTCTTTCCGCAGCGCTGGTTGCTGAAAGCGTCGCACAAAGCACAAACTCTTTAGCTCCAGGAGTCGTCCCAGGAGTCTCCGAAAAAATGCACTCGTGAACCGAAGGACATGGCCCGGAATCAAACCCAAAACCTTTGGAGTCCAAATCAGACGGCTTGACCACTTCGCCACAGAGACTCCTACCTTGTAAAATACCCCATGGCTCGTGCATTCATAACCAAAAGTCCCACTCCTGGCTTTCACTTGGCGGACCTGTTTTAACTAACAGTAGAAGGGTCGGCGGCGAGTCTCTCGTGCTGTTAAAATAACCAGAATGCTCTATATGTGTATGCACGTACATTCATGCGGAGACACGTGTGTGCGTGCCCACACATCTAAACTCAAGTAAGACCACAGTCTGCTCTAGTAAAAGTGCTGAAGACGGAGGCATCCAGCCATGGAGGCGCACCAAATAAAATAAGGATGCCACGCAATTACGCAATGAGATATGTTGATTACTGAAAAACTTTATGGTGCTCACCCTGCTTGGGGCTTTGGACCCCAAGGCAGGTGCAGTGCCGGGTCCTATGCCTCGAAAGGGTCCAACCAAAAAGACTGGAGGTCCTTCTCAGATGTCCTGTTTGGCCAGGGGACCTGAGAATAGAGCATCTGGCCGTACCAAACAGAGATTAAAAATAATGCACTGGAATGCGGAGGGAGTCAGTAACAAAAACAAAAACAAACAACAACAAAAAAGAGCTAGAAAACATCTTGTACCAAGAAAAAGAGAGTGTGTTGCTTGCAAGAGACTCACCTCAATAAAACTATAGCTTTCAAAATCAGAAGCTATCAGTGTTATCGATCTGACCAAAAGAACAGACAAAAAGGTGAAGTTTTAGAAAAATAACATCACAGCTTCCCAAATTGAAGTTTACATGGAAGGGGCTGAATATGAGACACTTAAAATTAAGACAGACAGTACAGATCTACATCTGATCAATTACTACTGTCAAAGTGACCTCTCACAGGCACTTGACACACTACTATTCAAGGAAAAAATTGATTATGTGTGGCGATTTAAACGGCCACTTGCAGAGCTGGAGCTATGATCACATGTACCAGAGAGGAGAGAGACTGGAAGACTGGCAAGATGAGAATAGATTCAACTTGATTAACAAGCCGTCTGACCCACATACTCAAGATCATGGCACACTACAACTACACCCGACCTGGCTCTTCACTCACCAGACCTGGAGTGGAACATCATACGAATTATTAGGAAATAACTTGGTGGTAGTGACCATCGGCCAGTCTGTCTAACTGTAGAAAATGAGCTTGTAAGTGAAAGCAGCACCCTCTCGAGGTGGAACTACAACGAACGAACAAACAATTTTTATTTTCAAAGGTTTAAGACTTGGGCAAGCAGGCCCGTCGACATTCTGTCCCTTCTTCTCAAATTCCTCTCATACATTATTTCATTCAACATCACTTATGAAGCTAATCTTAGACAACAGAACGAAGCTATGCGGGTCATTCTGGGATGCACCAGAGACGCCCCAGTAGTGTGTATGCGTTACATCCTTGGTCTGCCGACTGTTGCTGGTAGGCTCAAGGTGATGCAGGCGAAGGCATACCTCAGAGTATCTGCAGACACAGATCACCCGATGCATGAGACGCTGGACGCAGTTTAGGGTCAGAGACTGATAAGAGGGAAATCATGGATGGCTCAGGCGGAGGATACGATCAGACAGGTGTGCATCCTGGAGAACATTTGGCGAGGAGAGGAGTGGGTCAGAGTGCCAGCGGAGCAATCAGACTTGTGCAGAGTTATAATCACAATGAGCCGGGAGTGCAGGGAGTGGCCAGCAGGGGCCACGGAAGTGGAAATCCAGCAACTAATTCAGGATAATGCTCGCTCGGGTGATGTGATTATCTACACAGATGGGTCGGTGTTGAGAGGTAGGAGAAGTGCCTGGGGGTTCTTAGCAAAAGCTAATGGTCGATGTTTGGTGCAGGAGAGCCTGGCATATGATACCACAACATCTAGCTTAAGAATGGAGGTGGAGGTGGTCAGTGCAGCTTTCCGCTGGATGGAGAATACGATACACACACACATCGTGATTGTAACTGACTCAGAAAGCATGCTTAGTAAGGGGAGGAAAGGCAAGCTTCGGGCAGAGTGGCTTGCTTTGCTTCGGAGGTCACGAGTGGCAAGCATCGCCTGGATCTTTTCTCCGAGGCATGCCGGTGTGCTGGGGAATGAACAGGCTGACAGATTGGCTGGCTCTGCAAAACTTGGTGGAGTACTGATGCATGACAAGCAGACATGGTTACGGCCTTGTGGGAGCACGTGTACACCTCGGAGGAATAAATGGATCACCATGGTCTGGCAAGAATGAGACAGCGAGGAGTGACGAGGGGATCTGACCGACGCTCAAAGGAAAGGTGAGACAGACATATAATCAGATTGCTACTGGTACTATTGGTATTGGAACTCTTTGCTGGGTACTGAGGATGGGGACGGAGCGCTTATGGGAATGCCGCGAATGCTGTGATGTCGGTTCCTAAATCAATCAATCAATTAATCAGACAACAAAACAACAATAAGCATTAATACGCAGGAAAAATAATCAATAATATATGACTCACTGAGGTAATGTTTACCATGAGCATGATAAATACCTAAGGAAGGTGTAACGTGTCATGCATATGGGAATGTTTATTAACTAGTTGTCATTTGAGATAAAATACCATTATTATGTGTGTGTGTGTGTTTTTTTTTTTTTTTTGGGGGGGGGGGGGGGGGGAGGGGGAATGTAGTCTCTACTGAGTAAGTGTTCTAACAGGTTGTGACTAAGTATAATGATTGGTGGTGTCTTTGATTTCTTGTGGAAGATTGTTCCACAACTAAGCTTGTTTTATATGTCTATCCTAGGTTTAGGGACATGAAGTATATTTAAACTAAAGACTAATAAATAGAGAGCATATAATGGATTCCCCCCCCCCCCAACCCCCAGTACATACTGGTGTGGTGGAAAACGAGCAGATGGACAGATTGGCTGGGGCCGCAGCACTTGGCGGTGTATTGGTACATAGTAAAGAATCCTTTGCGATCATGTGTTTACTGCAGAAGAACAGATTGTTCATCACGACCTGGATAACTACTGCGGGGAGTGACCAAAGGATCAGACCTACTCCCAGGACTCTGATGAAAGATCACACGGACACACAGTCAGGCTGCTAGTGGTTCTATTAGTATTGGGACTCATCACTGGCTGTTGAACATGAAGATAGGGCACATAGGGCATGTCCTGAGTACCGTGATGTCATCTCTTGGCTCAATTCAACAAAAGTCCCTAGCCTTTCACTTTCCCTAGTCTACTTACACGGCAGCAGATGTATATCTCACTTCATGTATTGAGTTGTCCGACATGGGAGACCCTAAATTTAGCTACGCTGCCTTTGGCAAAGCTCTTGGGGTCATAGGAACACACTAGTTCCTCTACAACTTCATGGTGGGGACGCAAAAGAAGAGAAGTAAACTAAATGGTGGCAAAGTTTTGAGGATATTCATATCCTCTTCTTGGTTATAAAAGATTATTTAAAAAAAAAAGAAAATTAAAATTGAATTGAATCATTTCATCATACATCATTCTTTGTCACCCTCTGCCTCTCTCGTCTAGAATTTTACCTATATAATCCCAGGTTTTGTAACTCATTTGATGTGGGATATATGCATAGTTGAGTTTTCTATTTCTTCCACAGTGGCTTGCCATGGTCTCTGTCCTGATGTACCTCACATGTTTCACACACTCTTTTGTCGTACATTATGTGATTTGACAACAGTGGGTATTTATTGCTGAAAGTATGGTTTTATTTTCACATATGTCACAGCCTGTACAGGAACCAGAGCCCCAAATTCATAACAGACGGGCCAGAGATTGACTTTGATTCCACAGAGTGGGTACCGAATGAGGCAGATTTTCTGGTTGGATATGCAACAGTCACTCATGTGTCATACCGCAACAGATATCAAGGAACATTCTACATCAATGAACTGACCAAAGTCCTCGACAAATATGCTCATAGGTAAGTCAGTAGTCGTACAGCCCAGTACATGTATCATCAGACATATTGGGTATATGGTAGTTTGGCCTGTTTATTCCATGACTGAATGTCACAGCATGGTTGAAGCATTATGTGTCGGGTAGCATGGTTGAACATTATGTGTGGGGTAGCATGGTTGAACATTATGTGTGGGGTAGCATAGTTGAAGATCGTGTGTGGGGTAGCATGGTTGAATATTATGTGTGGGGTAGCATGGTTGAATATTATGTGTGGGGTAGCATGGTTGAATATTATGTGTGGGGTAGCATGGTTGAACATTATGTGTGGAGTAGCATGGTTGAACATCACATGTGGGGTAGCATGGTTGAACATCACATGTGGGGTAGCATGGTTGAACATCACATGTGGGGTAGCATGGTTGAACATTATGTCTGGGGTAGCATGGTTGAACATTATGTCTGGGGTAGCATGGTTGAACATCACATGTGGGGTAGCATGGTTGAACATCACATGTGGGGTAGCATGGTTGAACATCACATGTGGGGTAGCATGGTTGAACATTATGTCTGGGGTAGCATGGTTGAACATTATGTCTGGGGTAGCATGGTTGAACATCACATGTGGGGTAGCATGGTTGAACATCACATGTGGGGTAGCATGGTTGAACATCACATGTGGGGTAGCATGGTTGAAATCACATGTGGGGTAGCATGGTTGAACATCACATGTGGGGTAGCATGGTTGAACATTATATGTGGGGTAGCATGGTTGAATATCACATCTAGAGTAGCATGGTTGAATATCACATCTAGAGTAGCATGGTTGAATATCATATCTAGAGTAGCATGGTTGAATATCACATCTAGAATAGCATGGTTGAACATTACATCTAGAGTAGCATGGTTGAATATCACATCTAGAGTAGCATGGTTGAACATTACATCTAGAGTAGCATGGTTGAACATCTCATATAGGGTAGCATGGCAGAACATTACATCTAGAGTAGCATGGTTGAACATTACATCTAGAGTAATATGGTTGAATATCACATCTAGAGTAGCATGGTTGAATATCACATCTAGAGTAGCATGGTTGAACATTACATCTAGAGTAGCATGGTTGAATATTACATCTAGAGTAGCATGGTTGAATATCACATCTAGAGTAGCATGGTTGAATATCACATCTAGAGGAACATGGTTGAATATCACATCTAGAGTAGCATGGTTGAATATCACATCTAGAGTAGCATGGTTGAATATTATATCTAGAGTAGCATGGTTGAACATCTCATATAGGGTAGCATGGTAGAACATTACATCTAGAGTAGCATGGTTGAACATTACATCTAGAGTAGCATGGTTGAATATCACATCTAGAGTAGCATGGTTTGAATATCACATCTAGAGTAGCATGGTTGAATATCACATCTAGAGTAGGCATGGTTGAACATTACATCTAGAGTAGCATGGTTGAATATTACATCTAGAGTAGCATGGTTGAATATCACATCTAGAGTAGCATGGTTGAATATCACATCTAGAGTAGCATGGTTGAATATCACATCTAGAGTAGCATGGTTGAACATCTCATATAGGGTAGCATGGTAGAACATTACATCTAGAGTAGCATGGTTGAACATTACATCTAGAGTAGCATGGTTGAATATCACATCTAGAGTAGCATGGTTGAATATCACAGCTAGAGTAGCATGGTTGAATATCACATCTAGAGTAGCATGGTTGAACATTACATCTAGAGTAGCATGGTTGAATATTACATCTAGAGTAGCATGGTTGAATATCACATCTAGAGTAGCATGGTTGAATATCACATCTAGAGTAGCATGGTTGAACATCACATCTAGAGTAGCATGGTTGAATATTACATCTAGAGTAGCATGGTTGAATATCACATCTAGAGTAGCATGGTTGAACATACATCTAGAGTAGCATGGTTGAACATTACATCTAGAGTAGCATGGTTGAATATCACATCTAGAGTAGCATGGTAGAATATCACATCTAGAGTAGCATGGTTGAATATCACATCTAGAGTAGCATGGTTGAATATCACATCTAGAGTAGCATGGTTGAATATTATATCTAGAGTAGCATGGTTGAATATCACATCTAGAGTAGCATGGTTGAATATCACATCTAGAGTAGCATGGTTGAATATTATATCTAGAGTAGCATAGTTGAATATCACATCTAGAGTAGCATGGTTGAACATTACATCTAGAGTAGCATGGTTGAACATTACATCTAGAGTAGCATGGTTGAATATCACATCTATAGTAGCATGGTTGAACATCACATGTGGGGTAGCATGGTTGAACATCACATGTGGGGTAGCATGGTTGAACATCACATGTGGGGTAGCATGGTTGAACATCACATGTGGGGTAGCATGGTTGAACATCACATGTGGGGTAGCATGGTTGAACATTATATGTGGGGTAGCATGGTTGAATATCACATGTAGAGTAGCATGGTTGAACATTACATCTAGAGTAGCATGGTTGAACATTACATCTAGAGTAGCATGGTTGAATATCACATCTAGTGTAGCATGGTTGAATATCACATCTAGAGTAGCATGGTTGAATATCACATCTAGAGTAGCATGGTTGAATATCACATCTAGAGTAGCATGGTTGAACATTACATCTAGAGTAGCATGGTTGAACATTACATCTAGAGTAGCATGGTTGAATATCACATCTATAGTAGCATGGTTGAATATCACATGTGGGGTAGCATGGTTGAACATCACATGTGGGGTAGCATGGTTGAACATCACATGTGGGGTAGCATGGTTGAACATTACATGTGGGGTAGCATGGTTGAATATCACATCTATAGTAGCATGGTTGAACATCACATGTGGGGTAGCATGGTTGAACATCACATGTGGGGTAGCATGGTTGAACATCACATGTGGGGTAGCATGGTTGAACATTATATGTGGGGTAGCATGGTTGAATATCACATCTAGAGTAGCATGGTTGAATATCACATCTAGAGTAGCATGGTTGAATATCACATCTAGAGTAGCATGGTTGAACATTACATCTAGAGTAGCATGGTTGAACATTACATCTAGAGTAGCATGGTTGAATATCACATCTAGAGTAGCATGGTTGAATATCACATCTAGAGTAGCATGGTTGAACATTACATCTCAAGTAGCATGGTTGAACATCTCATATAGGGTAGCATGGTAGAACATCACATGTGGGGTAGCATGGTTGAACATAACATATATGGTAGCTTGGTTAAACATCACTTGTAGAGTAGCATGGTTGAACATCACATATAGGGTAGCATGATGAACATCACATGTATTGTAGCATGGTTGAATATTATATGTGGAGTAGCATGGTTGAACATCACATGTGGGGTAGCATGGTTGAACATCACATATAGTGTAGCATGGTTGAATATTTCATCTAGAGTAGCATGGTTGAATAATCACACACTTGTTCTTCAAGTACAGTCATACTTTTTCCAATGTCTGAGAAAGGTTGCTATAGCCGTCTCCAACAGTCACACACTCACTCTATGGGTCCCTGGAACAGCCACAGTGGGCCTTCCTTCACCTTGAGCAGGGTGGCCAAATGCTGCCAAGAGTAGACATGTCCGCAACTCTGGGATCAACAGCGACAACTTGACAGTTTGTTAACAACTGAAAGTAAATATCAGGTTTTCAGGAAGCCACCGTATTGCTAGCATGCTTGCCTGCTGATTCTGTTGTCATGTGTTCGGATCTCCATGGAGGCAGATGTGTGCAAACTCATCTGGGTTCCTGGTTGACATAACCTAAAGTGCTACCAGAAAATGTCCTGGTTGACATAACCTAAAGTGCTACCAGAAAATGTCCTGGTTGACATAACCTAAAGTGCTACCAGAAAATGTCCTGGTTGACATAACCTAAAGTGCTACCAGAAAATGTCCTGGTTGACACAGCCTCAAGTGCTACTAGAATATGTCCTGGTTGACACAGTATAACAGAGCGAGTCTGAATGCAACTGTAGCTGAACGTAACTGTAGGAAATCAAGACAACTCCTTGATGATAAATAAGTGTCTGTTTAATTATGAAGGTTCTCTGGTACAAAAATTGTAGACTGCAAATATCAAAGCTTGTTGACAGTTACCCGGCCGATCGTTACTAACTCCCTATGTCAGCACGTGAGTGTAACTCAAATCTCTAACTACCGTGCTCCTTCGTGCTCATTCCCTTTCCCTTTGCGCAGCATCTTGCGTACCAAACTAACTAAAGCCCATATAACAGGTCATACTGTTATAACAGCCTAAAGTGCTACCAGAAAATTTCCTAGTTGACACAGCCTCAAGTGCCACCAGAAAATTTCCTAGTTGACACAGCCTCAAGTGCTACCAGAAAATGTCCTGGTTGACACAGCCTCAAGTGCTACCAGAAAATGTCCTGGTTGACACAGCCTCAAGTCATACCAGAAAATGTCTTGATTGACACAGCCTCAGGTGCTACCAGAAAATGTCCTAGTTGACACAGCCTCAAGTGCTACCAGAAAATGTCTTGGTTGACACAGTCTCAAGTGCTACAAGAAAATGTCCTGGTTGACATAGCCTCAAGTGCTACCCAGAAAATGTCCTGGTTGACACAGCCTCAAGTGCTACCAGAAAATGTCCTGTTTGACACAGCCTCAAGTGCTACCAGAAAATGCCCTGGTTGACACAACCTCAAGTGCTACCAGAAAATGTCCTGGTTGACACAGCCTCAAGTGCTACCAGAAAATGTCCTGGTTGACACAGACTCAAGCGCTACCAGAAAATGTCCTGGAAATTAGAGGCAGCTGGCATGATGTTAACCTTATCACCATCCGTTGAAGTCTCCATGGCGAATTGGTCAAGCCGTTTGACTCGGGCTTCGATCATTGTGGGTTTGATACCAGGCCGCGTCCTTCAGTTCATGAGTGAAATTTTTCGGAGACTCCTATGAGTCGTTGCTACAGCTATGGAGTTTGTGCTTTGTGCAACGCTTTCCGCGCTGCGGAAAGAGACAGAGCCATATGGGATAAAATTCCGGTGCAATGAAGTCGAGCCTGTTGACATTTAAGCGACCTTTAAGCGACTTTCGACGACTTGTCTGTTATTTAATTATAAGTATAATAGATATATCATTATATCACATGTGTCTTGGTTTTATTTCCACAGGGGAAATTGGTGTTATGGTTATTTCTTCTATCTTAAAGAGTGGACTTGACTTTGTGTTTATTTCTTCTATTTGCCAGGGATGTCTTGGTTATTTTTTATTCCCTCCTACTTGGCAGAGAGATCTTGATTTCATGTTTATTTCTCCTACTTTTTTTCTCCTATTTCTCCTACCTTTTTCTCCTATTTCTCCTACTTGCCAGAGAGGACCTGATTTTCTGTTTATTTCTCCTATGTGCCAGGGAGGACTTGCAAACTCTTCTTGTGCGCGTGAATGCTGCTGTCAGTAACCGGATCCCCAGCGGAAATGCAAGCTCACTATTCAGGGCCTACAAGCAGACGCCAGCGCCTCAACATACACTGACGAAGCAGCTGAAATTTTTGTAAGCATTTCAGTCATCAACCACACCTGGATGATGGTTCTAACATCTGACAAGAGCAGCAAAGCTGAACAAGTCTGTAAGACCTTACAGTGGAATTTCAACGTAAGACAAAGACCAAGTAGAAAGACATTTTATCAGCAGAAAATACTGCAGAAAGTGTATTGGCTTTAGCAACTACCTGGCTTATTTGATTACAACCACTCATATTTGATCATCATCATCATCAACGCAACGGTATTCTGCCCAAAGACTGAGATGATGTTATTTTTTTTAATGTTGTAAAAACAAGTAGAGGTCTGATATGACGTTTGTTTACTAAGTTAAAATAAATTACTGATATGTTAAAAAAGATTATTAAGTTACAATAAAGGACTGGTGTGTTTTTTAACATGTGTTGGGTTTAAAAAAAAAAGAAATGATATTTTGTTTGTAAAACACATAGTAAGTAAAAGTGAAAGACTGATGTGTTTGTTACACATGTGGTAAGGGAAAGTGTAGGACTGATATGACATTTGTAAAATATGCTGTTAGTAAAGGTAAAGAACTGATATGATGATTATAAAACATGCAGTTTGTAAAAGTAAAGGACTGATATGATGTTTGTAAAAAATGCAGTAAGTTCTTCTTCTTTTGACCGCTTGAAATATGTCTATAACTGTAATGTTGTCTCTTATGTGAATCTAACAGTTTTTCTTAGTTCATTCAGCGGTCCATAGAGTTTATCTTCCACTGTCGTCTCTCTAGGCCAGAAGGTTTGCCTGGATATGTTTTAGTTTGGGCAATCCTGGAGTATGTGCAGTAAGTAAAACTAAAGGACTGCTATGATGTTTGCAAAACATGCAGTTGGTAAAAGTAAAGGACAGATATGATGTTTGTAAAACATGCAGTTAGTAAAAGTAAATGACTGATGATGTTTGTAAAAACATGCAGTTAGTAAAAGTAAAGGACTGATATGATGTTTGTAAAACATGCAGTTAGTAAAAGTATTGTACACTTTTACAGGTCTCGAGGCACATTGTATGCATGGAGCCAGCACCCATGTGTTTATTCAAGTCCGCACTGATTGGGCAATGTGGTGAATAATTGCCATAGTTCTGTTGATACAGGTTGGGAACATGGCATGAGACGTATTGAGTGCGGTCGACAGAAGGAGACTGTGGGATGTGACCTATCACGACATTGTTCACAAACACGTGACAAGTAGGCTGGATGTTTTGGACGAGAACAAAACGTCACTTTAGAGTCAGTCAGACTTGGACTTCGTTCGGTGTTGGACCTAGTCCTCGTTAACAGAGCATGGTTAATATTACGCCGCTCTTTTAGAATTGTGATGTTTCGATATTGTTTTGTATATTTGTGAATTCGTGTATGGAACAAATGATGATGTTCTCGACAGCGTCTAATGTATCATGTTAGTAAAATAGAGTGTGAAAAACTTACACCGGTGTCCTGTCCAGCAGCAATGGTGAGTCAGTCTAAGTTGTTAACGTGTATGGTCTGTAAAGACTCAATGGCCATCAGAAGTGGAGAGATGTCGACAACACCAAGAGTATGCATCTCTAGAGAGATCTATGAAGCGCCACTGAAACAGTAGGCCTACAGTAGTGCCGCGCCAAGAACGAGATTGTCGTCCAATTATTTTAGCGCACATGGCCTATGAAAGATGTATGTTGCTCAACCAGGCTGTGTGTAAACTAACAGGTTTTTCCTGCCATCATTTATCAAAGTTAAAGAATGCCACGGGTGTTGTGAGAAGAGCTGAGCATATCAATAAACTCCCTGGCAATATTACACCTGTTGCCTTTACTCCCTGAACATTTTCAGAGATCCATTTTAAGCTGGGTCCACCTGTACACCCAAGTCAATGTTAAACATCCACTTCAATGGGGATTCAAACACACAGCTACCAGGCCTGCAGACAAACTTGCCAGTTACTGCACTACCATAGCTCCCTGTTTAAACATGTCCCTCCACCTTCAGCCTAGCCTTGTTATTGCTTATAAACATATTTATGGGAAATTAATGTGGTGGTTTCCTCTTGTATTCCACATCCAGATAAGAACTTTACAAGCTATAAATATGCTCTGGTTGGTAGCTTTTCAAATCTTGACAGGTTTCACCTACACAGGATCCTTATACACATAACCTCCTTTATTCGGCCTTATCCGATCAGGCTGAGCATTCAATGTGTTAGTTCAGAATCAAAGGGAGTGCAGCATTTTGAGGTTCTCAATGTTATTTTGACATCATCATCATGTGTCATGCTGAAAAACGTGGGCGGTCATGGAAAATTTAAAAAAAATGTCCGTTTTACAAAACAGGGTGAGATTGTAAACTCTTACTGAGAAGAGTACGGTTTGTGCTGAGCAGTAAACATGTCACAAGTCATAAAATCAATCATCATCATGTGGCAGTAAACATGTCACAAGTCATAAAATCAATCATCATCATGTAGCAGTAAACATGTCACAAGTCATAAAATCAATCATCATCATGTGGCAGTAAACATATCACAAGTCATAAAATCAATCATCATCATGTGGCAGTAAACATGTCACAAGTCATAAAATCAATCATCATCATGTGGCAGTAAACATGTCACAAGTCATAAAATCAATCATCATCATGTAGCAGTAAACATGTCACAAGTCATAAAATCAATCATCATCATGTGGCAGTAAACATGTCACAAGTCATAAAATCAATCATCATCATGTGGCAGTAAACATGTCACAAGTCATAAAATCAATCATCATCATGTGGCAGTAAACATGTCACAAGTCATAAAATCAATCATCATCATGTGGCAGTAAACATGTCACAAGTCATAAAATCAATCATCATCATGTGGCAGTAAACATGTCACAAGTCATAAAATCAATCATCATCATGTGGCAGTAAACATGTCACAAGTCATAAAATCAATCATCATCATGTGGCAGTAAACATGTCACAAGTCATAAAATCAATCATCATCATGTGGCAGTAAACATGTCACAAGTCATAAAATCAATCATCATCATGTGGCAGTAAACATGTCACAAGTCATAAAATCAATCATCATCATGTGGCAGTAAACATGTCACAAGTCATAAAATCAATCATCATCATGTGGCAGTAAACATGTCACAAGTCATAAAATCAATCATCATCATGTGGCAGTAAACATGTCACAAGTCATAAAATCAATCATCATCATGTGGCAGTAAACATGTCACAAGTCATAAAATCAATCATCATCATGTGGCAGTAAACATGTCACAAGTCATAAAATCAATCATCATCATGTGGCAGTAAACATGTCACAAGTCATAAAATCAATCATCATCATGTCGCAGTAAACATGTCACAAGTCATAAAATCAATCATCATCATGTAGCAGTAAACATGTCACAAGTCATAAAATCAATCATCATCATGTAGCAGTAAACATGTCACAAGTCATAAAATCAATCATCATCATGTAGCAGTAAACATGTCACAAGTCATAAAATCAATCATCATCATGTGGCAGTAAACATGTCACAAGTCATAAAATCAATCATCATCATGTGGCAGTAAACATGTCACAAGTCATAAAATCAATATTCATCATGTGGCAGTAAACATGTCACAAGTCATAAAATCAATCATCATCATGTAGCAGTAAACATGTCACAAGTCATAAAATCAATCATCATCATGTGGCAGTAAACATGTCACAAGTCATAAAATCAATCATCATCATGTGGCAGTAAACATGTCACAAGTCATAAAATCAATATTCATCATGTGGCAGTAAACATGTCACAAGTCATAAAATTTTTCATCATCATGTAGCAGTAAACATGTCACAAGTCATAAAATCAATCATCATCATGTGGCAGTAAACACTGACAGGTCATGAAATTAATCATCATCATGTGACAGTAAACAGTGTGACAGGTCATGAAATTAATCATCACCATGTGACAGTAAACAGTGTGACAGGTCATGAAATTAATCATCACCATGTGGCAGTAAACACTGACAGGTCATGAAATTATTCATCACCATGTGGCAGTAAACACTGACAGGTCATGAAATTAATCATCACCATGTGGCAGTAAACACTGACAGGTCATGAAATCAATCATCATCATGTGACAGTAAACAGTGTGACAGGTCATGAAATTAATCATCACCATGTGGCAGTAAACACTGACAGGTCATGAAATTAATCATCACCATGTGACAGTAAACACTGACAGGTCATGAAATTAATCATCACCATGTGGCAGTAAACACTGACAGGTCATGAAATCAATCATCATCATGTGACAGTAAACAGTGTGACAGGTCATGAAATTAATCATCACCATGTGGCAGTAAACACTGACAGGTCATGAAATTAATCATCACCATGTGGCAGTAAACACTGACAGGTCATGAAATCAATCATCACCATGTGGCAGTAAACAGTGTGACAAGTCATGAAATCAATCATCATCATGTGACAGGTCATGAAATCAATCATTGTATGGCAGATCCTTGTAGAATGTCACTCTCGTCACAGCTCACTAAGGTCGCACTACCGAATAAATAAGAGCACTGGCTCTTACACTTCTGGTGTGCTGATCCTGAGATAGCGGGTTGAATCCCTACACCAGTCAGTAGGAATAAAATATTGACTTCTCGTTCTTGACTTGGGGATGTAAACTTGAGTATAGTGCTTCCATATTGACGAGGATAGGCCTTAGGTTCATACCAGAATGGGATCAGCGTATCCAGTAGTGGTTTGTGTGCAATATTTAAATATCTAGGATCAGTGGTAAATAGCAAATTATCCCTAGATGAGGAAATCAACATCCGGATTGGTAATTCAGCAACAACAATGATAATGTTAACAATGGTAAGAAAAAGAGTCTGGGAGAACAGGTAGCTTACTGCCAAAACAAAAGTCTATCAAGCCTGTGTCCTTAGTACTCTTCTTTATTGCAGTGAAACCTGGACAACGTTTAAACAGCTTTCATATGCGGTGTCTGCGAAGAATTCTTGGTATTAAGTGGCAAGACAAAATCACAAATACTGAAGTATTGGAAAGATCAGGTTGTGTGACGGTTTATTTCATGCTCAGTCTTCGTAGCCTTAGATGGATAGGACATCTTAGGAGGATGGATGATGGTAGAATACCAAAGGACATCTTTTGTGGTGAATTACAGATGGGTAAGAGATCTCAGGGTCGGCCTCTACTACAATACAAAGATGTGTGTAAGAGGGACATGACTGATATAGGCATTGCACATTGGGAGCAAGTCGCCGCTGAACGTGTTGCATGGAGGACACACATCAGAAATGGAATAAGGACAAAGGAGAAAATTATTGCAGATTAAGTCACACACCGATCGTGTGAGACGTATGATGGTGGAAATGACCACGTGTTCACATGCACCCACTGTGAACGAACATTTACAGCGCGAATAGGCATTATCAGTCACATTCGCTACCGCCATAGGTAAAAGTTATTATGCATTTTTAAAGCACAAACTATCGTCTGTCAAGACGGCAAGGTGCCAATGTATAAATATGGTCTATGTGTGAATGAGAATACTTGGAGTATGAACGAATTTCTATAGAAAAATGTTTGTGTGCATAAGAGCAGATGATCACTCTATCATCATTATCATCATCAAGTAATGTGTAGGTAATTGCACCATATGTGTATATGCATGTATTTGTTGAATTTGCAAATGTAAACAAAAACACACAACGTACCTTGTAAATACACACTGTATTTTAATGGGAAAAAGGTTTTAAAAAACATTTTTCAATCAGATCATTCCACTGGCAAGCGCCGAGCTGTTATGCTACCGCATTTTACTAATCGTGAATAAGAGCGCTGCAATTACTTACTACCATTTACCCAATAAACCTAAAGAGTGCTGTAATTACTTACTGCCATTTACCAAATATACCAAAAGAGTGCTGTGATTACTTACTAACATTTATCAAATAGCCAAAAATTTCTGTAATTACTTGCTCCCATATACTGAACACGCCAAAAGTGTTGTAATTACTTTACTTTCATGTGCTCAATATGCCAAAAGGTTTGTAAAAGGTCACTTTACTTACACCAATAGATGAATGGAAAGAAATGTCTTTGGAAGCAGGAAGGACAGAGAGTTTGCGAAACTCATGACAGCACTCTTGCATTCCGAAATGACACATTATTATTATTATTATTATTATTATTATTATTATTATTATTATTATTATTATTATTATTATCAATGCGTGGTGAAGGGGTTACGGACACAGTTCATAATTCTGCAACCCACGTTCGAAACACAGCTGCGGATGATTTGGCAGCAGACCACCTAGCGTTGGTTTTTTATGAAATGGTATGGGTGCTGGTCGTTCAGAAATCAATGGCAAACTACTGAATGATAACTTGCCCAGGAATCACGAACAGCCAAAAAAATTGCTGGGGTTGACTGCTACGTCCTGTATAGGATATGCAACTGACTCTTATTATTATTATTATTAATACTCATCCTGTGAACATAACGAAGAGTATAGGCAATGTGCCGCTGTAATCTATTCCAGTTTATTGTAACTGACTCTGTCAGCTTTTTCTAAACAACATATGGGGTAATAGTCATAGGACTATAATAATTAATTGCTGTTAATGTTATTATTGACAGTCCTAGAAATACACAGCTATAAAATAACACATGAAAAAACACGAAGAGATAGAGAGACAAATGATAAACTAAGCACAAGTGTAGGGAATAACCTCGCTACCGACTTTATAGAACACCAAATAAGTAAACTGTTCGGACATTTAGTTAGAATGGAACAAGGTCAACCAGCGGCTAAAGCGTTCTACCTGAGAACATCGGGATACAAGGAAAGGGGACGATACAGGAAGAGTTGGCTAGATGGAGTATAAGAGACAATGAAGAAACCAAATATGATGTTAGTGCTAGCAACAAGATAATCGGAACACAGAACATTACATCTGCCTCCTCTCTGCAACACTTCACGGGAAAAGTATTAGGACAAAAGACAAAGAAACTAAAAGAGTGTTATGTTATGTGCACTGGTGATTGTTAACATTGTAATAAAATTATATTCCTAAAATCATAACACAAGCAAATGTATAAATCACTGGTTTGATATTTCTTTAATTGTTTAATGAAGGGGAAACAGTGATTGTCTGTATGTTGTCACACAATGTCCCTGTTTGCAATCAGCCAGGATAGGGCAGGACTGTGACCTCCGGAGTGTGATCACAGTAAGGCTGTTTTCCTGTGACGCCCATAAGGATCCATTCCTCTGTATCAAAGACCTTACAGTAGACAGGGGCCCCGCTGTCGTTCTGGGAATACAGACATCATCAGCATAAGGACACGGTGGGAATACAGGCAACACAATGTTACATCAGCTGATGCACACGTGTGGGAATATATACAACACATGTTATATCAGCATTTGTACACGTGTGGGAATGTGCGCGTCTGGAAAACTAGTGATTTATCTGATATCAACATAGGAAAGCCTTTGGAAATATCCATTAACGAAAGACCATTGATTTTGTCTAAAATGTTTAGATATATCCTGGACAAACATTCTCCACAACTGAATATAAAATCATCAACTAGTTTGTAGGTTGCAGAACTATACCCCCATAACAATATCATAATTTAGCAGGCCCTTAGCAAAACGTCGCTGCATCACGGTCTGCCGAAAAGTGTCCATATCCCGCCTCACACACCCTAATGATCAAGGTATCTGGAATAGCTTGTATCCATCTTTGTTGTCGTGCTGGTTGACCCCAGCTTCTTATTCCATCATTGTTCTTTCCAAACCTCTGTGGCGTTGAATATACCCAAGTATTTTAATTTCCGAAACACAAAACTGCATATGTGTTCAGTTTTCTTCGTTGTTCAGATCTTGTAAAATGTCAGTACTTGTCTTCTCCTTGGTCCAAAATATTCTAAAATTTGTCTGTAACATTGACACTCAGAATTCTTCATCGTCATTGCCAAATGACCCGTGAAAGTCTTTCGAAATGCCCCTCAGTCGTAAGCCAAATGTCCTGCCTTTGCTGCTGTCGGGTGTAATTATCTATCACATCCTGAATACATCTACGTTGTGATTTTTCTCTTCTCCGCTTCCTCAATACGCCTCCCTCCATAGTTATCTGTTCCAAAAATTCATGTTTTGTTTTTCATGATACAGATTCTGTGTTTTCTTCAATTTTATGTGTACTAATAACCGGTCTTTTTCAGTACTGAGTTCTTCTTGGCTAAGTATGTTTGTTCTCATTCCCCTCCAATGAAGTTTAATACCTCTCTGTAACACTTGCGGATTGACCGAGTACTCAGGTCAGCTCAGCTTACAACAGCTACCAGGAAATGTCCCAGGAAGTGCAGGCGGGCGGTATGAGACTGACCACATCAGCCACCGAGTGCCCATTGGTCAATAAAACTATGGGTCTGGGACCATATATCCACTCCGCTTGAAGTAGTGAAAAAGTTCGTTACCTCCGCTCACTGTCCATGTGGCGAAGGAGTTGTGGGCGCAATCCATTACCAAACATTCCGCGTTCGAAATATAGCTGCAGGCGATTTGGAAGCAGACCGCCTTGCATTGTTTTTCATACAATGGTATAAGTGCCGGTCGTTCAGAAAGTGATGGTAAACTACTGAGCGTAAACTGACCAAGAAATCACAAACAGCCAACAATGCTTGGGTTGCCTGCGAGTCCTGAAAAGGAGACGCACCTTAAACTGTAATACTTATATTCGAAGTGGTAAATTTGCTTCTTGGCTGATGTGTTAAATGTTCAATAACACCCGTTATGTGGCCACAGGAAATACACACACACTCAGTTCTGTGACTGTCGTTGCTCCATCTGTTTAATCCATAACGGATTTATTGGCATTAGTCTTTTGTGGGGTAACGTTTATTTTTCTTTTAATCCCCGCCATCACATTCCTATCACACGTCAGCGGTGAACCTAGATGTTCACAACTACTCTCTGTCTGTCATTTCTGTCCATTGATGAATTTATCTGTTGACGTATTTCGTGTATCGGTTATCAGTTTTGTTTGTACTACTTTTCTTTATATTAAAAAAAGAATATCGGCAGCAGCCAAATGCCGAACACAAACAAGGAATGAGCAACTGTTTCGGCACACACGAAGCAGAAGTCTGGGCTGCCCATACTTCTAACAATATGGGGACTATGAAATATTCTACCACAACTGCTCTACCCTATATACAGGCCAGATGGAGAAGAGTTTCAGGGCCAGATAACACAACTGTAGGTATGGATGATCACGATCTTGCAGGCAAATGAGCCAAACAGTGAAGCCCAACTGTCGTGTCCTCCTTTACAGTGTCGTCCCTGGAGTGAAGAGAGCCGACACCCACATTATAATATTTTCCTCCTTTTTAATATTCTGGAGAATCCACCAGCTTCCGTCCAACACACTCCCTCAGCCCGTGGACACCTTTTCCTGTCACTCTCTCACTGTCGTACTATGCTCCCTCTCATACTTCTCCAACGCAACATACTCAACAACTCTTGCTTCTAAAAATTAATAAAGATTAATTTATTAAAAGAAAAGTGTAACGTATATGAGAAGTGTATGTGAAGAAAATGTGTGACGTGTTCTATAAAGTGTGTAGAATCGGACTCTCAGACTACAACCCAGTCAGCTGATCCCAGCAAGGATAGACCACAGCACGTTACGTCAGAACATGTACATCTCACCCAGTGCCAAAACCATCCTGCTGGATACTGATTTGCCTCTGTAGACCTCTGGTAATCCCATTTCATGATCATCCGAAATAGACACCGGTGGTATTAACAGTTAATCATGGACCGGCTGCACCCTACACAATGTCCGTTCCTATCGTTCCTAAGAAAAATGCACAAGTCCTTTGTAGTGTGTACACAGTTATTAATGTTAAGTGTTAATGTACTTGATCCTCACTCGTGTCTATCTAGCCTCAAGTATCATGTCTTGTGTTCTATTACACGAGATTATATCACACTTAGTTAGTCTTTCCTCTTGAGCCTAAGGCGGCGCATAGGGCAGAAGTCCTGTCTCTCCATGCCTGGCGGTTCGCTGCTATCTGTTGTAGATCTTGGATATTTACTTGGCCATTGAATGAGCCTTCTCTAATGATGGTTCTACGCAGGGTCTCTCTTGGTCTTCCCCGTTTTCTTTTCCCTACCGGTGACCATATGAGGGCTTGGTAGGGGAGTCTTGTCTTGTCCATTCTGAGTACATGGCCGATGTAGTTCCAACGGCGTCTTCTTATGAAATTGGATACTGTATCTTGCTTAGTCTCTTGTCTTATTTGCGAATTGGTTCTGAAGTCTGTCCAGTGGATGTTTAGAAGTCTTCTAAGACATTTGTTCTCAAAATTGTCTAATTTTTTATCTAAAGCTACCGTTGATTTCCAACTTTCACATCCATACGTTAACACTGGAATCACACAAGAGTTGAAGATTTTAAGTTTTGTGTGTTTGCTGAGTGTCTTTGACTTCCAGATGTTTGACAGTTTATTGAAGGCACTAGATGCCAGTGCGATTCTAGATGATATTTTTGGTGTTGAGTCCCCTGTGGATGTCATTTTGCTTCCTAGGTATGTGAAGCTGTTGACTTTTTCAAGAACGTAGCTGTTCAATTTGGTCTCAACTGAACTGTTGGTAAGATCAATAGTCTTTGTTTTTGTGGTGTTAATTTGGAGACCAATTTGCCCTGAAACATTTTGGAGGTGGTTTATTTTCTCTTGGGCATCCGGATGTGTTGAACTCAAAAGCACTATGTCGTCGGCAAAGTCCAGGTCTTCTAGAATTTTGTCAACCCAATGGATACCCATATTTGTGTTGCTTGTGCATTTGCGCATGACCCAATCGATAGCTATTCCAAAAAGCATCGGTGATAAGACACAACCCTGTTTCACTCCTGTTTCGACTGAGAACCAGTCAGAGTTGCCTGTTTCTGTTCTTACGCAGCAACGTGTCTCTTTGTAGAAAGATTTTATGACGTTGGTATATTTGGTAGGAAAACCATAGATGTTAAGTAGATTCCAAAGTGAAGGACGGTGGATGCTGTCGAAGGCTTTTTGAAAGTCGACAAAGTTTGTGATTAATTTCGACTGGAATTCTACGGAGTCTTCAATGATTATTCTGAGGGTGAAAATGTGGTCTATGCATGACCGTTTTGGTCTGAAGCCTGCTTGTTCTTCTCTGAGCCTTTCATCTATCGCCTTTTTCAATCTCTCAAGTAACATGCTACAAAAAAGTTTTCCTGGTACTGACAATAGAGTGATACCACGCCAATTATTGCAATCAGACATAACGCCCTTTTTAGGCAGTTTGAAAATTACACCATCTTTCCACTGTTGTGGTGGGGATTCGCTTTGCCAGATTTCATTGATCAGCTGTAACAAACGTTGTAAGGTGTTCTCATCCGCTGCTTTGAGCATTTCTCCTGAGATTTCATCTTCACCAACAGCTTTGTTGTTCTTCAATTTTTTGGTGGCTGCTTTAATCTCTTCCATGGTGAATGACTCGCAGGAGGCATCCAGTGGGGGCATAGTAATTTCTCCATCCAGGTTCGGAACAGTGTCAGGCTGCGGTCTATTTAATATTTCTTTGAAATGTTCTGCCCATCGTTGCTTTTGAAGGTCATCGGATAACAGTTGATTGCCTTGTTTGTCTTTGATGGGTATATTTGGTGTAGGTGAGTGATTGCATAGTTGCTTCATGATATGGAATACGGCTCTGTTGTTTCCAGTTCTGGCAGCTGCTTCGGCGTCGGAGGCCAGGCTGTGAATAAAGTTCTGTTTGTCTTTTCGTGCGCTTGATTTCACCTCTTTATCCAACATAGAGTACTTTTGCTTATGGGTTTCATATGTAGATGTGTCTTTTGCAGAAAGAAGTGTTAGTTTTGCTTGTTTTCTTTCTTGTATCTTCGTCCAGGTGTTATCGCTTAGCCACTTCTTCTTCTGTCTTTGTACGTAGCCGACTGTGTTTGTTGCAGCATTTAGCAAGGTAGTTTTTAGGAAATTCCAATTTTCTTCAATGTTGTTTTTAATATTCGCACTTATATCACACTAGGTAACTATTATAATTAATGTTCTCAGTTAGTTACTACTGTCTGATGCTGTGTGGTGCATCAGTAATCATCACCCCTCTTTGGTGAATCATCTTCCTTCTAGCTTCAGTTACGTTCTGTACGAAACTTTATTTGACTGTTCCACTGGTGTTCTTCCGAATGGGATTTGAACCTTTCCTAAAAAACTTGTTGAGTTTCCTCGGATCTGGTAGGGAACCTAGGATAGAAACAACACATCTGGTGATAGTACTAGTCACTGATCCTATCGGCTGCGTGTAAGCCTATTGCCTTGCTTAATGATCTTTAGCTAACTAAACTATGTCATAGAGCAGATTAGCTACCCACCTAGGGCCGAATCAGGCTATGACAAGGAAAGACCAATACAGAGTGCAACCTCAGTATTCTATTCACCTTAGCAGAGCCAATATTACTATTCTACTCTAACTAGTTTTCCACTAACAGTGCTAATCATCCCACTATAGTTTTAACAAGGCTACAGTCTATATTAATTAGAACTAATAGACTATATTGACTACCTTATGCAAAACCGCCCCATTCCCGGATGGCTACTACACTTTGCCATAACGACACATGCTAGTTAATGTTAAATTATTCTAACACTGTAGAGCTCTCCCACAAACACGTACATCATAATCCACGGTTTTTGTCAACTCCCCATCTCCAATCATGGTTTTCTGGCAAACCCCTAAAATTGGTCACGTGATATGGGTGACGTCCTGAAGGTGTTATTTTGCATATCATCTATTGTCAAGAATCGATTCTCCCTGGCCTAGTCACTGTCAAAGTTGTCATCACTTGTTTCGACTCCCCCAACAAACTAACGAGTTACTGTATGATCCCAACAACAGTTTTTCTCAACAAGCTGTCAGTAGCAATCTGCCCATCTGCGTGATGTCCGGAAACTATATGACATATGGACTGTTTACTTCCGTGCTGAGTACTTCCGTTTTTCCATCCGACTTGTTTATGACTTGTCAAAGCGATGTCGGGATTCGTCTCTCTCACTTCCGAGTGTGGCCAATCCGTCAACCAGATGCACAAGTACAGCTGTTATTTATGCCCGACCTGTTTTGGAACACGTGCAGCCACAACTATGAATGTTTTCTCTGTATTAGTTGAAACACTTGTTGCTTAACAGATAGTCCGGTTTATCAGAAAGCCTCTATAATAAGCAACTGGTTAAACACACGGTTTTATTTTGTGACATAGGCCCCCTCCTAAGAGAGTAGTCCATCTCACTCTTCTCCACCGTGAGTTTAATCCAGATGATTCATTCTTCTTCTTCAGGAGCTGGGTGTCTTGACAAGAAATCCGCTCCAACATTTTCCTTCCCAGGAATGTACTCTACTGTGAAATTATAAGGTTGAAGTAACAACGACCATCGCATCAACCGGGCGTTGAGCTTCTGAGAAGTAGCCAGGAACATCAGGGGTTGATGATCCGACTGGACTCGAAACTTAACTCCATACAAATATGGCTGAAATTTTTGCACTGCCCATACGAGGGACAAGCACTCTCTCTCTCGTCGGTTGAATAATTCCTCTCCGCCTGTAGAAGTTTCTTACTTGCGTATGCTACAGGTTTCAAAACCGAAGCATCGTCTTTTCCTTCCTGTAACAAAGCGGCTCCAATTCCAATCGCACTCGCATCTGTTCTCAACACAAATTGTTTGGAAAGGTCAGGGAGCTGTAATACAGGTTTGCTGACCAAGGCCTCCTTTAACTGACTATAGGCATTCTCACATTCTGGTGTCCAAATGATTTGGTCCGGGAATCCCTTTTTCAAGGTTTCCGTCAACGGAGCTCCCAGTTCAGTGAAATGTGGGATAAATTTGTGGTAGAACCCACACAACGAGAGAAAAGATCGCACATCCTTCTTCGTTTTTGGTCTAGGTGCATTTCTGATTTTCTCCAGGTTCTTCTCTTCTGGAACAATGTGTCCTGGAGTGATGGTGTGACCTAGAAATTCCAGAGTCTGGTAACCAATCATGCACTTGGTTGGACGAGCAGTAAGCCCTGCTTCCTTGAGTCTATTAAACACTCTCTCCAAGGATTGTAAGTGGTCATCCAAGCTGTCACTGGAAATCAGAATATCATCCATGAATGAGATGATGGACGGATCCTGTAACGGATCTAGTAAAGTCCTCATCATGCGTGTAAATACACTAGGTGCATTGCTGAGTCCAAAGGGCATGACCTTGAATTCGTAGTGTCCACTGGGTGTACTGAAAGCCAACAGTGGTCGAATCTCCGGTTTGACTGGTATCTGATAATACCCCCGACTCAGATCCACCTTTGAAAAGTACCGAGCCTTATGGAGCCTAGCGAATAGCTGAGTTGGATTCGGCAAAGGTTCCACCTGAAATTGTGTGTGACTGTTCAGAAGTCGGTAGTCTATACACAACCGGTGTTCTCCACTTGGTTTGCGTAACAAAACTACCCTTGCATTGTATGGGGATATGGATGGTGCAATCACGTCATCCTCCAGCAGTTTTTGTATTTCCTCCTCCAGGGCCTTTTCTTTAGAGAATGGCACTGGGTAAACCTTTTGGCGAACAGGCTCCTGTGTGGTCAAAGTCATCTCGAACTCAACCAACCTCGTTCGTCCTGGTTTATCAGTCAGTATCTCCTTATGAGACTTGAGAACCTGGGTTATCATTTCCCTCTCCTGGGAGGTCAGATCAGGGTCCACTTGCACATCCCTATAGGTTTCCTGGTGTTCCAAGGGATATTCCCTGCCCTCGCTGGTTCCCACTTCTGTCTCCACTGCAACTGCCATTGCCATGAGGTGAGCTGCCTTGTCTCCGGGTCTCTCTTCGTATTTCCGCAAGAGATTGATATGGAAAATCTTCGACTTTCCCCGGATCCGGATTTGATAGTTGGTTCTGGATATCACTCTTTCCACGGGAAATGGTCCTTGCCAACCTATCTCCAGTTTGTTGTTTCCCGTTGGGAGTAGCAACAAGACTTTATCTCCCACCTCTAGAGATCTTTCTTTAGACCTACGGTTGTAGTAAGCCGCATGTCTTTTCCTGGCCTTTTTCAAGTTTTGATTTGCCAGAGTCCATCCCTTGTGGAGTTTTTCTTTCAGTTCCTCCACGTATTTATAGGATGAGATCACTTCTTCTGACGTCCCCTCTTCAGTCCAACTCCTCAACATGGCTTCCAACGGTCCTTTGATTGGACGACCAAACAGCAATGTGGCGGGTGGTAGTCCTGTTGAGCCATGAGGAACTTCCCGATAGGCAAAGAGTGCTGCTGGGATATATTCATCCCACCTATCAGGTTTTTCCTGCGCTAGTTTCCTGAGCATTGTCATCAACGTGCCGTTGAAACGCTCCACTTGTCCATTGGCTTGAGGGTGGTACGGGCTGGTATGTATGTGGTTAGAGTGAAACACCCTAAATACCTCCTCCATGAGTTTTCCACAAAACTGAGATCCATTGTCCGTCAGAATTTGATCCGGAAAGCCTAATCTGGTAAAGGCCTCCATCAGTGCGTCCGCCACTCTTTTCGAGTCAATCGTGGTCAACGGTATAGCCTCACCCCACATTGTACAGCAATCCACCATTGTGAGTATATACATGTTCCTCTTCCTAGTCCTGGGAAGTGGACCCACGATATCGATGGCTACCCTCTCGAAAAGAGAGTTCATAATGGGCATCTCACCCAACACCACCGGTGCTGTCCAGTGTTTCGGTGCCACCCTCTGGCACTCAGAGCATGACTTCACATACCGACGCACATCATCTGTCATTCCCGGCCAATAGTAGTGGCAGGAAATCCGCTGCATGGTGGCGGCAATACCCATGTGTCCACTAAAGGAGATGGTATGCCCCATATGAAGAATCTGGGACCGGTGAGCTTTCGGGACGACCAACTGACCGTATAGGTTGTCTCCCCTTCCTGCTCTCCTGTAGAGTATCCTATTCTTCATGTAGTACTGCCCCCGTCCTGGTGGATCAGCACTTTTCTGCAGCTTTTTGTAGCAAGGACGTAACGTATCATCCTCACTCTGGGCAGTTCGTAGCTCCCCCGGCATTGGGTTAGTCACAATTGCGTCTGCCTCTTCCGTTTTCGTCTGAGAACGAGTCTGCATTGCTCCCATATGGATTGGCTCCCTGGGCATTCCCAGAAAGACATACCGGAAACCTAGGATGACTGGAAAAATGGGATCGGTCAATACAGCGGCCTTGATGGTGCCGGTGACGTACCTTGACCGAATCTCCACATTAGCAATAGGCAACTTCATGACTACAGCACTCTTCTGTGCAGGCTGTATATCCAATGTCTCCCCTGTGAATTGTTCTGGATGCACCAGATCCGCAGAAATCACGGCCTCTCCGTCCAGTCCTGTGTCGTATAAACACTCCACTTGACGACCGTTAACCTCTACCAATTCCACTACAGGTGGTTTTTCCTGGTCTGGAGTCTCTTCCTCGGCCTCGACCTGTTCGGTGGGCTCCACCTTAGGTTTTCCTGAGCACACGACGAATTGAGTGTCTCCTGACTTTCCCCTGCAGTCAATAGCATTGTGCGTATTCGACTTGCATTGGTTGCACCATTTCCCTGTCCTAGATTTTCTAGTGCCGGACTTGAGTGAGCTCTCCTGGTGGCGAGCTTCCTTGTTGACCTTGGCATTTTCCGTGACAACCTCCTTGGAAGTCACTTGACATGCTGCGAAGTGAGGGTTCTTAGCCTTCGATTTGCAGTCCCTCGTATTGTGAGAGGGTGACTTACAAATTGAACACCACTTCTCCGACCACGGTCGTTTGGTGTAGAGCTTGAAGTGCTCTTGCTTCCCTCCTTCTTCTTCTCTGAACTATCCTCTGATTTTTGCACATAAGGTTCCCACTTTTTAGTTCCTGAGTTTTTGGCTTTCTTCTTATCATGTTTCTCTTGACTTTGGAGTTGGTGGAAAGGTTTTCCCCTGCCTCCCCATGTACCTCGACGAACCGTTCTGCTAATTCTGTCCACGAGGTCAATACGTTCCGCTCCTTGTTCTCCCAGGAACGTCCTGAGAGGTTTAGACATTTGCTTCTTCAGCTGGTCGACCACCATGAGCTCTTCCAGACTCTCATAGTCATGTGCGAACCCAGCCAAATCCATCCACTTATGGAGATAAGATTTAAGACGCAAACTGTAGGCGGCAAAACAACTCTCCTGGTTCTCGTTTCGCTGCTCGAAATTTTTTCCGGTAGGTATGTGACGTAACCTCGAATCGTTTCAGCAGAGCCGTCTTTAACTCGTCATAATTGTTCTCATGTCCTGGTGGCAGGCGAGTATAAACCTCGTATCCGGTCCAGCGTAAACCCTGGGATAGCTTAAGATTCCATTTGTTACGCTCCAGACCCATAGCAACTGACATAGTCTCGAAGCGTTGAAGGTACTGGTCAATCTTCTCTTTGTCTTCCTCGTAGACCGCTAAAGGAAACTTCATAGCATGGTACCCATGTCCACCTACTGGTGTTGAGCCTGGGATGGAGGAACCTCCAACTGCTCCGTCAGTTTCTCCATTAGATTGACTCTTCAACTCGAGTTCCCTCATCCTGTACTCGTGCTCCCTTTTCTGTGCTTCCTGTTCAGCTTCTAATTTCCTAGCTGCTTGCTCAGCTTCCAATTTCCTAGCTGCTTGCTCAGTTTCAAATTTCTTAGCTGCTTGCTCAGCTTCCAATTTCTTAACTGCTTGCTCAGCTTCCAATTTCTTAGCTGCTTGCTCAGCTTCCAATTTCTTAGCTGCTTGCTCAGCTTCCAATTTCTTAGCTGCTTGTTCCAACTCCATCCTTCTCAATTCCAGCTCGGCCTTTCGTTCTTCCCTTTCTGCTTGACGATACTCTCTCTCCACTTCCTGTATGTAATCCGTTAGAGCAGAACCCGCCAATCCCATTTCTTCCCCCTTTGCCTTTAATTCTAACGTGGTTAGTTTAGGGGTGGCCATTATACAGAGAGGTAAGCTAGCAGGTCAAGTACAATATAACTGCAAATTACTATACAGATATATGACCAAGTAATATAAATCTAGATATTACCATACACAGCACATTCACTCAGTGACAAGAGTAGAATCAGGACCACAGACCTATGCAGACGTGTGAAGTGTGAACAGGTAAGATATTAGTCCTAACCCCTATCCACATTCACTCTAGCTGGATTCTCCAATATGATATCTCCCTCTTATAACTAAGGATCCCGTGTCAAAAGACCCCGTTGTCAGAGGATCCCACTGTCAAAGGTTCCTGCTTGCAGGAGATCTCGCTGTCCAAGGATTCCGTTTACGGGAGATCCCGCTGTCCAAAGATTCCGTTATCGAGCTCCCAATAATGTCGTGTCCTCCTTTACAGTGTCGTCCCTGGAGTGAAGAGAGCCGACACCCACATTATAATATTTTCCTCCTTTTTAATATTCTGGAGAATCCACCAGCTTCCGTACAACACACTCCATCAGCCCGTGGACACCTTTTCCTGTCACTCTCTCACTGTCGTACTATGCCCCCTCTCATACTTCTCCAACGCAACATACTCAACAACTCTTGCTTCTAACAATTAATAAAGATTAATTTATTAAAAGAAAAGTGTAACGTATATGAGACGTGTATGTGAAGAAAATGTGTGACGTGTTCTATAAAGTGTGTAGAATCGGACTCTCAGACTACAACCCAGTCAGCTTATCCCAGCAAGGATAGACCACAGCACGTTACGTCAGAACATGTACATCTCACCCAGTGCCGAAACCATCCTGCTGGATACTGATTTGCCTCTGTAGACCTCTGGTAATCCCATTTCATGATCATCCGAAATAGACACCGGTGGTATTAACAGTTAATCATGGACCGGTTGCACCCTACACAATGTCCGTTCCTATCGTTCCTAAGAAAAATGCACAAGTCCTTTGTAGTGTGTACACAGTTATTAATGTTAAGTGTTAATGTACTTGATCCTCACTCGTGTCTATCTAGCCTCAAGTATCATGTCTTGTGTTCTATTACACGAGATTATATCACACTAGGTAACTATTATAATTAATGTTCTCAGTTAGTTACTACTGTCTGATGCTGTGTGGTGCATCAGTAATCATCACCCCTCTTTGGTGAATCATCTTCCTTCTAGCTTCAGTTACGTTCTGTACGAAACTTTATTTGACTGTTCCACTGGTGTTCTTCTGAATGGGATTTGAACCTTTCCTAAAAAACTTGTTGAGTTTCCTCGGATCTGGTAGGGAACCTAGGATAGAAACAACACATCTGGTGATAGTACTAGTCACTGATCCTATCGGCTGCGTGTAAGCCTATTGCCTTGCTTAATGATCTTTAGCTAACTAAACTATGTCATAGAGCAGATTAGCTACCCACCTAGGGCCGAATCAGGCTATGACAAGGAAAGACCAATACAGAGTGCAACCTCAGTATTCTATTCACCTTAGCAGAGCCAATATTACTATTCTACTCTAACTAGTTTTCCACTAACAGTGCTAATCATCCCACTATAGTTTTAACAAGGCTACAGTCTATATTAATTAGAACTAATAGACTATATTGACTACCTTATGCAAAACCGCCCCATTCCCGGGATGGCTACTACACTTTGCCATAACGACACATGCTAGTTAATGTTAAATTATTCTAACACTGTAGAGCTCTCCCACAAACACGTCCATCATAATCCACGGTTTTTGTCAACTCCCCATCTCCAATCATGGTTTTCTGGCAAACCCCTAAAATTGGTCACGTGATATGGGTGACGTCCTGCAGGTGTTATTTTTGCATATCATCTATTGTCAAGAATCGATTCTCCCTGGCCTAGTCACTGTCAAAGTTGTCATCACTTGTTTCGACTCCCCCAACAAACTAACGAGTTACTGTATGATCCCAACAACAGTTTTTCTCAACAAGCTGTCAGTAGCAATCTGCCCATCTGCGTGATGTCCGGAAACTATATGACATATGGACTGTTTACTTCCGTGCTGAGTACTTCCGTTTTTCCATCCGACTTGTTTATGACTTGTCAAAGCGATGTCGGGATTCGTCTCCATCACTTCCGAGTGTGGCCAATCCGTCAACCATCTCTCCTTTGTCTTTATTCCATTTCTGATATTTGCCCTCCATGCAACACGTTCAGCGGCGACTTGCTCCCAGTGTGCATTATCAATGCCTGTATCAATCATGTCCCGCTTACACACATCTTTGTATCGTAGTAGAGGCCGACCCTGAGATCCCTTAACCATATGTAATTCACCAAAAAAGGTGTCCTTTGGTATTCTACCATCATCCATCCTCCTAAGATGTCCTATCCATCTAAGTCTACGAAGACTGAGCATGGAATAAACCGTCACACAACCTGATCTTTCCAATACTTCAGTATTTGTGATTTTGTCTTGCCACTTAATACCAAGAATTCTTCGCAGACACCGCATATGAAAGCTGTTTAAACGTTTCTCTTGGTGTGAGTAAGTTATCCAGGTTTCACTGCCATAAAGAAGAGTACTAAGAACACAGGCTTGATAGACAAGGACTTTTTTTTTTGGCAGTAAGCTTCCTGTTCTCCCAGACTCTTTTTCTTAACATTGTTAACATTATCATTGTTGTTGATGAATTACTAATCCTGATGTTGATTTCCTCATCTAGGGATAATTTGCTGTTTACCACCGATCCCAGATATGTAAAATGGTCTACCATCTCTAGTTCGGCGTCGTCAAGTACAAGTACAGCTGTTATTTATGCCCGACCTGTTTTGGAACACGTGCAGCCACAACTATGAATGTTTTCTCTGTATTAGTTGAAACACTTGTTGCTTAACAGATAGTCCGGTTTATCAGAAAGCCTCTATAATAAGCAACTGGTTAAACACACGGTTTTATTTTGTGACACCAACAACCAGGCACCGGAGCTGACAGCGAACAGATCAATAGCATGTTACCAGAAATGAAGAAAATTCAAAAACAAATCCAGCTGGACGTGGCTCCGACGGCACAATTGAAGACCGAGGCGGAGAAATTACTGAAAACTATCAATATATAGAGTTACTTTTTGCAGATGATGCGACCCTCTCTGGGGAAGAATTACAACGTCTACTATCTGCATTCTCCAATGCTTGTTCTGAATTTGGTTTAACAATTAGCAAAAAGAAGACACAGATTATGTCACAAGGTGCACATGGGGCACTATCAATCTTTATTGACGACGCCGAACTAGAGATGGTAGACCATTTTACATATCTGGGATCGGTGGTAAACAGCAAATTATCCCTAGATGAGGAAATCAACATCAGGATTAGTAATTCATCAACAACAATGATAATGTTAACAATGTTAAGAAAAAGAGTCTGGGAGAACAGGAAGCTTACTGCCAAAAAAAAAGTCCTTGTCTATCAAGCCTGTGTTCTTAGTACTCTTCTTTATGGCAGTGAAACCTGGATAACTTACTCACACCAAGAGAAACGTTTAAACAGCTTTCATATGCGGTGTCTGCGAAGAATTCTTGGTATTAAGTGGCAAGACAAAATCACAAATACTGAAGTATTGGAAAGATCAGGTTGTGTGACGGTTTATTCCATGCTCAGTCTTCGTAGACTTAGATGGATAGGACATCTTAGGAGGATGGATGATGGTAGAATACCAAAGGACACCTTTTTTGGTGAATTACATATGGTTAAGGGATCTCAGGGTCGGCCTCTACTACGATACAAAGATGTGTGTAAGCGGGACATGATTGATACAGGCATTGATAATGCACACTGGGAGCAAGTCGCCGCTGAACGTGTTGCATGGAGGGCAAATATCAGAAATGGAATAAAGACAAAGGAGAGAAGTATTGCAAATAAGTCACACCGAGCGTGTGAGACGTAAGATGGTGCATGATGGTGGAAATGACCACTTGTTCACATGCATCCATTGTGGACGAACATTTACAGCGCGAATTGGCCTTATCAGTCACATTCACTAACGCCATGTGCAATATTTATTATGCCTTTTTAAAGCACAAACTATCGTCTGTCAAGACGGCAAGGTGCCAATGAATGAATGAATGATGAATATATATATATATATATATATATATATATATATATATATATATATATATATATATATATATATATATATATATATATATATATTGAGCACAACCCACTACTGGCAACGCTGATCGTATTCTGGTATGAACCTAAGGCCTATCCACGTCAATATGGAAGCACTATACTCGAGTTTCGCTCTCGTTTGAGCTCGTCAGTAGTGCATATCCCTGACCGGAAACAAGCCCCGGATCACTGGCGTGTGAAGCGGGTGTGTAACCACGCGGCACACGCTGGACATGGCATATTATCATAATAGAATATTACAACGTTACCCATCGTAGGCTATGCTCAAGATTGCCCAATCACCGCGACTGACGTCCGTCAATCGATGTGGACCCGAACGATCAGGACTTCTCACTGGCAAGGAACACCAGGCCTCCTAAAATCCAGTGAGCAATAATCAAATTGATTATTTGGTTGTTTCGGCCTTAGGTTCATACCAGAATACGATCAGCGTTGCCAGTAGTGGGTTGTGCTCAATATTTAAATTTCAAATCCCGAAACAACCAAATAATCAATATATATATATATATAATATATATATATATATATATATATATATATATATATATATATATATATATATATATATATATATATATATATATATAAACACTCAACACAGAGATCTGAATGTAACAAATGTCTCAGAAACAAGTTGAATGAGTTATAATCGTTTTGTTTTCAAAATGGTTGAGTGATCACCGCTGCCAGAACGTTTGCGTACACACACAAGAAAATAATGTGACTGACCGAGCATATCAGGTTCTTGCCGCTTGCTGTCTTGAAACATAAAGTATCTTCGACTGTCGGGTCCGTTATGGCTGTATCTTGGCACCCTCCATTGTTGATTGTCAAAGCCACCTCATTGAGACCATTCTGTGAAAGTTCATCTGTGTGGGAATTACATTACATAGTGTCAGAATTGTGGATATATTTTATTATTCATCACACCCTCTTGTCTGTCGACAGTCTTAAAATACCTCGCCGGGGAGTAGGCACGACAAGAGACGCCGGCGAGCAAGTACGATAGGAGGCTTCCGATCGTCAGAAATGACCAACTTGCCCCAAATGTTTCGGTCCTATACCTTTTCTACACTATCTAGGGGCGGTTCCACCCATGTCATGACTCCGGATGTCTTTCTCCTGCTGTCAATTTGTACCCTGTTTCGAGATGTTCGTGTCGTTTTTTGCACGTATCCCACAAATACTCTGTGTGTCTGCTCACAAGCCAGCCTACTCTCGGGGAGGAAATCATCGTGCACCCCGTGCTCCATACCGTCGCAAATATCATAGCATCTTTCCTTCCGCCGTGAGAAGCCAACCAAGAAATTATAATAACATACCGAAACCAGTAATAGAATCATTACCAACTTAGACCTAATCTCAACCAGCTCGTATCGTGTTGAACCATCGCCTAGCTGCATCCTAGCATTGTCTCTCCTCAGATGTGACGTTCCACTTCCGGTCCTGCATATCCCGCAGATTTCAGAGCTTGAAAAGGGGAATAAGAGTTCTACAACACAGAGAACAGTCTCTACACTAATCGTACTCCGACAGTTGCCAGCCCTTGTGATGGCACAGATGATCTTGATGCTGAAGCATCGGACTTAAGAGTTACAGCTCGGTCTTTCTGATGATTCACAAGCAATATCAACCATTCATCACACACACACATTCACACACACACGCACGCACATGCACACATACACACACACACACACACACACACACACCAGTTAAAATTTAGTTATATGTCGTAAATAACGACTAAATGTCCTTTACAGGAGTTGAATTGAGTTGAATTAATAACAGACATTACTGCACTCAGGACCTTCCCATAAGCGCTAAGTCCTCATCTTCAACAGACAGAGGAAAGTTCCAATACTAATAGTGCCAGTTGCAATCTGATTACATCTCCATCCATCCATCCATCCATCCATCCATCCATCATGTGCCATGCCGGTAAGCGTGGGCGGTCATGTTTTGCCATCTCACTCGATCACCAGAGTCGTGGATCAGCTCCGTGTTCCTGTCTCGACCATGCCATGTGGCCAAGCCATCCGGGTATTTGCTTTAGGTCTTCCTCTTGGTCTGTTCCCTTCGATCTTGCCAGTTGTCACCAAGTTCTCCAATCCATTTCTTCTCATAACATGCCCAAAAAATGTTGACTGTCTACGTCTAATGTCTCTAATCAGTTTACGATCTTCGTTTGTTTCTTGAAGGACCTGTTCATTGGTCTTTCTGGCTCCATCTCCATCTGGCTTTACATCTGAGTGACGACTGTCGACCACATCGTCTGACCACCCCTTGCTGCCGCATTCTCTCTAGACAATGATAGTCCTTTACAGGATGTGGCAGTCAACCTCAGAATATATATGCTGTGTGTAATTTACAAGGCAATTCCGGTTAAGTAGTTTGTCATTGAATTCTGAGCGCCCAGCGACGCTTCACACAACATAAATCAACGCACAGTATTCTAATCGCCTACAGTTGATTTCGAACCCTGGACTCAGTATATCGGGGAATGATGAAACTTAACATGCCACTATTACCTAAGCCACATACGCCAACACACAACAGTGCCGCTTACCATATAATATTACACCGGACTCGGCCTGTAGCTGGAGTTGTTAATTTTGTTCCTAAGACTCAGGTACTCAGGTATCCAGCTACAATTGTTAGTTAGTTAGTCGACAGATCATCCTCATTGCACATCGAACCACTCAGTCCATAAGTGCTCGGATCCCATCCTCAGTAAATCCCGCAGCGTGTAGCGGCTAACGACACCAGTTCTGTGTTGGTTTATCAATCTTCTTTGGCTTCCTGCGTTCTTGTTTGGCCACCCCTCTTTTAATTTGCTGTTCTAGCAGTCTGGCCATGGTTGTAGATTCACAGTCATCACTTGGTTCTCGCAAAAGTCTTACTTCTCGTAGAGCATTCAGAATGTCGGCCTGGTCCATGGCGCGTCCGCCCTCCACAGTAGCGTTACCTGCGAGCTTGTCAGCCCGCTCATTCCCTTGTACTCCCGCATGCCCTGGCACGAAGATGAAACTAATCTTTGCCAGCCGAGACCGCTCCAGAGACAGCAACCATTCTCTTCGGATCCCCCCCCCCCCATCTCTATCCTCTTGAGCATGTTCATTGAGTCGCTAAGGAAACATGCCCTAGTGAATGTCTGTGTCTCGAGCCATGTTATTGCTTTACTTACTGCCATGACTTCCATAGTCAGGCTACTTGTGGTCTCAGCCGAAGCACCAGAGTCCTCCTTCACAATTCTCCCTCCGGTCTGAGCCTTAAAGGCCCATGAGCTTCTCACATGTCGGACGACCGACCCATCTATGTAAACGACAGCATCACCGTCTAGCGAATTCTCGAAAATCAACGCTTGTACTTCCGCCTCCACAGCTGCCGGGTTTTCTTGTCTGCCTTTTCTGTCTAGTTGGATGCAAACTGAAAAGGATGTGCAGAAATCTGTTGGCCAACTGTCTCGCCAACAGCTACAATTGATTACACCTGCACCCACACCACACCCAGTTCCTTTTGATTACACCTACACCCACACCACACCCAGTTCCTATTGATTACACCTACACCCACACCACACCCAGTTCCTATTGATTACACCTACACCCACACCACACCCAGCTCCTATTGATTACACCGATACCCGCACCACACCCAACTCATATTGATTACACCTCTGCTTCCGCCACACCCAGTAGCTATTGATTAACCTCCACCTCCACCACACCAAGCTTCTATTGATTACAACTCTACCCACGCCACACCCAGCTCATATTGATTACACTTACACCCACGCCACACCCAGCTCCTATTGATTGCACTTACACCTACTCCACACCCAGCAACTATTGATTACACTTACACCTATTCCACACCCTATAATTATTGATTACACTTACACCTACTCCACACCCATCTCCTATTGATTAAACTTACACCTACTCCACACCCATCTCCTATTGATTACACTTAGACCTACTCCACACCCAGCAACTATTGATTACACTTACACTACTCCACACCCAGCAACTATTGATTACACTTACACCTACTCCACACCCAGCAACTATTAATTACACTTACACCTACTCCACACTAAGCAACTATTGATTACACTTACACCTACTCCACATCAGCAACTATTGATTACAATTACACCTACTCCACACCCAGCAACTATTGATTACAATTACACCTACTCCACACCCAGCAACTATTGATTACACCTCCACACCCGCCACACCCAGCTCCTATTGATTACACCTGTGATCGAGAGTGAGTGGGTGCGTAGTGGAGGATGTGTGCGTGAGTGAGTGTGTGTTGGTGGATGGGTGGGGAATGCGTGTGTGGGTGGGGAGAGGTGTGTGGTATGTTGATTGGGGATAATGTGAGGGTGGGGTATGTGTGTGTGTGGGTGGGGGTTTTTGTGGTGTGTGGGTGGGGGTATGTGGAGTGGATGGGTAAGGGTATCTGTGGGAGTGTGGGTGGGAATATTGTGTGGTATGTGGGTGAGGATATGTGTGTTGTGTGTAGGTGGGGATGCGTGGTGGTATGTGGGTGCGGGATGTGTTGGTGATGGATTTGTGTGTATGCGGTGCGTGGGTTGGAAATATTGCGTGGTAGGGGATGTATGTGGTGTGCGGGTGGGGGATGTGTGTGGTGGGGGATTTGGGTTAGGGCATGTGTGGGTGGATGGAGGATGTATGTGTGGGTGGTGGGGTGTGTGTGAGTGGATTGGGGATGTATAAGTAGTTAGGGAGATGGTCGTGTGTGTGGGGATACGGAGATGTCAATTGGTGGGGATGTGTGTGTATGGTTTGGGGATGTGTGAGTGGATGTGCGATGTGTGGGTTGGTGGGGGATGTGTGTGCGTGGGTGGGGAATATGTGGTCGATGGAGATGTAGCTGGGGGATGGGTGGTCGGAGGTGTGGGTGGAGAGAGGATGTGTGGGTTAGGATGTGTATGTGGGCTGGCGTGGGATGTGTGGGTTGGTGGGGGGTGTTTGTGGGTGGCGAGTGTGTTTTGGTTGGGGGAACAGGTGAGGGCAGTGTGTGTGGGTGGCGGATGTGTGAGAGGGGGATGGGTCGGTTGGTGGGGTATGTATGTGTCCCTGGGTGTGTGTGTGTGTGTGTGTGTGTATGTGTGTGTGTGGGTAGATGGGGTGTGTGAGTGTGGGTGGGGTGATGTATGGGTAGGTGGGAGATGGGCCATAACATGGTAATTTGCCTTGTTTATGTTTACAACATTCATTTCACAATGTTTATTTTTCTTCCTATGTAAATGTATAATGCTCTTGATGAACGAAAGACGAGTGATTGAAAGGGCCGAATATAAGACGGGCCTGCGTGCCCAATTTGTGACCCTTTTAAAATAAAGTTGATTTGATTTGATTTGCTTTACACCTACACCCTAGCACCACACCAATGACCAGAAATTATCTCCCCTCACCAGTCTAATTGAACTTATCGACTTCATATATTCCTCTTTGTCTTTGCACCTCAATTTTATTGATTGTGTGACGTTATATTTCCTTCTTTTTTTTTTTTCTTTTTTTTTCTTTGTTTGTTCCAGATTGATATTTTCGTGCCCTAGTTTTCCAATGACTCCAGAGCCTCAATAAAGGGACTGTTTGTATTATTTTTGTATTTATCGGTGTCTTTTTGTTTCTTGTGTGCTGCCGAAGACTTTATAGTCAACACGCCAGTTCTGTCATTTGCTATTGTGTTCTTGTAAAGCTGATCAGTTCCACTCTCTATGTTTGTTGATTTACTCACTGTATGTGTATAGTTAAACCACAGTCAACGTGTTTCACCTCTCGTCGATGCCTAGCCTGGAAGGTCGAGCCATATTACTGGAGTTGATTTGGCTGCGATATTTGCCTCTAAGTAGAACAGACCTCGTTTGATTCACGGAGTGGATGGGTTAGATCAGTGTTTCCCAACGTGGGGCCCACGCCCCACAGGTGGGCAATTCGATTGTTAAGGGGGGCAATTCGAAAATGGAAGAAATCGGCTGGATATAACAAAACGGGCAGACTTTAGACTGAAGTTAACTAAATTGGAACCTGACATAAAATCTCTTTGCAGCAAGCATCAAGCGCAAGGATCTCACTAAATTTAAATAATAAATAATTACTTATAATTAAAATAATATAGAAAAATCTTTCATTAAAATTATTTTTTACTTGAATTTCAGTTCTCCATTATATGTTTTGAAAATTTACTTACTGTGTTTGCTCAATAATTTCCTATTGATTTCTTCCTAAAACCTATCACTCAAGTTTCTTTAGTGAACATCTCAATTTTTTAATATTAAAAATAATGTATATGATAGGTGGGGTGAATAAGAATTTTAGAAACGCTTAGGTGGGGCATAGCACAAAAAAGGTTGGGAAACACTGGGTTAGATTTTTACAACAAAAGACATTGCGGGTTTACTTCCCCCGATCCCTGGATAGTGATGCAGACGTCTGGGCTACTCGGATAACGGCGAAAAGCTATGAATGCATTTAGGCACTTAACAAGAAAAGCTAGTTCATATCTTTGATAACAAACCAGAACATTAAAGTTACCAGCATTCGAAACGCCCCAGCTGAGAATCTTGCACCGTTTGAAGTTGACACGGTCTTGCATGTAGTTCTTGTTGTAAGAGCATATCGTGGTCTTTTGACAAGCGCCGACTTCATTCAAGATGTGGCTTTGACTCTGAGCGACATCAATAAAGGCTGTCCCCTTAGGGCCTGCAATGACCAGACAACAACGGTCGTGGTATCAACTAGAGGGAATTCATGTTATTAATTGATTCAGTGCATTAAACACGTAGGTTTGGACCAAGCATGGTGCAGAATCAAATGAACAAGTATTATAATGTAACTTTCCATTCAATGAGTATTAAATTTGCGAAAGTACAACCAAACGAAACAAATAACGCGACGACCTTGGTACGGCTATTTAACGCCTTCAGTCTAAATAGTAAGTCACATTTTACTACATATTATTCTTCTGCACTGAATCAGTTAAGGACAGGTGAGGTGTTAGTCTACCATATACCAAATAATATTAAATATATCATTAACTTTAAATCTGTTAAACATATAACACCATACTTTCACAAACCTTAAAATTAGCACCATTAAACTTAAATTCAAAACGGTCACTGAGGCTAAGTTCTGTATTTCTCGAGGTGAATAAAATTTAGAGATGTGATTTTATAGAAAACTGATGAGAACACCGTGGATGGATATTAAGAAGAATGAAGATATCTTGAAAGACGTTAACTGACAAAGAGAAGTGGATACTCGCTTCAGTAGGAGACAGTCCGCAAACTTTGGGCATGTCTCGAGAAGGGGAATGCTGGAGTATGACGTCACATCGGGGAAGCTGGAGGAGAGGAGATGTAAGGGGAGACCAAGAGAGAAGATGCCGGACAGTCGCATCATGCATGGAAGAATATCAGTATCGGAAGTTATTGGCAGCACAAGAGACAGAAGGCTGTGGACAGACATCACCAACACCATGGACCACTATAGGAATCTGAAATGTATCGTCTTTCTTCTAATCCTATGAATGCCAATCATTACATGTGAATGTGTTTATTTTTTGTCTCAATGGCCACTAAACTCACCACTAAACTGAAAGTTTCAGTGACAGTTGTTCTACTACCTCCACGTTCTACCATCTCCTGGTTCTACTCCCTTCAAGTTCTACCATCTCCTGGTTCTATCAACTCCTCTGAAACCTTAATAGCTGACAAGTAGCATGCGAGAAGACTTCACTATTTAAGCAATGTCTATGGAAATTTCTTTTCTTTTGCTCTGTATGCCTTCAACCAACTCACGCCAAGGAGTCATATCTTTCACCATCCCCTTCAGCCCCAGCCATGTTCTCCCCATAGTGTCCATCTCTGTCCTGAATTCTCTTCTCTGTTTGTTGTTAGATCTAACACTGTTCCGTTCTCTGTTTGTTGTTAGATCTAACACTGTTCCGTTCTCTGTGTGTTATTAGATCTAACACTGTTCCGTTCTCCCTGTGGGTTCCAGACAAGGGATATCCTGTTATACAATTCTCAGGGTTTCTCAATTTGTGTCGTAGCCAGTGTCTTTCCCCTACCTCTTGATTCACTTGAGTTTTTTTTTTTTTTTTTTTGGTTCTCTTCATGAGTTCCACATTGGTAACTTTGTCATACTATTTCAGTCGCAGTATGTTGCGCAGACACTAATTAATGTAGATCTTTCAGTGCCACCCATCGGGTGCTGGGGCATCAACTACTCCTCCCCAACCGCTTGGCGCCAAAAGTGGAAGATGCTGATGATGATGATGATGATGATGATGATGATGATGGTGATGATGATGATGATGATGATGATGATGATGATGATGATGATGATAAAGATTATGATTATCGTGAAAATGATGACCAATTAATGAAGGTTTGTAGTCTATTGTTCTCCATGTTTTTCATCCAGATAATAGCGCTGATAAACACCGAAAATGTTAGTGACGGCCGAAAAGGTTTATAAGAAAATATACTGTTAAAAAAACAAAAAACCACAACAACAACCAAAAAAAAAGAAAGAAAGAAAGAAAGAAACGCATAGCTATCCGAGGGTGTGTTTTTATGAGTTTGTAAGTAAAATTTGGTGCTAGGGTACATAAAAACCATGCTCAAATGTTCTTTACAGTGTCACATGCCCGTGTTGGACCTGAATTGCGTTCGTTTTTGTAATCGTTACAATGCAGTGGTCAATAGTGTTTAAGACCAAATTTTTATCACAGCTCATGATGGGCGCACGCGAAAGCAAAAAAAAAATAAATATTGGGGTGAACACAATTCGCTGACTAAGCAACTGAAACCCAATAAATGGATAATGCTACACAAAACAAGTCAGTTCATCTTTAAGCAAACATCTATGGCGTCTCTATCGATAAATTTAAGGAACATAGCTTTGGCCGACTGCATGCATGAGAAAGTTACAGTCAGTTTGGCAGGCATCTAAACGTGCATCAGAGTACCATCAGTCGACATTGGCACCGGTTCCAAGCCTCTGGCTCAGTTGAAGACCGACATCGCAGTGGACAACCCAGAGTGACAACAGCAGCTGATGATCGATTGATTAGGCTTCGTCACCTCAGAGACAGGTGTACAACATCTTCCTCAACTGCCCAGCCATTGCCTGCAGGACGTCATGTGTCTGATCAAGCTGTCAGGAATAGACTGCATGACGTTGGACTTCGGGCACAACGACCTCATCGTGGACCTGCCCTTACACTCCGCCATCGCCAAAATCGACTTCTTTGGGTTAATCAGCATCGTCTCTGGGCAGCAGACAACCAATAGATATGTGTCTGGTTTGGTGGCAAATCTTTCTTTTAGTTGCAGCGTCATAATAGTCGGAGAATGGGGTACCGTAGATGAAATGAACGTTGTGCCTACAATTGCGGTAATGAAGCTCCGCCACACGGTTGTGAAGGTGCAATGGTGTGGGGGGGGGGGGATGATCAGTTACACCAAAGAAGTCAATTGGTGCACATTGAAGGAGGCTTTAATGCGCCACGATACGTCAATGAAATTCTCCGACTCCATGTCCCTCCACTTTTGGCTGCCCAAATGTCTTTGTTTCAACAGGACAATGCCAGAACCAATTGCGCACGGTTTACCACTCAGTTCTTTACTGCCAACAACATTCTCACCCTTCCCTGGCCATCTCTGTCTCCAGACACGAGTCCGATTAAGCGCCTGTGGGATGAGCTGCATAGACGTGTTTGTCACCGAGACGTTGTTCCAGCCAATCGTCGTGATCTGTTCCAGGCACTCGAGGAAGAGTGGGCAGCCATCCCACAGGCCCACATCAGACGTCTGATCGCATCCATGCCCAGGAGATGCCAGTCGCTGATTGATGCAAGAGGAGGCCACACACAATACTCAGGGGAAAGCCCGTACTCCAAAAATCTCTCGTGACCCAGATGCAAAACAACTGATCAATTGATTGTCTGAACCCTAAGGCATGCGTGTGTGCAATTTGAACAATTAACTCATTACATTTTTATTTAAAGTTATTGAACGTCAAAATTATGGCTATGTGTGTGCTTTCGGTAGCTATACGTTTCTTTTGTGTTTTTTTTGGAACAGTATACTAAACGGAGGAAAAGGTGAAGCATATCTACATTTTTTTCTCAAACAGCACAATAAGGGTAACATGGTGGGCTTGGATTTAGACTTTGATTCGTGTCAGATGACCCACCATGATCGCCCGCGCTTTCTGATATGTCAATTAATCAATGTCTTAAATCGTTCCTTAAAACTATTCTTGTTATTTTGTTGAGTTGTGGTGAGTCAAGAATCAACATCACAGCATTCGGAACATTTTCGTACACTTTCAGTCCTCGTCTTCAACAGCCAGCAGTCTCAGTACTAATGCTATCGGTAGCAGCCTGATTACGTGTCCGCCTGGCCTTTACTCGGAGAACTGAGTGTCGACCAGATCCTGTGGTCACTCCGTGTCGCACCATTTTCTGTAACCTATGATGATTTATTTATTCTTCCACACTAAACACAAGATCTCAAAGAGTCCCGACCATATCTGCCTTGTCGTGCACCAATACCCCACCCATTGGTGCAGACCCAGCCAATATGTCCGCTCCTCATGTCCCAACACACCAGCATGTCCTGGGAGAAGATTCACCAGATGCTCTCTATCTATGATTGTTGAACTGAAGCATACCAGTCTGCATGGAGCATACCCGTGTCTTCACATTTTTCGGCATGCTCTGTGAGTCCGTTACAGTATATTTTTTCCCCCCAATTAAATGTATAAACAAACATAAAATTGAAACAATCTGGTAAAAAATTAACAAATATTCTTCTCAATATTCTACTCAACCGCTCAGAACTGTGAAATCTGGATGCAGAATTTTGTACTTTAGGCTCCCGATGTGGATTTCAAATCTGTAATAAAAAGTAATAATTTAAATAACAACCGATATGCTCCCGTCAGTTTGCAAACACATGTCTCTAGAGAAACAAACTATGTAAATATTAGCTCATGTATAGCTCCACAAATACCGCTTGTGTACGGCGGTGGCCACATCACGGGCAATAGTCTTAGCTGACTAGCTAAACTACATGAGTGAAGTAGGGGTAATATTCTACTAAGGGAATGTCCATGCCTAGTACACAAAAGACTCAATCAATCAATCATGTGCCATGCCGGAAAGCGTGGGCGGTCATGACTCGCCAGTTCACTCGATCACCAGCGTCGTAGATCAGCTCAGTGTTCCTGTCTCGTCCATGCCATGTTGCCAAGCCATCCAGGTATTTTCCTCTCGGTCTTCCTCTTATATATAGTATATTAGTATAGTATATAGTATAGTATAGTATAGTATAGTATAGTATAGTATAGTATAGTATAGTATAGTATAGTATAGTATAGTAGTATAGTATAGTATAGTTATATATAGTAAAGTATATTCCACATGGCTAATAACAAGTGTCAGACCATTATCTATAATTACTGTGTCGTGTAGTTTTGATGTTCGCATTTTGCCCATGCCTTTATAATGCATATCTTTTATATTGTTGCTGTTCTTTGTTAGCCTTGAATGATGTGTGAATGAAATAATGTATGAAAGAGAGTGATAGAAGGGCAGAATGTTAGACCCAATTCTTAACCCTTTGAAAATAAAGTTTGTTTGTTCATTCGTTCGTTCGTTCGTTCTTGGTCTGTTCCCTTCGATCTTGCCAGTTGTCACTAAGTTCTCCAATCCATTTCTTCTCATAACATGTCCAAAAAATGTTGGCTGTCTACGTCTAATTTCTCTAATCAATTTACGATGTTCTTTTGTCTCCTGTAGTACTTGGTCATTGGTTTTTCTGTCTGTCCATGGTATTCTTTGCATTTTCCTCAGAAACCACATTTCTGCAGCCATCAAATGTTTTTCAGCTTGACTGCATATTGTCCAAGTTTCACATCCATACAAAAGAACAGGTTCTATGTATCCCCTCAACACTCTTTTTCTCATTTCAATTGACATCTTTTTATTGGTCAGAATGTTTTTCATCTTGCTAAAGGCTACTTTCGCCATGGCGATTCTTGTTCTAATCTCTTCAAGGCATCTCCCATCAGATGTTATGACTGTTCCGAGATAATTCTACCGATTCACTTGTTGAAGAATATTCCCATTTACTTGTATATTACATTGTGGTACTTCGTTCTTCCTAGTGACGACCATAATCTGTGTCTTCTTACAATGTAATTCCAACCCCAGCTGCTCACTGTGTACCACAACTGCGTCTACTAATTGTTGTAGATGGTGTGCATTGTCTGCAATCAATACTGTATCATCTGCATATCTAATGTTATTGATGTTTAGTCATCCCATGCTGATTCCATTTATATCTTCTACATTCCTGAAAATATTTTCACTGTATAGGGAAAAAAGATCTGGAGACATTACACAAAATACTAGGATGGTGAAAAAAGGCGGATTAATCTAAATAGATTAATGGCTTCGAAAGCGAAACAGCAGAGTATGTGGCACCAAGAGACGTGTTCAGGACACGATAGTGAACATGGCTGGCCATCGTGGAAGAGATTGGGACCTCACCATGAAATATCCCAAAAGACAGCAATGGTGATTCAACAACAACACAACAGCGATCGGGTAATTCTCGGCCTCCTGGAGGTCAGCCTGTTGTAAATATTCTCAGAGAAGAGACAACGCCTATTGTGAATAAGGAAGTGCATAATGACGAATGCATCCCAAATTCTTTTGAAAGGGTGTATTCTGACAATTCATTCATTCATTCAGTAGCATGTCCTGTGCAGAACCTCGCTCCCATAACAACTTCCGAAAAACTTCTCCATCATAAGCAAGATGTCCCGCGACAGATATACCCATCTGGAGATCATCTGCCACATCCTGCACCCATGTTCTCTTTGGCCTTCCTCTTCCTCTCTTTCCGTTCATATACCCCTCCATTATTGTTCTCTCCAAACTTTCGCGACGTTTCAAGTGACCAAAATATTTCAATTTTCATTGTTTTATTGTCTTTAATAGTCAATCTTCTTCAATATTCATCTCTTGAAGTATGGATGCATTTGTTCTTTTCTTTATCCAATACATTCTTAGAACTCGTCTATAACATTTATATTCAAAGGCATTTATGCGCTGTTCAGCTTGTTTAGTAAGTGTCCAGGTCTCACAGGCGTATGTTGCAATGGGAAAGATGCATGCTCTTAAAAATATAATTTTTGTAGTTCTCTCTGTCCCACTCCATAATTTATTCAGTTGTTTTAGTCTTTGAAGAGCAATTGATAGTTGTTGTTTAATTTCTTTCATTGTGTCACCGTTGTTGGTAATCAATGATCCAAGATATTCGAAATTCTCCACCACCTCCAATTTTTCCCCATTAACATATATTTCTTTAAATATTGAGCACAACCCACTACTGGCAACGCCTATCGCACTCTGGTGTGAACCCAAGGCCCATCCACGTCAATATGGAAGCACTATACTCGAGTTTCGCTCTCGTTTGAGCTCGTCAGTAGTGCATATCCCTGACCGGATCCGTAAACAGGCCTCGGATCACTGGCGTGTGAAGCTGACTGACGAGCTCAAACGAGAGCGAAACTCGAGTATAGTGCTTCCATATTGACGTGGATGGGCCTTAGGTTCATACCAGAGTGCGATCGGCGTTGTCAGCAGTGGGTTGTACTCAATATATAAATTTTAAATCCCGAAACAAACAAATAATCAATTTGATTATTGCTCACTGGATTTAGGAGGCCTGGTGTTCCTTGCCAGTGAGAAGTCCTGATCGTTCGGGTCCACATCGATTGACGGACGTCAGTCGCGGCGATTGGGCAATCTTGAGCATAGCCTACGATGGGTAACGTTGTGGTATTCTGTTATGATAATTTGGCGTGTCCAGCGTGTGCCACGTGGTTACACACCCGCTTCACACGCCAGTGATCCGGGGCTTGTTTCCGGATCCGGTCAGGGATATGCACTACTGACGAGCTCAAACGAGAGCGAAACTCGAGTATAGTGCTTCCATATTGACGTGGATAGGCCTTAGGTTCATACCAGAGTGCGATCGGCGTTGCCAGTAGTGGGTTGTGCTCAATATTTAAATTTTAAATCCCGAAACAACCAAATAATCAATATATTTCTTTCTCCATAGTAGTTTTATCTGTAGCATTATCTTTGTTTTTGCTATGTTAAGATATAATTTGTGATTTTCACTATTCAATTGGGTTTAGGCTATTAGGTTTTCTATACCATTTTGTGTTTTGGATAGCAATACTGTATCATCAGTATACCGAATCTCTGGTATGTCATGACCACCAATATTTAGGGCATCATATAGCTCCCTGTTTATATCATCTCTTACATTTCTCATTATATTTTCGGCTTACAGGTTAAACAAATAGGGCGACAGCACACAACCCTAACGGACTCCTTGACTGATGTCAAGCCAATCTGATGCATCGCCATCTATTCTAACCGCTGCTTGTTGGTCTAGATAGAACATTTTTATGAGTTGTATTATATGTGATGGAAAAATACAACTATACCACATTAAATGTCACAAAAAATTAGAAAGAACAATAATGGAAAAACATGGTTTTGGAAACAAGTAGTAGTGGCCATCTAAACAACCAATACCGTATTCTTGAAGTAATACAAAAACAAAGGCTCTCATGGCTGGTCACATTTTATAACACCAAGAAACACCACAGAGTGTACTCGATGGTAACATACTCGGAACTAGAGATTGGGGACACAAATTACAACATTGATAAAACAGGCATGATGAGATCTATACATGCAGACACACTGGGATTATAGAGATAGGTTCCAGACGGGTATTCATGGGCAGACCTGGAGGTTGCACGACCAGACCACAAACTCAAATACTTCATGACGTTCATGAAACTGTCATCTGCTGTCATGCCGTGTAGGACAGGAGGGACTTGATCCTGAGGAATTTAGGCCGCCTGGCTTGTGCAGTCGCCACGAATTGTGCAGGCTAGGGTGTTATTTTTGTCCCCGACAAAACATACACCTTACAGAGGAACCCGAAGAGTAACCAGGCATTCTTAGCCACTCGGCCAGCCGCTACTGATGAATAACTTTCCTAAATCCGTCAACACCATGAGACACGTATGCTAAAGTGGTGCAAGTCCTTTGTGGGATATTCCAATCGACCCAGTGTTCATTGTCTAGGCAACTTTATGTTCAGTAGTTTGCCTTAGCTTTCTGAACGAGAAGTCAACGTTTAAGTCCAACTGACATGTGTAGCTTAAGAGGGAGCGCCTTTAACTCTAGGGCTATACTGACCTCTGACTTGTATACTAAATTTCACAAATTACATTTGTTGTCAAGAAAGGAAAAGAATCATACGGGCTGTCAGGGGTGCCAATTTGTTCTATGAACTTTTTGCAAATTTCAGCAGTCAGAATTGTTGGCTTGAAGACTCCGTTGACAGTGGCCAGGGTGTAGACGGCGTTACAGTTGGAGGAGTTGTCATCTGGCATTGTGATCTTGAACACTCCAGAATTGGGACAGTCGCTGGAAGCACTCTCGCCGTTCAGAACACGGAAAGCAGGAGAGCGACATACTGAAATCAAGGGAACACTGTGGTCAGTTTACTGGACGCACACGCAGATTTTTGGACAAAACACTGCACCTAAAGTAACTGTCAACACTAATAAATAATTGTAACTATAGCTTCATGGGGAGCGCGTGAGTGTAGTTGATAGGGAACTACGATGATAATGTCATGAGCGCGGTCCGAAGAGGATTCGACGCATACACTCGTCGTCCACCAACAGAGGAAAAGACTGACCACCTATTCCGCCGTGCTCTCAGGTCTACAAGATGTGATGACCGCAGCACATCACAGAATCATGGCATGTTCCTGCCTCGAGATGTGTTTAAATGTGATGTTTTAACTATAGTTTCTAATGTGTTTAAATGTGATGTTTTAACTATAGTTTCTAATGTGTTTAAATGTGATGTTTTAATTATAGTTTCTAAAGTGTTTAAATGTGATGTTTTAATTATAGTTTCTAAAGTGTTTAAATGTGATGTTTTAACTATAGTTTCTAAAGTGTTTAAATGTGATGTTTTAACTATAGTTTCTAATGTGTTTAAATGTGATGTTTTAACTATAGTTTCTAATGTGTGTAAATGTGATGTTTTAATTATAGTTTCTAAAGTGTTTAAATGTGATGTTTTAATTATAGTTTCTAAAGTGTTTAAATGTGATGTTTTAACTATAGTTTCTAATGTGTTTAAATGTGATGTTTTAACTATAGTTTCTAATGTGTTTAAATGTGATGTTTTAACTATAGTTTCTAATGTGTTTAAATGTGATGTTTTAACTATAGTTTCTAATGTGTTTAAATGTGATGTTTTAACTATAGTTTCTAATGTGTTTAAATGTGATGTTTTAACTATAGTTTCTAATGTGTTTAAATGTGATGTTTAAACTATAGTTTCTAATGTGTTTAAATGTGATGTTTTAATTATAGTTTCTAAAGTGTTTAAATGTGATGTTTTAACTATAGTTTCTAAAGTTTTTAAATGTGATGTTTTAACTATAGTTTCTAAAGTGTTTAAATGTGATGTTTTAACTATAGTTTCTAATGTGTTTAAATGTGATGTTTTAACTATAGTTTCTAATGTGTTTAAATGTGATGTTTTAACTATAGTTTCTAATGTGTTTAAATGTAAATGTTTTAATTATATTTTCTAATGTGCAAACAATAGATTGCACGATTTATTGCCTGGCATATTTCGCTGCATCTCGTCAGGTACATACTGCAAAAATCGACTACTTTGTGTGTTGATTGTAGTCGATTGTTAAAGTTTGCTGAAGCTATACTAATCAACCTTCGTCAGCCGTCCTTGTGTAAGCAGAAAGACATGTTAGTCAGTTTAAAATTACCGTGGTAGACAATCGACATTACTGTGCGAACATGTGTATATTTCAGTTTGAAGGATTTATCTAGTTAATTCACGTAAGTTGTGTGATTTCTGCAGTATGTACCTGACGAGATGCAGCGAAATATGCCAGGCAATAAATCGTGCAATCTATTGTTTGTGTCTTCGTTATTCAAATTCATCACGGGAAAACATTGCTTTGAATTTTCTAATGTGTTTAAATGTGATGTTTTAATTATAGTTTCTAATCTGTTTAAATGCGATGTGTTAACTATAGTTTCGAATGTGTTTAAGTGTGATCGTTTAACTATAATTTCTAATATGTTTAAATGTGATGTTTTAACTATAGTTTCTAATGTGTTTAAATGCGATGCTTTAACTATAGTTTCTAATGTGTTTAAATGCGATGCTTTAACTATAGTTTCTAATGTGTTTAAGTGTGATGTTTTAACTATAGTTTCGAATTAGCAAAGAATCACCCAGTCACATAGACAAGTTTCTTGCATCTAAACAGGTAAGTTACACATTCAAACTAAACATTATCGAATGGGGCCTTTCTTCTACATTACTGCATTGTGCAGAAACATGGCCAATGAATAAGCAGTCCTTAGCTAAACTTGAAGCCTCTGAAATGTGGTTATAGAGACGAATCTAAACATATCATGACAGGAGAAGAAATTAACACAACGAATTATTACAAAAACTAAGTATAAAAAAACCATGACTACATGAGGTCAAGGACAGATAATCGACCTAATTGGGCTAAACGCAGAGACACAGGCTCTAGTTGAAGGATGCACTGAAGGAAAAAGTGAAAGGAAGCCTGCAAGAGTAGGACAATGTGCCACATGTATGCACAACATCCAAAGATAGACTTGAATAAGCCGGTGTGCATATATAGTGCAGAAGCGGGGCATAAAGTGTCGGAGATTTATTACAGTCGACCTTCAATGCGCAGGTGGCACCTTATATTGATGGTAATTTTGATTTAAAAAAATTATAGTTATCGTATTTTCGCCAAGCAAGCCCACATTTTAGCCTGCCTTTCTACGCGAAGACATTTGTTCGAATCCCTATCTAGACGAGTTCTTTTAATTGACCTAGGTTTCCAGATCTACCCAGCCTAAAACTGGTATTAATAACTTTTCTGGGAAGTTAAGGCTACAGTCGTGATCTTGATCACCTTCAGCCATCGAGTGTCGATCTGTCTGTAACATTATGGGGCTAGTACCATGTACCCAATAGCGATAAGGTGTGTAAAGAATCCTGTACTCACAGCTAAAGTGTGGTCACGGCAGGTACTACACTGTTGGAGTGTCAAGTGCTAGTCCTGCACTCACAGCTAGAGTGTGTCTCACGGCAGGTACTACACTGTTGGAGTGTCAAGTGCTAGTCCTGTACTCACAGCTAAGGTGTGTCTTACGGCAAATAGTAAACTGTTGGAGTGTCAAGTGCTAGTCCTGTACTCACAGCTAGAGTGTGTCACACGGCAAGTACTACACAGTTGGAGTGTCAAGTGCTAGTCCTGTACTCACAGCTAGAGTGTGTCACACGGCAAGTACTACACAGTAGGAGTGTCAAGTGCTAGTCCTGTACTCACAGCTAAAGTGTGTCTCACGGTACGTACTACACTGTTGGAGTATCATGGTGTATCTTGCAGTGAATGTGCGCTTAGTATTTAGGCCAAAGTTTTATTAATTTTAACCGGCTCCGTGGCGATGCAGTTAAGGACGCAGTTCAGAATCCCGCATACCCGCTTTCGAAACGCAGCTGTGTTGGTTGTTTATAAAATGGTATGTGCGCCTGTCGTTCATAAAGCAATGGTAAACTACTGAACGTAAACTTGTAAGGGAATCACGAGCAGCCAAAACATTCTGGAGTTGCCTGCTACATCGTGTAAAGGATATACAACAACTTTTATTATTAATTTATTCACTACATATGATATATAACTCTGCAGTATACACATGACGTCAATACATCGTGTAACATATTATTTATGGCGTCTTTGTTTAAAGATGTTCTACAGAGTGGGGACGCCCAACCCCCCTTCATCACCTCTTATGACATGTATGACAGGTTACAGTTAGTTAGTTAGTTAGTTAGTCAACAGATCATCCTCGTTGCACATCGGACCATTCAGTCCATAAGTGCTCGGATCCCCTCCTCAGCAAATCCCGCAGCGTGTAGCGGCTAACGACGCCAGTTCTGTGTTGGTTTATCAATCTTCTTTGGCTTCCTGCGTAGTGTTCTTGTTTGGCCACCCCTCTTTTAATTTTCTGCTCTCGCAGTCTGGCCATTGTTGTAGATTCACAGTCATCACTTGGTTCTTGCAAAAGTCTCACTTCTCGTAGAGCATTCAGAATGTCAGCCTGGTCCATGGCGCGTCCGCCCTCCACAGTAGCCTCACCTGCGAGCTTGTCAGCCCGCTCATTTCCTTGTACTCCCGCATGACCTGACACGAAGATGAAACTAATCTTTGCCAGCCGAGACCGCTCCAGAGGCAGCAACCATTCTCTTCGGATCGACCCCTCCTCTATCCTCTTGATCATGTTCATTGAGTCGCTAAGGAAACAAGCCCTAGTGAATGTCTGTGTCTCGAGCCATGTTATTGCTTTACTTACTGCCATGACTTCCATGGTCAGGCTACTTGTGGTTTCAGTGAAAGCACCAGAGTCCTCCTTCACAATTCTCCCTCCGGCCCGAGCTGTAAAGGCCCATGAGCTTCTCACATGTCGGACGACCGACCCATCTGTGTAGATGACCGCGTCACTGTCTAGCGAATTCTCGAAAATCAACGCTTGTACTTCAGCCTCCACAGCAGCCGGATTTTCTTGTCTGCATTTTCTATCTAGTTGGATGCAAACTGAAAAGGATGTGCAGAAGTCTGTTGGCACTTGCACCCACTCCTCGCCAGGTTCTAAGTCCTCAAGTGAACACACCTGTTGAAGAATGTCTTCGGCTTGACCCATCCACGACCGTCCTCTTTTTAACCTGCTGCCCTTCACCTTCCTAATTTCACTATGCAGTGGATGCTGTGTGTTTGCGTTAATTCTGAGGTAGGCGCGTGCCCTGCAAACTTGCATTCTCTCTTCAATGGTTGGAAAATCAAGAAGGTAGCGCATCGCCCTGCATGCTGTATCTCTTGTACATCCAAGAATAATGCGCATAGCTTCATTCTGTATCCTTTCCATCCTTTCTATCTGCTTATGGCTGAGAGTCAGGATTGCCATTGCATACTCCAAAACAGACATGACCAGCCCCTCGTTCAGAAGACATAGATGGCGCTGCTCACAGTTTTGCTGCCGCCATCACCCGCATCGCTGCCAAGCCCCGCTTGGCCTTTGTTATCACCTGGTCTATGTGCACATTATAAGCAAGGCTTCGATCAAACCGTATCCCCAGGTAATTCATTGCCTGCGTTCTTTCCACCGTCTCTAACACAGCATTACAGTTGGTGTTGGATTGTTGACAATATGATTATTCAACGAGAATTACAGAGAGGTTACAGTGTGTTACTAGTTTTTGCTCGCCTTGTAGCTCTCAGTAACACACAGGGACAGAAATATACTTATGTAACTCAATGCTTTCTGGCCAAGGGCATTTGGCAGCAGACTTCCCCAAAAGGAGGCAACAATTGCAATGCAAAATCACTACAACATTACTTCTCATGAGGCAACCTACATACACTAGTGTGCTTGTTTGGTTGTTGTTTGGCTGTGCATCTTCTGGAAGACTTTGAGTTTCAACATTTTAAGTCTGATACATTGGTAGACAGGTTGTAGGAACCATATCATAGTGAGGTTGGTGTAGATTTTATTTTACAACCAGCTACCAAAAACATTCTAAGGAGCTGTAGTAGACAGGATATAGCAGAGAATATTTTTTAGCAACTACAATATTATACACAAGGGGGTGCGCAGTTTTTATTTCGTGGACACCTGCACATGTAGGAATATGACAATGAAATGGCGGACACGGAAGCTAACAAATGTAGAATTAATTATTTAAAAATTCATGTGAGTGTGAGTAATGTTAGTTACATATCCTTTACAGGACGTTTACAGTTAACACCAGCAGTGTTTGCTGTTGTTGATGTATTGGTAAGTTTACGTTCAGTAGTTTGCCATTGCTTTCTGAATCACCGGCACCCTTACCATTTCGTAAAAACCAAGCGCAACGCGGTCTGCTGTCAGATTGCGCGTGGCTATGTTTCGAACACGGGTATGCGGAATCACGAACCACGTCCGTAACCTATTCGCCACGGAGACTGGCGAGTATGAGTAAAGATGATATTAAATCAGCGATAAAAACATAAAACAAATGAAAGGATTACAGTGTGGGATCAAAGTTTGAGGGAAAGACATGCCTTACATATCAATCAGTGCTTCAATAACAAAATTGTCAGATAACAAATGGACTTAACATTTTAGTAACATGAAATAATTGAGGCTACAAACTGGATGGGCCTATCTTGATTTAAAGGAAGAGGCCTGTAAATTATGTCAGAAGTAAAATAATATTGTACACTACTTACTGGGGTGTAAAAAATATGTACTACACAGAAAACCACTCATAGAATATGTGCCTCACTGCATCTACCTATGTCAGTGGACAACCTGTTGTGGATAGATTGGTCCAGAGAGATGCGAGGAAAGATTAAGCAATTTATAAAAAGTCAATTCCTGTCCTTTACAGGATGTTGCAATCAACTCCAGTATTTATTGACTGCTTGTGATTTACTAGGCAAATTTACGTTCAATAGTTTGCCATTACTGGAATGTGATCAACAATTAGCATAATGAGCTACATCAGAAAGATTTTGCTAAGAATCATTCAAAGAGTTACAAAGAAAATACAAACTCAAATAGGGGAAGAACAATGTGGATTCGTAGAAGGAAATGGCACAGTAAATGCTGTGTATTTGTTCAGAACATTGGTCGAGCATTCGATAAAGATAAAAAAAAGCCTTACATCTTTGCATTTATGGCTATACAAAGGCTTTCTATAAAGTAAGACATGTCAACATAATGAATAAGCTTGCAGACCTACAAATTGATGGGAAAGATCTTAGACCTGTAAGGAAACATACACTGGAAACAACAGGCTGCTATAGAATTTGATAATGAAGTAGGCCAACATCAGCCTATTAAGAGAGTTGTGCGACAGGGATGTGTAATATCTCTAGGTCTTGTTTCACTAAACAGTGATCATATTTTTAGAAATTTTGAAGATATGAGAGGATTCAACATTGGGAGACATCAATAACATTAAATATGCGGATGATACAGTATTGACTGCAGACAATGAACAGGATCTGCAACAATAGTGGATACGGTTATTGTACACAGTGAACAACTAGGGTTAGAATTACTTTATAAGAAGACATATTATGATCGTCTCTAAGAAGAAAGACATTCTGCAATGTAATATAAGAATAAATGGAAATATACTTAAACAAGCGAATCGGTACAGCTATCTCGGAACAGTCATAACATCTGATAAGAACAACCTTGAAGAAATTAGAACAAGAATCGCTATGGCAAAGGTAGCCTTTCGCAAAATTGAAAAAATAAAATACTGACTAATAAAACTATGTCAATTGCAACGAGAAAAATAGTGTTGAAGTGCAACATACAACCTGTACTTTTGTATGGATGTGAAGCGTGGACAATGAACAGTCAAGCTGAAAAAAATATCTAATAGCAGTAAAAATGTGGTTTCTGAGGAAAATTTAAAGAACACCATGGACAGACAGAAAAACCAACGACCAAGTCCTTCATAAAACAAATGAAAACCGTAAACTGATTAGAGAAATTACACGTAGACAGTCAGATTTTTTGGGGCACGTTATGAGAAGAAATACATTGGAGAACTTGGTGACAACTGGCAAGATCGAGGGGAAGAGAAGAAGGGGAAGTTAGAGAAGCAAATACCTAAATGGCTTTACCATGTGGTATAATCGAGATAAGAATACTGAGCTGATCCACGACTCTGGTGATCGAGTGAGATGGCGAACCATGACCGCTCACGCTTATCGGCATGACACATGATGAATGTGTGAATATAATTAAAGAGGTGTGAGACATAACACCGGGAATTCAATTCTGACGTCACATAAACTAATTTTAGAAACCAAAAATGTTTCTTCTTACTTTTCTTAAACAAATGATTCATCATCATCATCATCATCTTCCACTTCTGCCGTTAAGCGTCGTAGGGAGGAATAATTTGCTTTCCAGCGCCCGGTGGGCGGCACTGGATAGTGTCATTTCGTGTGGTTGCACATTGTCTTTGATGTCGTCAATCCATTTTCTTCTTGGACGTCCTCATGGTCTCGTCGCAGATGATCTTTGATGTAAGGCCAGTGATGGTAGTTGTTGGTGTTGCATTCTAACGACATGGCCAAACCACTTGATCTTCTGTCTTTCAATAATTGTGGCACAAGGTGTTGATCCCAGTCTGTCTGATAATAGCATTTCTTACTCGGTCTGGGATTGTTAAGTTGGCAGCTTTCCTCAGGCATCTCATTTCGCAGGTGTTGATTTTGCGAAGGTGTAAATTGGATAAAGTCAAGGTTTGAGATTGGTAGCATAGGGTTGGTGTGAATATGCTGTTTATTATCTGTCGTTTTGCGGACATGGGTATATTTGGATGTTTCAGTAAGGGGGCCAGTTGATATGTAAGTGCACTAGCTTTTTGACATCTGATTTCGATTACTCTGTCCAATCTGCCATCTTCTGTGATCATACTTCCAAGATATTTGAATTCTTTAACTTGTTTCAGAGTTAGTTAGTTAGTTAGTTAGTTAGTTAGTTAGTTAGTTAGTTAGTTAGTTAGTCGCGGTTCCAACTTCACCGCAACGGGTCGTCACCATTATGCTCCGTTCCTGTGCCAGTGAATATCACACAAAATGCTCCTCACTGCCCCATGTGAACAATGGAATAGACAGGAGTGTCGGCAAGCCAACAGCCCGCACAGGTACACTGTGCCTAACGCCGCCGCCAGAATGCCAACACAAAAGTCCTAAACGAGAAATACAGTTCATGGTCGATGGAAACGGCAGTCACCAGAACTACTTCATTGACCCGGGTTTTATCCCATATGGCTCGGTCTCGTTTTGCAGGGCAACCCGCCGAAAGCGCCGCACAAAGCACGAACTCCGTAGCTCCAGCGACGACCCCCAGGAGTCTCCTAAAAATGCACTCGTGAACCGAAAAGGCAAACCAGTCAATCCAGCAACAGCCGGCCGCCATCGTTCCGAACTTGCAGTTCACGCTACAAACTGCGAACAGATGTAAAAGCATTTCACGCGAAATTCACAGCTCACAGTGTCGCGCCACGCACTCACTCAGTAGCAGTTTCAGAGTTGTGCTATTTATCTGTATACTTAGTGGGCCCGGCGATTTGCTAACTTGCATTTCTTCGGTTTTGGCTGTATTGATGCTCATATTGTATCTCCTGCATGTTGAACTCAGATTATTAATACGATTTTGCAGTCTGCCCTCGTCGCTATAAAACAGGCACTGGTCGTCTGCAAATAGAAGTTCATTTATTTCCTGTGGATCAGTTGTTTCATCTTGAGTAAAGAGTTCTAAATTTTCCAAATCTGTTCTGTCAAGACTTGCTTCTTTGTATATTCTGTCCATGTAAATATTAAATAGCAGGGGAGAGAGCACACATCCCTGCCTCACTCCTGTATTGACTGTGAACATATCTGATACACTTTCTTGTGTTCTTACTGCACTTCGGCTCGAGTGGTACATGGCTATGATGTTTTCTAGCAGTTGCCCTTGTATCCCATAGTCTTCAAGGATGGTCCATAATTGTATCTGTCTACTCTATCGAAAGCCTTTTCCTGATCTACAAACACAATATTCTACTGGTCACTATATTCAATAAGTTTTTTCACATATTTGTCTAAGTGTAAATAATGTATAAGTGCAAACTTTACCTTTCCCAAAACCGAATTGTACTTTGCTTAACTGTTGTTCAACTATGGGTCTACCTCTTTATTCCAAAAGTTTTGCATACATTTTCCCTATATGGCTCAGGAGTGATATACCTCTGTATGTTTCGCACTCTCTCATATTGCCTTTCTTTTTCCATATTGGTACTATTATTGCCCGTTGCCAATCATCTGGGACTTTTATTTCTTCCCATGCTATATTAAAAAGTCTTGATAGCCATTAAACTCCTGTTTCCCCACAGGCCTGAATAGCTTCTGTGGTTATTCCATCTGGACCTGGTGATCTGTGTTTAGAACTTTTCTGTATAACTGCTTTGACTAAGAATAACAAATGATTAAGACCGGGAATTTCCATTCTGACGTTTCTTAATGGAGGTTGGAAGCTAAGTAAATAATAAGATGGTAAGTTTATCATTTTGTTGTTGACTTTGTTTAAGATTTGTGACGGTTGGTCATTCTTCTACCTGCTTTGGTTTAAATGTATTGACATAAATATTGTGAGTCAGTGTTTAAACAGTCTAAGAAAACATGGTTACTATATGAAATGCAGGGGATTTTAAAAAGCAAATTGTGTCAGCTTCATGAAACGTTCAGAAAAGTAAATTGCGCCATCTTCCTGAAACGTTCAGGAAAGTAAAGACTACCAGTTTGGTACAGTATTAGTAATGTAATGATAACCACATCACTAATCGAGAAACAGTTGGTCTATAAATATTCGAAACCAGCACCATATAACATACAAGCCTAAGAGAGTGAATACTAAATAGGAGTCGTTTATCTTAATGTGTCTTTATCTTATACACATTAAAATGTAACAGGTCATGTTTTGTTTCTTGAATGATGCAAGTTTTACCACGGCACAAAGGGACAGAAATGAAGATGAGCCTCTGTGTCCAGTTCTTAGACCTGGTAAATTAAAATGGTTTCGTCTGTTCTTTAATTGTTAAAGAACAGGTGGAGAAAATTTTAGAATTGACATACCCGGAAATCATTTCCAAGCACTCATGGCCGGAAGCAAGTATATGTTGCCGATTGAACAAAATAGTAAATAGTTTGTATCGTTGTTCCATCTCATAGTTGTGAAGGATTAACTCATATAACTATCTATCTATAATCTATCTATCTGTCGGTCTGTCGGTCTATCTATGTTTGTGACCAAGCTATGTCATTTTCCTAATTTTCGTTAGTCTCAGTAATTTTCAATATTGGGTTTTTGATGCATATATCATGTTTGTTCTTCTATTGCATGTTTAATGCACATCTGAGGAGGAACCTGCTATGATTCTTTGAAGTGCTAGAACATTCACATTATTGTAGGTAAGAAAGGACAGAGGAATATATGTAGCAAGTCTTTCCCACATTTAGCGGACGACGAACATTCCTTAAACAGCAATCGTGACATTATCAGCGTAACCTACTAGTGATTACACTAACGCGCCCGATACTCATCTGATACATTATATTAAATCTTTTCCTAAGGCACAAGTCATGTGGTCTAGACTCGAGAATGGAACGGTATGAAATAACAGAGTGTTTGCATAAAGCTGGTGGGAGAGAAGTGCTGCTGGTCAAAGAGAAGGCAACTGGAAAGTGTCTGGTAGTTAAAAAAATCAAGGTAAACCAGGTAAGCGTTATATTCAATGAACTTAATTGTATGTGTTCACTTTCTATGTGTATATCTCATATATGTTGAATATGTATGCCGAGATATAATATGAAATGTCGAAAATGTTGACACCTGTGGAAATTATTCTCATTTCTTACTTCGGGAAAATCCGATTTCAGATCCCATTTATGCATATGATATGGCTGCCTTCTCAAATATTGCCAACGGATTAGAACAGTTTAATATATCTAGCACAGAACACGGTAAAAAGTATATGAAAGGACACAGTAAACAATTTGTTAAATGACACAGTAAAAATTATGTCAAAAGACACAGTAAAACGTCTGTCATAGGACAAGGTAAAAAAGTCAATCAATCAATCAGGTGCCGTCTCCGCAATGAAGGTTGGCTGCAATGGATTCCAACACTGTCTGTCTCTTGCCTTGACTGTACATTCTATCAGGCTGATGTTCGCCCATCTTTTGATGTTATCCTCCCACTTGCATCGTTGTCTACCTCTTGCTCGCTTGCCCTCAACCTTGCCTTCTAGTATGGTTTTTATAAGAGTATCATGTTTTTGAACGTGGTCAAAATATTTCACTTGTCTCCTCTTTATTTCTTTCATCAGCTCTCTCTTCATTCCCAGTTATTCTAGGACCTCTGCATTTGATTGTTTTTGTTTCCATGAAATACGACCTATTCGTCTGTATATCCACATCTCCAGGGCTTCTATGCGACTTTCTAGTTGCTTGTTTAATGTCCAGGCTTCCGCACTATACAGTAGCGTTGAATATACGTAGCATTTGACAATTCTCATTTTTAATGCGTTATTAATCTCTCTAGATGTTAATACTGATTTCATGCCGTTGAAAGCATTTTTGGCCATTCCTATTCTCTTTTTGATTTCCATTTCACTTCTGCCATCATCTGTTATTATATGTCCAAGATAAGAGAAACTTGTTACTTGTTCTAGTATCTGCCCGTTTACTGTGATGTTCATTGATGACCTTTCCTTTTCACTGCTAATTATCATAGTTTTTGTTTTTTGGATGTTAATATCTAAGCCACATTCTGCACTGTGCCTGTTTACTTCTTCCACTAGGTCTTGCAACTCTTGCTCACTTTCTGCTAGTAACACGGTATCGTCAGCATATCTAAGATTGTTTATGATTCTTCCATTGATGCTGAGTCCAGGCATTTCAACTTGTTTAAAAATTCTTTCTGTGTATAGGTTGAAGAGGCTTGGGGACAGTACACATCCCTGCCGTACTCCTCTTTTTATCTCTATAGGCGACGAATAGTTATTACCGCATCTAATAGACGCCACTTGTTCCCAGTACAAGTTACTAATAAGTCTGATGTCCTTTCCGTCTACTCCTATATCTTGAAGGCACGTAATTAGTCGTTCATGTTGTACTCTATCAAAAGCTTTCTTGTAGTCTATAAAACAAACATATATACTTTTTTGAACTTCTATATATTTTTCAATTAACATCCTCAAACAGATAATTGCTTCTCTGGTGCCGCTGTTTTTGCGGAACCCAAATTGTTCTTCAGCTACTTCCTCATCTATTTTATGTTGAATTCTTTCTTGTATGACCTTGAGTAGTATCTTAGTTATGTGGCTCATTAAGCTAATAGTTCTGTAATCCTCACACTCAACAGCTCTTGGCTTCTTCGGTAGTGTGATGAAAATGGATGTTTTCAAATCCTTGGGGATGTACCCAGTATTATATATATCATTACATAATTCTGTGATAGTTTCAATGCCAAAGCTGGATAAGGATTTTATCATCTCTGTTGTTATCTTGTCAGGACCTGCAGTCTTTCCTTCTTTCATCTTTTTAATAGCCTTTTCTACTTCAGCCGTTAATAATTTTGGTCCATATTGAGTATTATACAATGTTGGTCTATTGACCCAGTTGTCCAGAATAAATCTTCTGTCCATGTTTTTATTATGTCAGTGTTATTAATTATAATGTCTTCATTTTTTCTTCTGATACAACCGTTTCCTGTTATATTATTTTTCATTTTTGTAAGTCTTTTTATATGTTCATGTAATTCTCTCGAGTTGTGTTTTATTTCCAGATCCTCTATTTCTTTGCAATGTTTCTGCAGCCACTCTTCTTTGGCAACTCTGCACATGTGATGTAGTTCTCTATCTATTACTATATACTCTGGAGTGTCCTTTGCTTTCTTTCTTTGAGACATTTTACTCAATATTTCATCGGTTATCCATAATTTTTTTTTCTTATTAATTGTCACTGGCAAGGTGGTATTTGCAGTCTGAATACTGGTTTTTATAATTTCCCATTTTGTATTAAATTTATTCTCGGGATGTTCACGTCGATATTGTTCCATACTTTCAATGATTAGGCCATCATATCTATTTTTGACTTCAATTAGGTATAGTTGTCTTATTTCTGGTTGTTTTAATGCCTATATATCTTCTTGAGGTGTCTTCAATTTCCTTATTCCTGGGTTGTTAAGTTTTATTTGTAATTTTTGATATTAGCACCACGGTATGTTCTGGCATTTTTAACATTGTTTTTTAAATCTATTTCTAATCATAATGTAGTCAATTTGGTTTCTTGTTCTATTTCCAGGGCTTTTCCATGTATACAGTTTCCTAGGATTATGTTGAAAAAATGTGTTGCAATCAATAAGAATGTTTTCTTCACAGAATTGTATCAGCCAGTCTCCTCTATCGTATCTGTTTCCCATACCATATTGCCCTACTATCTGCTTATATTTATATTTTTTCCGACCTTTGCGTTCATGTCTCCCATGACAATTAGGACCTCTGATGATTTTACAACTTTGAGTGTTTGTTGTAGGTCTTCAAAGTATTCTTCTAACTGTTCATCACTATAATCAGTTGTTGGAGCATATGTCTTAAGAATTACTATGTTGAATGGTCTTGCCTTAATTTTGAGAAGTATCATTCTATCTTTATGAGTCCAGAATCCACTAATATTTTTCTCTAAATCTCGTTTTACTAAAATTCCTACTCCTCTGTCGTGATGATCTCCTCCTGAATTAATGAATACGTAATCTTCTCTTCTTATATAACTTGTATCTGTTCATCTTGTTTCAGATACTCCTAAGATATCCAAATTCATGTTTTTTGCCTCTGCAATAAGGTTATCAAACTTCCATGCTTGATATAAGGTGCGTACGTTCCATATACCAATTCTCAGACTTCTCCTTCTACTTTTCAGGTAGGTATTGTCAGAATGCACCCTTTCAAAAGAATTTGGGATGCAGTCGTCTTTATGCACTTTCTTATTCACTATAGCAGTTGTCTCTTCCCTGTGAATATTTACAACAGGCTCATCTCCAGGGAGCCAAGAATCACCTATATCGCTTTTTTCTTGTTGTTGAATTACCATTGCTGTCTTTGGGATATTACATGGCCAGCCATGTTCACTATCGTGTCCTGAACACACCTCATGTGTGCCACACACTCTGCTGTTTCGCTTTCGAAGCCGTTGATCTATTTAGATTCACCCGCCTTCTCCACAGTCCCAGTCTTTGTGTACTAGGGATGGACATTCCCTGAGTAGGATATTACTCCTACTACACTCATATAGTTTAGCCAGTCAGCCAAGACTGTTGCCCGTGGTGTGGCCACCGCTGTACACAAGCGGTATTCGTGGAGCTATACATGAGCTAGGTAAAGAGATGGGAACCAAATAGGATCCTGGTCTATCCCTTGGGATATGGCTGCTACTCACCGTGAGGTACTATCCATCTCTCTTTACCCTACACCACAGTAAAACATTAAAGACACTTTATACGCCACAAGGTATATTGGCTGATGGTACTATGTTGATTGATTGATTGATTTAGGAACCGAAATCACAGCATTCGGGGCATTCCTATAAGCGCTCCGTCTCCATACTCAGAAGCCAGCGAAAAGTTCCAACCCCAATAGTACCAGTAGCAATCTGATTATATGTCCGTCTCACCTTTCCTCTAAGCGTCGAGCATCGGCCTGATCCCCTCGTCACTCCACGCTGTAACATTCTTGCCAGTCCATGGTGATCAATTTGCTCCTCCGAGGTGTACACGTGCTCCCACAAGGCCGCAACCACGTCTGCCTTATCATGCATCAATATTCCACCAAGTTTTGCAGAGCCAGCCAGTCTGTCTGTCTGTTCATTCCTCAGCACACCAGCATGCCCTGGAGAAAAGATCCAGACGATGCTTGCCACCCGTGACTTCCGAAGCGAAGCAAGCCACTCGGGACGAAGCTTGCCTGTCCTCGCCCTACTCAGCATGCTTTTTGAGTCAGTTACAATCACGATGTGTGTATGTATCATATTCTCCATCCAGCGGAAAGCTGCACTGACTGCCTCAACCTCCATTATTAAGCTAGATGTTGTGGTATAATATGTCAGGCTCTCCTGCACCAAACGTCGACCATTAGCATTTGCCAAGAAACCCCAGGCACTTCTACTACCTCTCAACACCAAACCATCTGTGTAGATAATCACATCACCCGGGCGAGCTTTATCCTGAATTAGTTGCTGGATTTCCACTTCCGTGGCCCCTGCTGGCCACTCCCTGCACTCCCGGCTCAATGTGACACTTTTACTTCCCAGCACAGAGCCATCCGTGTAGATTCGCCTGGTCATGAATTGTCGTTGGTCAATTGTTGCACCCCCCATTCAGTGCGGGGTGCAGGCCAATCCTTGCATTCCCAGTGCACTATTATTATGACCCTGCACAGATCTGACTTTTCCAATGACATGATGCCCCACCCCCCTCCTCTGCCAATAATATCAAGCATGCAGACTTTTCTGGTTGTGTCCTCTGACTGAGACAGCCACGATTTTCTTGTGATCAACCTAAGGCCTTTAACTGTGCCAAGAGTTTCATGGAGGGGATGTTCCGTGTCTGCAGCCACTCGAAGATATGATTTAGCGTGTAGGAACTAGGGCCTGTCTGCACCGTGGGTAATGCTCTATACATCGCGTGCACACTACTGGTGTGTCCCTTGTGCACCACAGTATCACACACACATAGCATCATTCTGCATGCTGCTCTAGTTTCATCTGCTGACTCTTTGACACTGTGAGCAGCCCGAATCCATTCTCAGTTACTGAGAGAATCAGACGTTCATAGAGTATTAACAAGAGTGTGAACATATATTCTTTGCCCCATGTCCCAATGCTGCTATGATCTTCAGCGCACCGATCCCTTCTTAGATCTTATAATATCTGCTTCCACATGATTCATGAATCTTCTTTCGAAGGTGATTCTCAGGTACCTCAGTTTTCTCTCTGTCTGTCTGTCTGTCTGCCTGCCTGCCTGCCTGCCTGCCTGCCTGTCTGTCTGTCTGTCTGTCTGTCTGTCCGTCCGTCCGTCCGTCTGTCTGTCTGTCTGTCCGTCCGTCCGTCCGTCCGTCCGTCTGTCTGTCTGTCTGTCTGTCTGTTAACATTTCTACCATTTCTTGTAAGACTTGGGAAGTCGGACTTAATAATCCTGTTGTCCAGAGAGCACCATAACACAAAAGCCTTATCTGGGTTAATGATACTGCCCATCTCTGTACACCAGTCGATCACTTTGTTTACTGTCTCCTGTAACTCTTGCGCAATTTGCATCCACTCTGTCCCCTGCCTATACGCAAGGAAATCATCTGCAAATGTCAGTATCCACCCAATCCATGGTGCTTCAAAACTTGCGATCTTACTTGTGTACACATTATTATTTTTTTTGTGTGTGTGCATATCCTTTACAGGACATCGCTGTCAACACCAGCATCTTTCAGCTGTATGTTGATTTCTTGGCAAGATTACGCTCAGTATTTTGCCATTGCTTTCTGAGCGGCCGGCTCACATACCCCGTAAGTTACCGATGCGATTCGAACCACTGCTGATTCTCACCGTCATCACGTTACCTACGAGAGTATACGAGATTACGGAAATAAGTCGCTAACCTCTAAGCCAGGAAGCCGGCACACATTAAATAGCTCAGTCAATATTGAAGATCCTGGGGGTAATCCAGGGGTAATAATGCACGCCTCAGAGGTCCATGAACCTAGGCGAAGAGCAACGCTGCGAGAGTGCTGGAAAGCTGCTATCCGTTTACCCTCCCCCCTCTCCCCCCATAAGAGTGTGCATTAAGAGATCATATCTGACTCTGTTACAGTAAAACATCGGTTTTCGTTGATAAACCGTCCGAAAACAGTCAGCGAAATCCCAGATCGACGAAAACCGAGGCAATTATTTCCATGTGTAAATCAATTTAATTCGTTCTAGAAACTCCAAAATACAGACGATTCTTGAAAAAGGAGAGTATGGCATATGAGGCTACAACCTCCAGCATGAGAATGGAGGTGGAAGCAGTAACAGCGGTATTTCGGTGGTTAAAGGAGACCACAGCAACACAAATTGTCTTCATCACGGACTCAAGGAGTGAGCTTAGTAAAGTGGGGAAAGGAATGTTTCGTGTGGAGGTCACAGATTGTAAGAATTGTGTGGATTTTTATTTTGCCTTGGCCATGCGGAAGTGCGGGGGAATAAACAGGCTGATGGGCTAACGGGGCTATGGCTCGCCATAGGGGATGGACTCCCTGTGGTCAGATAAGTGTCCTAAACCTGCGACTGGCCTAGCAAGCCGGCAGGGGATCTTCATACTGCTCGTAGAAAAACTAAGAAGTATCCCAATTTGGAAAAACAAAGGCAGCAAAAGAGATTGCACACAATACAGAGGCATTTCACTGTTGAGTCATACTGGGAAAATATTTTGCAAAATTCTTGAAAAAAGATTACGAACTACTTTAGAACCCCAGCTAAGCGAAACGCAGCTTGGATTTAGGAAAAACAAAGGATGCACAGACGCCATTTTTGCTCTTAGACAACTTATAGAAAAATCAATTGAATTCAATGAAACACTCTACTTAGACTTTGTTGACCAAGAAAAGGCATTTGATAGGGTAGATAGAAACAAGCTGTGGGAAATCCTTAAACAATATGGAGTGAGTACACATCTAACAAACCTATGTAGAAGTTTATACGACAACAGTGAATGCATAGTGAGAGCAACTGGAGGACACTCAGAACCCTTCACCATAAGATCTGGAGTACGACAAGGTTGTGTCCTGTCCCCTCTCTTGTTCATAACATATATAGACAACATATGTAAAGAAACCAGCCAAGCAGAGACAGCAAGAATACCGCATGACGAGAACACAGAAGAAGAACCATCTGCAAATCTAACCATTAGAGAACTCCTGTTTGCGGACGACCAAGCACTAATAGCAAAATCAGAAGCTGAATTACAAGACCACATGAATAGTCTAAACGAAATGTGTAGGGAACATAACATGAAAATTAGCACAAGCAAAACAGAGGTAATGACTATAACTAAAGAAGAACAAACAGCAACAATTCACCTAAACGAACATCCCTTGAAACAAGTAAAGAGCTTCAAGTACCTAGGAAGTATAATATCATCAAATGGCAGATCAGAAGACGAGATCGAAAATAGGTGCAATAAGGCAAATCAACTCATTGGACAAATGGCACCAATACTAAAGAACAAACATGTATCAATAACTACTAAGAAAGCACTTTACAACACAATCTTCCTACCAACTCTGTGCTACCAATGCCAAACCTGGACAATGACAGAAAAAGAGAAAAGAAAAATCACAACAACAGAAATGAGGCTCCTGAGAAGAATACTCAACGTATCAAGAAGAGATAAGATCAGAAATGAAGAAATCAGGACTAAAGTGGGAGTTAAAGCTGCTCTAGATTTTATTAGAAAGCAGCAAGTCAAATGGTTTGGCCATGCAAGTAGGCTACCAGTCAACAGCATGCCACAACAAGCAATGATGTACAGACCAGATGGAAACAGAGGAATAGGCCGACCACGTAAACGCTGGACGGAGGGAATAACAGAATCCATGGGAATGTCGATATACGAAGCCCATAACCGGGCACTCTCACGAAGTTTATACTTCACCTCGACACCGCAAGGTACAAGAGGAACATGATGAGATGAGAGATGAGGCTGGCAGGGAATGTACCTCTTGGTGGTCGATTACCTATGGACAAGGGAGAGGTGGTCATACGCCTGTGGGACCGAGTGGAGAAGGTGGATGAACTGACTGAGAACCCGTATGTGGAAGGGATGAGATTGTGGGGTATTGGCAGGAGTTCTGGTTGAATCTCAAAACTGAGAGGGAAGACATGGAAAACGTTTAATTAGATTTTAAATATTGAGCACAACCCACTACTGGCAACGCTGATCGTATTCTGGTATGAACCTAAGGCCTATCCACGTCAATATGGAAGCACTATACTCGAGTTTCGCCCTCGTTTGAGCTCGTCAGTAGTGCATATCCCTGACCGGATCCGGAAACAAGCCCCGGATCATTGGCGTGTGAAGCGGGTGTGTAACCACGCGGCACACGTTGGATACACAGCCAGATTATCATAACATAATATTACAACGTCACCCATCGTAGGCTATGCTCAAGATTGCCCAATCGCCGCGACTTAATTAGATCGCGGCGGGAACGATTAGTAGTGTGATTCTTCGCTGGCCGTTGAACGAGTGGACTCAGCGCATATGGGAATGTCCTGAGTGCAGTGATGTCGGTTCTTAGCTCAACTCAACTCCAAAATACATACCAAAAACACATTTTATGGAGAATTAATAGTGTTTAATATTATTGTTCGGCCCCAGACTTGTCCATACTCGCACCTTCGCCGTGCCAAAGTAACACTGTGTATACCAGTGCGCCTCTTGAATTTTTAAATCATCCTCTGCTGGCCTTAAAATCACCAAGTACACTAGTACTCGTCCCAGGCATTTTCTTAATGAGATCGGCATATAACAGTCTGGCCTTTTCACATATGATTATCTCCGAAACAGAATCGCCATCTAATTTATCAAGATTAGTAATAACCGTTAGACATCTTAAATTGTTTGCAATCTCTGTTTCGTTAGCACATTCATGCCTATCGCTACATTAGCCTCTTTGTTGCTTCCTTCTTCGCAACAATGGAACATATTTTGGATGGAGACTTCCCGTATATGCGGCCCATTTCAGCAATCTTAATGCCACTCTCATATTTTATTTTTAGCAATTGATGCTCACACAACGAAAAACAACGCCAAACTGAGCAGAAGAACGCGTGGGTCCCTTTGTTTTCGAATAATTAGCAGCAAGGATATGTGGGCACGCCGACGAAATCCGAGGCAACCGACGAAAACCGAGACATTCTTTCGCGGAAAAAATCGACGATAACCGAAACCGAAGATAACCAAAGGCAACGACAACCGATGTTTTACAGTATATGCATCCTCGAGAGCCAGTGCTACTGCCATTGTTTATTCTCTATAATACGTACTCGTATTTTAAAAGACTGGAGAGTTTTGGCTATCAGGGGCCATAACTTTAGGAAGGGAAAATCCCATCTGCACCTCCCAGTGGTAGAGTATGGGAAACATACCATGGTATGGCAAACGCAACCCTAGTAATCGAGTATCCACTGGGATAGGTAGACAAATCCGCAGCTGAATAGAGCAGGAAAATTACTTGTCTTGACAGTCGGAAATGGACACCAAAGGCAGAGGTAAAAGACACCCACGTGGATGTGGATGTCAAAGGGAAACCACCACACCATCTTCCCAAGATTTCATGAGTATTCACATTTTAGAGTCAGTGAACGACATTAATGGCTGCCCTGGGACATCCTCGTCCTGTATGGACAGTCGTGAGTTACATGTGGTACCAGACCGTCATCAACATACTGATGACAAAACCAAAACTATAATGAATACATTTGAAACAGGAACATGGAATGTTAGGACACTAAATGAGCTAGGAAAGTTGAACAATGTTATAAAGGAGGCGATATCTCAAATTAGATCACAAGAAATAATCATAATGCTAGAAGATTTTAATGCAAAAGTAGGAAAGGGAAACATTGAGGATGTTATGGGGAATTATGGCTTAGGTACAAGAAATAAAATTCATTAGTTGCATATTCTTTACAGGACGTAGCTGTCAACCCCAGCATTTTTGGCTGCTTGTGATTTCTTGGCAAGTTTACATTCAATAGTTTGCTATTGCTTACAAGAAATGAAAGAGGAGAGAAACTATTAGAATTGGCACATTTAAATAATATAATTATTGGAAATAACTGGTTTAAATACTATAAAAGATGGCTTTGCACACGGAAAAGCCCTGATAAGAAAATAATCAACTAAACTGACTATATACTTATTAATAAAAGTTTTTGAAATGCGTTAATAAATGTTAAGACAATGTCTCGTATTGACTGTGCTAGTGATCACGTATCACTACGTGGACAAATAAAAGTAAGATTGAAGAGAGGGAAAAAAGTGGTCAAGAGTAATAAATGAACAATGGGAAATATAAAGGGATTCAATTAATCAAACAATGGGAAATATAAAGGGACTCAATTAATCAAAGAAGCAAAGAAATTTTACAGGATAGAAGCCAAAAAGCTAAGAAAACATTGATGTCAGAAGAAATCTTACAGTTGATGAACAAAATAAAACAAAGTGAAAATGACAAACAAGAGCATGACAAGATAACTAAGAAATAAGAGATATATGTGTGAAGTCTAAAGAAAATTGGCTAAACAAGCAGTGCAAGAAACGTTTATTAAATTCTATTAATGATACAAAAAATATGCACCGACACATAAGTGAGCTTACGGGAAGAAAAATAAGAGTAAACACTGGTTGTTTGAGATCTAAAACAGGAAAGATGTTGGAGGAAGGGGCTATAATGAAGAGGTGAATTGAGTATATAAGAGAATTAAATGATGGAGAGATGGAAGAATTAACAGAAGAAAGTAACTTAGAAGGTTTTTAAAAGAAGAAATCTTTGAATCTATCAAACATGAAGAAGGAAATAACAGCAGGGCCAGATGTAATTACAATAGAAGAATTAGAAGGACCTGAATAATTTGGAATATAAATTATAACCAACATGTTTAATGATATTTACAACAGTTAATATTTACCTAGTGATATGCTGAAATCTGTATTAAACCAAAAATACCATGAGCAATTGAATGCAAAGATTTTCACTCAATTAACCTCATAAACCATGTCATTAATCTTCTACTCAGAATTATAATGAAAAGAACAATAAATAAAATGAAAATGGAAATTGGCGAAGAACAGTATGGATTTGTGGAAAGATAAGGTACTAAAAGTTAAAGTTAGTTGCATATCCTTGACATGACGTCGCATTTTGTTTGGGGCTTTTTGTGATTTCTTGGCAAGTTTACGTCCAGTAGTTTGCTATAGCTTTCTGAACTATCGGTACCCATACCATTTTCAGAAAAACAAAATTCTATCGCAAGACGGTCTGCTGCCAAATCGCACGCAGATATGTTTCGAAAGCTTGTTTGAGGGATTTTAAATATCCTTCGCTACGGAGCCGACTATGATAAGGTACTAACAATTTAATATACACATCACACACACTAATAGAAATATCAATAGAAACACGGAGAGACATATTATTGTACTTCGTGGATTATACCAAGGCATTTGATAAAGTAAAACATGATGAACTGATTAAAATGTTGGAAGATATCAACATTGATGGGAAATTTATCAGAATCATAAAGAATATTTACTGGAATCAAGTAGCATCAATTAAAATGGAAAACACACATGGCAATTATGAACAAATAAAGTTAAGAGGCCGGCTCCCTGGCCAAGATATTTAACGACTTTCTCCGTAATCCCGTTTATCCACGTATGGTAACGCAGCGCGCGAGAATTGGAAGCGGTTCTCGCCGTGTTGGTAACTTACGGGATAAGTGATCTGGCCGCTCAGAAAGCAATGGCAAACTACTGAGCGTAATCTTGCCAAGAAATCAACGACAGTGGTAAAATGCTGGTGTTGACAGCGATGTCATGTAAAGGATATGCAAAAAACAAAAAAAAAAAGAAAGCTACGAGTACGACACGGACGTGTTTTGTCACCGGATCTCTTCTCTCTCTACAGCGAAGTAATGAGCGAGATCAAAGAGAGGCCAGGAATACTAATTGGAAAGTGCAAAGAAACGACTCTCCTTGAATAGCTTGAATATCAAGAATACATGAATAGCTTGAATATCAAGAATACAAGAACAATTGTTATATGAAAGAAAAAGTTGGCAGCAAAATGTGTAATATAAATAGAATTAAAAATACTTAACCAAAATGATAATTTTAAATACCTAAGTGCAATTATAACATCATATGGACGATGCACAACAGAGAGAACATAATAGGTCAAACAAAAGCTGCATTTCAGAAAATGAAACGTATCGTATGCAGTACATCACTATAATTGAATGTAAGACAGAGAGTGCTGAAATGATATATAGAAGATGGTTTGCTGTATGGCAGTGAATCTTGGAATGCAAATGAATAAATGAAAAAGAACTAAGAAGCATCGGAGATGTGGTTCCTGAGACAAATGTTGCACATTTTTTTAACAGCCAGAGTAACTAACAACGATTGTCTGAAAGAGGCTAATGAAACTAGAACATTATATTCGACAACAAGAAAGAGACAAACAGCTTTCTTTGGTCATGTGATGAGAAGAGACACACTGGAAAACATCGTGACACTGGAAAGATAAAGGGGAAGAGAGGCAGAGGCAGATCAAGAGAAAATATGATGAATGGACTGAGACGGTGGCATGGAGGAATACCATCAGCAGAGTTGATCCACAACACAAAAGACCGACATTTGTAGAGAAATGAATGCTTACTCCAGCTGGCAAAACACTTTATGATGATGATGCTGATGCTGATGATGATGAATCTGTACTTATCATAAGTGAATTTGAATAGTTAAGAAACAAACAACGATTGCACAATTTATTGCCTAGCAATTACAGAAATGTTTTGGGACTATCTGATTTTAGTCCTAAATGCACGAAGGAATAGGTGGGCAGTCTTTCCCTCTCTTATCATGCGACGAACGTAGGCGTCGAACCCTCGTCCGACCGCGCTCATGACGATTACACCAACACCCCCGCCATACTGCAGCAGTCACTCAACATAAAACATCGACAAAGTTGGTCCTTCAAGCTGAAATATACAAGACACATATGCCTCCGGTCATTTAAACTGTCCACCTCGGTAGTTTTAAACTGAGAATCTTGTCTTTGTGCTTACACATCATTGGCGTTTCGACGCGAGCCGCATGAGCTTCTATATATCTTAACATCCGTCAATTTTGTGTGCCAAACAACATAAGAAACGCATTGTTTCTACTAATCACATGACCCTTTCTCCAGACAGTAGAGTACTATTGCGGAGGTGGATAATTTTATTCTTGTAGGATTTTACTGGATTATCAGAATCATCTTTGTTAATTATTTCGTCTGTCCATTTGGGAATATGTTCTACCACTCTATTATTCAACCACCTCTCTCTGGTTTAAGATCAGGTCTGTGATCTTGTCGCCATTATACCATGTGGATTTGTTATCTATTTGACATGTTGTCGCCACGTTTTCAAAACTATTTTTAATCATAATGCGCCTAACAATCTTAATTGTTAACGTCAAATTACACTAACCAGTTTATTGGTTTTATTATGTTTTTGCAGGTCTTTCTCGTTCTGTCCGTCCATTGCAAGGTTTGAATTTTCTTCACAACAAACAAACAAAATAAGAAAAACAAAACGTGTCTGCCTTTGGATGTTTCACAGTTTGTCTGCTGATCGTCCATGTTTCTCAAACATGCAACAGTATTAAAACAGGTATATATATCTTCAAAATGTGTAATGACATGTTATAATTGTGGTATTTTGTTTTTGCAGATGAAAGACGACGAAGAAGAAGAAACAATTAAAGAGGTAATATTGTGTGTGTGTACATGTCTTCTACATTTCTGTACATGTCTTCTACATTTCTGTACATGTCTTCTACAATTCTGAAAATATTTTCACTATACAGGGAAAAAACATCTGGAGCACCAGAGACACTCCAGTAGTGTGTATGCGTTACATCCTCTGTCTGCCTACTGTTGCTGGTAGGCACAAGGTGATGCAGACGAAGGCATACTTCAGAGTAGCTGCAGACACAGATCACCCGTTGCATGAGGCGCTGGACGTAGTTAAGGGTCAGAGACTGATAAGAGGGAAATCATGGATGGCTCAGGCGGAGGATACGATCAGACAGGTGTGCCCCTTGAAGAATATCATTCGAGGAGAGGAGTGGGTCAGAGTGCCAGCTGAGCAGCCAGACTTGTGCAGAGTTATAATCACATTGAGCCGGGAGTGCAGGGAGTGGCCAGCAGGGGCCACGGAAGTGGAAATAAAGCAACTAATTCAGGATAATTCTCGCCCGGGTGATGTGATTATCTACACGGATGGGTCGGTGTTGAGAGGTAGGAGAAGTGCCTGGGGGTTCTTAGCAAAAGCTAATGGTCGGCGTTTGGTGCAGGAGAGCCTGGCGTATGATGACACAACATCTAGCTTAAGAATGGAGGTGGCGGCAGTCAGTGCAGCTTTCCGCTGGATGGAGAATACGATACACACACACACACACATATCGTGATTTTAACTGACTCAGAAAGCATGCTGAGGAGGGTGAGAACAGGCACTCTTCGTGCAGACTGGCTTGCTTCGCTTCGGAGGTCACGGGTAGCAAGCATCACCTGGATCTTTTCTCCGAGGCATGCTGATGTGCTGGGGAATGAAAAGGTGGACAGATTGGCTGGCTTGGCAAAACTTGGTGGAGTATTGATGCATGACAAGACAGACGTGGTTGCGGCCTTGTGGGAACACATGGACACCTCGGAGGAGCAAATGGATCACCATCGTCTGGTAAGAATGAGACAGCGAGGTGTGACCAGGGGATCTGGCCGACGATCGACGCTCAGAGGAAAGGCGAGACGAACATATAATCAGATTGCTACTGGAACTATTAGTGTTGGAACACTTCGCTGGCTGCTGAGGATGGGAACGGAGCGCTTATGGGAATGTCCCGAATGCTGTGATGTCGGTTCCTAAATCAATCAATAAATCAAAAAGATCTGGAGATAATTCACGTCCTTTCTCGCAACTCTCTCAATAATCTGATATTGACCTACTTCATGTTGATGTTTCCAATATATGTTTTATACAAGTCTAAGGTCTTTCCCAGTAATTTGTAGATCTGCAAGCATCTTTATCATGTTGACATGTCTTACTTTAACGAAAGCCTTTGTGTAGTCAATAAAGCAAAGGTGTAGGTCTTTGTTTACTTCTACAGAACGTTCAATTAATGTTCTCAGCATATGTACAGCGTTTACTGTACCCTTGCCTTCAAACCCACATGTTACTTCTCCTATTTCAGGTTGTATTTTCTTCCTAACTTTTTGGATGATAATTCTTAGCAAAATGTTCGTGATGTGGCTCATTATACTAATTGTTCGATGTTGATCATATTCCAAGGCTGATTTCTTCGGGTGTGCAATAAATATAGAATTACATAATTCAGGAGGTATATCTTCAGTTTCATATATTGCGTTCAGCAGTCTGGTGACCTGGTCTATTCCATATTCTTCCAAGGTATTGATCATTTATGTTGTGATCTTATCTGGACCCAGGGTCTTGTCGGTTTTTATATGGTTAAGAGCATTCTGAACTTCCATCTTCAAAATTGATGGTCCTTCATTATTATTTCGAAGATCACTCTGTTCTCCTCTTGTTTCATCATAAAAGTCTTTCACATAATCTGACCACACATGTAAAATCTGATCTTTCTCTATTATGATTTTGCCATCTTTGGATGTTAGGCAATCTGTTGATGTGTGAATTCTTTTGTTAGTGATGTCATTAACTCTTTTGTGCATTAATTTGGTATTCCGGGTGTTGTGTTGGTGTTAAATTTCCCTGCAATTTTCTACAAGCCATGTTTCTTTTACGCCTTTGCATAGTTTACTAATTTTCCTATGAATATCTTTATATTTTTCATGGTTACTTTTGTTATTTCTTATTTCCATGAGTCTTAAGATGTCTTCTGTCATCCCTTTCTTGGGTCCCATTATCTTTATTTTTAGGATGGTTGTTTCTGCAGCTTGGTTGACTGATTTCTTTAATATTTCCCATTGGTCACTCACGTCTTGAAATAATACTTCCATATCGGACAATGCATCAAATCTGTTCTTTACCTCTACGTCGCATTTATCTTTTATCTCCTCACTCTTCATACCCATAGATACAAGTGTGTGTTCCTTGATGTATATTTGACTTTCCTTAATTTTATATGTATATTGCTTAAGATTAATCTATGGTCACTGTAGCAGTCCGCGCTTGGTATAGTTTTTACTTTTAAGGCATTTCGAAATCTTCTGTTGATGAGAATATAATCAATCTGATTTCTGATCTTATGATCTTATGATCTCTTCCATGTCCATAATCTCTTTGGGCGATGTTGATACCAGGTGCTTCCAATAATCATATCATGGTCTTTTGTCCACTGTACAAGTCTGCAACCTGCTCCCATAGTCCATGCATGCCTACTATGCATCCGTCCTGTTAATTTCCAGATTTGGCATTCAAGTCACCCATTATGATATTCACTTCAGAATTCTTGCATTTCTTAAAAGCATTCTTTTAATCATTCTAAAATTAATCGATGCTGTAGACAGACAGACAGACAGACAGACAGACAGACAGACAGACAGACAGACAGACAGACAGACAGACAGACAGACAGACAGACAGACAGACAGCTGGATAGATGGACGGAAGGACGGATGGACGGACAGACAGACAGAACGAACGAACAAACGAACGAACGAACTTTAGTTTAAAAGGATAACAAATTGGGCACGCAGGCCCATCTTACATTCGGCCCTTTCAATCATTCATCTTTCATTCATCAAATGTGCATGTTACATTTACATAGGGAAAAAACCATTGTCAAATGGATTTTGTAAGCATAAAAAATGCATATTACGCATGATACATTCACATGGGAAAAAATAACAAATATTGTCTAATGAAAGTTGTAAACATAAACAGTGCATATTGCAATGTTGTGAGACACATCCCCCATTCACCCTCACAACCCGCAGCCACCCACACATCCCCCACCCACCACACCTCCCCCGCCCACCCGCATATACCTCCACGCATTCACACAGACCTAGGCAACAATACATGCCGCCACCCACCCACTGATCCCCCACCCACACATATTTCCCCACTCACACACACACATCCCCCACCCATCCCATAACCGACACGCACACGCCCACTCACATATTCTCCACCACCCACACACGCATCTGCAACCACCCAGCAAAACACGCATCACGAAACCACACACACATACCCCCGCCAACCCACATCCCGCAGCTATCCACACACACATCCAGCAACGTCACAATTGTACCCCACCCACACATATTTCCCCACCCACACACACACATCCCCCACCCATCCCATAACCGACACGCACGCACCCACCCACATATTCTCCACCACCCACACACGCATCTGCAACCACCCAGCAAAACACGCATCACGAAACCACACACACATACCCCCGCCAACCCACATCCCGCAGCTATCCACACACACATCTCCCCATCCACCCACACATCCCCCACCTACAAACATCCTCACTGTAACACCACTCCTTGGGGTGAGGGAAAACTGATGCCACACCTTACAAACGGGAGGTGATCTACCTGGGACTAGGTAACCTCAGTCTACATTACCCCACCGGTCTCTGAATACCTATCTCACTGTTCAACTAACCAAGGGATACTACCCACCCACACCTCGTCCTGACTGCATGACTCAACACTCAACTCTGGCATTTATATGGAAACAAACATGGGTATTGAACAAATGAGGGTGATGATGGTGGGGATGATGATGATGAGATAGACCTATTAACCGATAGAACAGTCCAGACAGCAAGGTCTGGGAGTAGCGCCAGGATGGAGCAGTCATCACTGGAAAGGCTTCGAGTAGACGCTACAGGTCATCTTGCTACTAGATCTCACCCGATGTAGATAGTCTTCCATCCAGCTCTCGTCTTCGCCCAGATGAAAAGATAATGGTTGGTCAACCTGGACTAGTTCTGGAAAACCTACTCCGTGATGCTCCAAATGGGTGTTCCACACAGATGACAAAACGTTCAAGATCTTGCGCGTGGCCACAATATGAACACGGAATTGCCCTCTCTTAAAGAGTTCAAGAGAGTGTCAGACATATGAGAGCAACTTCTCAGGTGATGATGTGGGATGTTGGTGCTGGAGATACAGTCTCTAGACTCCAGCGGATTCATAGGCTACAATGGCCAGGCACATAAAGTCAATGTAGTCCGGGTCTAGCTGGTGGTGACTCTGTAGATAGTTGTGATGCAAGGCATCAATCACTCCATAAAGGTACTTGCCGTGAGTGTAGCCGGTCAGCAGATATAGACATAGTAAACATACTTGGTAATGACGACGGCCATGGGTTAGCCGGACTCATCCTCCAGTGTAGTAAACTCAGGTGACAAGTGCACTGTAGGATTCATATTGGAGTTCTCGGTACTCGCTACTCGCACTTGCCTGGTCCCAATCACTGGACCCGTCACCAACTGATAAGACTTCACTCAAGAAGGTAGAACCTGTGTAAGACAACACTCAGTGAAAGTATCTGGAACCAAGCTTACCATGAGCGAGTTCTCTCTCACCACTTTCTCAGCCATATGGACTCTTCCCAGGAGAGTCCCGGTCCCTTCATATGCTGCTCACAGGTGCCAGAGATGTACTGGGTCTAGGACCTGAAGGCTGCTAAGTGTCCCGCTTCATCTTCCCCGGACTGGAGTATAGCTTGGGCCAAGGTGGCTGGTCACTCGTCACTGAGGTGTTGTCCTAACCTGCAAAACTTCTATATGACATATAGGGTTAGTGAATCAATAGTAATGGTAGGCAGAATGGCCCTGAAGAAGGGCCGGTGATGAGCATCTGTACCCCATCCTGGGTCACGCCAAACTCCCTGGTTCACGTCCCTATTACCAGCCAGCGCAGATATAGTACCGTGCCTCAGGTACAAAATCCAAATCCAATAGTATATACATGGTCTTAATCATTCTCCATGTAGCAGAGATTCACACCCCGTTCTCACCTCCCTCATCAAGGGAGCATTTAGAACGGTGTCACTGCCCTTACAGAACAGCCCTGCCCCGTCAGTCAATTCTCACACATTGTGACAATCCACTATATATTAAGCTGGCATTCCATTGAGGGACACTATCAATAAGACAGATGAGAGGAAAGCAAAGAAGAAAAGCCAGTGGTCGCCCCACCAAGTGAAAAAGCCTTTCGACTCAAGTCACGACCTTGAAACGACCTTCGATAGTTCTACCGATCTTCGAACTACATTCGCCTCGCCGAGTTGCGTCGATCGAGACCGCACATGCCCTAGTATAGGCGACATCCTATACTACTTCCGGTTTCATCCTCGTGACGTCATACCGCGTCGACGACGTTCGATTTCAGGAAGCTGGTTCATGTGTGAACTCAAATTAAAGCTCTCGGTGTCCTGAACCCACTTAACCCAACCTACATTAGCTGTGAATAACCCCAGCGCCGCTAACACAATAAATATCCCTGCATTACACTGCTAGCAAATAAGTGCTTTCAACAGGTTTTGTCTTCAAGCAACGCCAGTGGTCTGTTCACACATGCCCAACGTTCCCGCGCCACGGTTAGTACACACCGCCTAGCACTATCGGGTCACCGAGTACCAAAGTTAAATAAACTAAAAGATACACATACCTTCAGCTGGCTGAACACCGTTTCATACTCGAGTAGCTGTAATTCAGCAAGACTAGACGTCGGGTTTCTTCAACAACCTTGAGACATCGGGAGCCTCAGCTCTCCATAATGAAACCACACTGTGCACAAAAGCTTCTCTTCACGAGCCCTGACAGCCAGCAACTCCCGTCTTTGTTTGCCAGGACTAATCACTGCGCCTGCGCCAGAAACATGCGCCTTTTGCCTGAGTGAATCAAATTCACTGGTTCACATTCTCTGGTTCTCGAAACTACTGGAACAATAACCAAAGGGAGATAATTTTCCCGAGAACCGGGTTGGGCAATAGCAGGGTTGTCTGCCTTATACCATACGGCCGAATCAATGGCGTCTATCTCGTGACACTCACCACACACACATAATTCTCCACCAACTCACATTTACCCCATCCACATTCAGGCAGGCAGGCAGGCAGACAGACAGACAGACAGACAGACAGACAGACAGACAGACAGACGGACGGACGGACGGACGGAAGGACAGACAGACAGACAGACAGACAGATAGACAGACAGATAGATAGATAGATAGATAGATAGATAGATAGATAGATAGATAGATAGATAGATAGATAGATAGATAGATAGATAGATAGATAGATAGATAAATAGATAGATAAATAGATAGATTAGATAGATAGTAAATAGATAGCTACGAAGGAAAATCAATAAGTAAGTCAAAAATGGCTGTAGAAAAATAACTAAATATGATAACAACTCGAAACGAGTTTATTCTTATACATACGTTGTCACTTTATTTCTCAACATAATTTCCACCAAGATTTATGCTCTTATCCCATCGTTTTATCAGTCCTCCCAACCCGGCTGCATAGAGCTGTGTGCTCTGTTTTCTAAACAACGTTTTTACTTCACATTCAACTTTGGCGTCATTCGCGTCCTTGAGAAAAATTTTCTACCCAGCTATGCACCGCTTTACGGGACAAACATTTGTCAGCATAAACAGGAAGCATTTCCTTATGAATGTCCTTTGCAGGCAATCCTTTTGGCCCACCCTCCTCCCCCCCCCCAAAAAAAAAAAAACGCACAATAGCACGTTGCTCTTTGGTTGCACACTCCGTAAATACAGTCGCCATTTTGTCTATGCAAATCAAATCAAATCAAATCAAATCAAATCAACTTTATTAGGGTCACAAATTGGGCGCGCAGGCCCGTCTTACATTCGGCCCTCTCAATCACTCGTCTTTCGTTCATCAAGAGCATTATACATTTACATAGGAAGAAAAATAAACATTGTGAAATGAATGTTGTAAACATAAACAAGGCAAATTACCATGTTATGAGGCCCATCTCCCACGTACCCATACATCACCCCACTCACACATACGCACACCAAGGGACACATACATACCCCGCCAACCGACCCATCCCCCTCCCGCACATCCCCCACCCACACTCCCCTCACCTGTTCCCCAACCAAAACACACTCGCCACCCACAAACATTCCCCCACCAACCCACATATCCCACGCCCACCCACATACACATCCTAACCCATACATCCTCTCCCCATCCACACCTCAAACCACCCATCCCCCAGCCACATCTCCATTGACCACATATTTCCCACCCACGCACACAATCCCCCCTCCCCCCCACACACACACATCTCCCTAACTACCCATACATCCCCAATCCACTCACACACACACCCAACCACCCACACATACATCCTCCACCCACCCATACATGCCTTAACCCAATCCCCCACTACACAATCCCCCACCCGCACATCACATACATCCCCTACCACGCAATATTCCCAACCCACGCACCGCACACACACATATCCCTCACCAACACATCCCACACCCACATACCACCACACATCCCCACCTACACACCACACACATATCCCCAACCCACATACCACACAATATTCCCACCCACACCCACACAGATACCCTTACCCATCCACCCCACATAACCCCCACCCACACACCACAAAAATCCCCCATCCACACACACATACCTCACCCACACAATATCCCTAACCAACACACCACACACCTCTTCCCACCCACACACGCATTCCCTACCCGTCCACCAACACACACTCACTCACGCACACATCCTCCACTACGCACCCACACACCCCCACCCACCCACCCCCAACCAAACATCTCTCGATCACAATACCCCTACCCACACTTATCCTCCACCCACTCACGCATCCCACCCCGACACATGCACATCCCTCACCCACCTACACATCCCTAAGCCACTAACACACCCCACCCACACATTCCCCATCCACGCACACATCTCCCACCCACACACGCCCACATACTTCCCCCAACCACCACACATCCCCTACTCACCCACACATATACCCCACCCATACACACATTCCCCGCACCCATCACACACATCCCCCACACCACACACTATCCCCCACCCACACACATATCCTCACCCATACCACCACACCCCCACCCACACACCATGCACACATCCCCCACCAACACACCGCACACATATCTCAAACCCACACACCATACACTTCTCCCCACCCGCCCTTGCATCCCCAATCCACCCAACACAATCCCCTACCCACACAACCCCGCCACCCACACATACTTCCTCAAACCACCCACACATCTCCACCCACATAAACACACACACCCCACACCCATCCCATACACATATCCTCCACCCATACACACATCCCCCACACCCATTCCCACACCCCTACTTTCACCCCCACACATCCATCCACACATCCCACCAACACCCACAAATATCACTACCCACAAAAACCCACACACCCCAACCCATCCAAACGCATACCCCCACCCACACATCCCCCACCCACACATATCCCCACACTCACACACATCCTCCACACACACTCACACCTCCTCACATCTAGACACATACAAAATGTCTCACGTTAGCATTGAAACTAGTATGAACAAACTCCCACACTTTACTCACACACATACACTGACAATTGTCATGAGCAGTCTCATAAAAATGTTAAACATGGAGAAAAATGTGTACATAAAAAGTATGTGACGTAAACATAGTGATGCTCCCACACACAGAGATACACACAGAGAAGGCACACACACACACACACACACACACACACACACACACACACATACACACACATTCACTCTCATGCTCACTCATTCTGTCTCTCATTCACACTCACTGACTCTCTCACTCAAACTACAGTAATGTACATAAGTTTATATTATACATGATAAAATCAAATGGTATTTAACTGATAATATGACAGATGAGAATACACAAACATACGGATTCGCGTGTTACATAACATGCGTGTTACATGACATGCATCTGCTCAGCTCTCTCTCTCTCTCTCTCTCTCTCTCTCTCTCTCTCTCTCTCTCTCTCTCTCTCTCTCTCTGTATTCTTTCATATACACACACTCACACGCATGCGCGCGCTCACACACACACACACTAACACATCAACTCTCGCACTGTCTCACTCTCACACACAATCCTTCACACACACACTCACTCTCTCAATCACACTCTCTCACACATACACATACTCATGAACGCATGCACGCACGCACGCACACACTCCCTCACTCACTCTCACACATACACGTACGAATGCATGCACTGACACATTCCCCTACCATTTCTCGCTCAATCACTCTCTCCACACACACGCACGCACACACACATTCACTCTCTCACTCTCTCTGACACCCACTTTCTCTCTCTCTCTCTCTCTCTCTCTCTCTCTCTCTCTCTCTCTCTCTCTCTCTCTCTCTCTCTCTCTCTCTCTCTCCCCACACGCACACACATATATAGTGAACAATTATAGTTAAACAATTATAATGAACGATTATAATGAACAATTATACCAGTAAATGAATTATGGTGGCATATAGTCGGTATGGATTAAGTATTGAAAGAGTTTTCGGTTAAATGTGTAGGGACTCATTGGAGTTTTCAGATCTGGAGGCAGATCATTCCATAAGTGAGCACCAGAATAGGCGAAACATGTTTTGTATAGGTCCAATCTAGGCTTTGAGACATGTAACAAATTTAGGCGCTTGCTGTTCATTGCATTAGATTGAATCAGCGGCAGAAGATACTCTGGGGTATTTTGAGATATAATTTTGTTCACTAATTTGGCTTTGTTGAAAAGGAAGCGCTTTTGAAGTGGTAGAAGTCTTAGATGACTGTACAAATTATTACTTTCAACGTGCTTTATGTCAGAAACCAGACGAATAGCACGGTTTTGTAGAGAACATAGTCGTTTTAAATTAGATTTAGGGCAACCATCCCAAACTGTGGAACAGTAATCGAGATGTGATTGGATATAGCATGTATAGAATATTTTTCGTGTGCTTTCGTCCAGGAAGTGCTGAATTTTAGCAAGTTGGTAAACTTTTTGTGCTATTTTCTTGGTAAGAACGTGAACATGAGAGCTCCAGCTCAAATGGCTGTCAATTAAAAGACCTAGTGTTTTATGTTCATTCACATTAACTATAGGTAACGTGCCCATGCGGAGTTCGAGCGGTGATCCAGTTATGGCTAGTGTCTGTAGTTTTTGTCTGGTCGTTATTAGCATGGATTTGGTTTTGTCGATGTTAATTTGCATGCGGTTTTCATTGCTCCATCTAGTAAGATTATCGAGTTCCTTTTGTAAAGAATTCTCTAATTCACTACGGTTTTCTTGACTAGTATATATAGTACAGTCGTCTGCAAATAGATCACAAGTTGTATTGATATATAAAGGAAGATCATTAATATAAACTGCAAAAAGCAGCGGACCTAGTATTGAGCCCTGAGGCACACCAATATTCAGCTGTGTGGGTCTTGATAGACAGTTGTTGAAGGACACGACTTGTTGTCTGTCGGATAGAAATGACGTAATTATGTTCACCATGTTGGTACTTATCTTCATTTGTTTTAGTTTTCTAATTAAAATATCGTGATCTACCATATCAAAAGCTTTTTTAAAGTCTACAAACACCGCTCCACAAATTCTACCGTTGTTGATGTTTAAGTGCCAGTTATCGGTCATTTTTGTTAGAGCACTATGGCAAGAATATTTAGGTCGAAACCCAGATTGACTGTTAATTATTAGATCGTTGTTAATTAAATGGTGTAACGTTATTTTATGAATGTGTTTTTCTAGTGGTTTTGATAGCGACGATAGTAAGGAAATAGGTCTATAATTACCCAAAACGCTATTATCGATTGAGCCATTTTTAATTAGCGGAAACACTTTAGCAATTTTAAATGCAGATGGAAAGTAGTTTTTGGCCAGGCACTGGTTATATATGAATGTTAAGGACTCACTAATGACTGGTGCAGCACAACGAAGAATTCTATTACTGATACCATCTAGGCCGTGTGAGTTTGTTGATTTGAGGTTTAAGAGATATTTATAAACGTCTGCAACAGACATTAAAGGAATCTCAGTGGGAATATTTCTGGTGCACTTCTCCTCACAGAATGATGCCAGTGAACTTAAATTACACGATGAGTCTGGTATTGAAGACTTTAGATTCTCTATTTCTGATTGAAAGAACCAACTGAATTCATCGCATGTTATAGAATTTGATATTGCTGATTCTGTAGGGCGTTTCTTATTGGTTAGCAAGTTAATAGCCTTCCATATATTTGTACTGTTTGAATTATCTACAATCAAATTTTTAAAATGGTCTTTTTTTTATCCTATTCATATTTAACTTTATTCCTTAGTCTGCGGTAATTGATGAAGTCTTTATTTTTGTGTGCTGTATCTCGCTCTCTCATAATTTCCAGAACTTCACTAGTGACCCATGGGGATTTATGTTGATTTTTGACTCGAACTTCTTTGATTGGCACGTGTTTATCGAACACATTGTAGACTGTCTTCGTCCAGAAAGCTAATGCATCGTCCGGGTCAGGAAGTTGGTAAACGTGATCAAGGGCTGCTTTTCTTAAGTCTTGCAAAAATAAATCTTGGTTGAATGCTTTAAAATTTCTAAATTTGATACTTACATGTTTATGTTTAAGAGATTTGAACCCAATTCTTGACCATGTACAACATACAGGGTAGTGGTCACTAACTGTACTAACAGGAACAGAACATTCAATAATATTATCTGGACAAGTAACATATATATGATCAATTATAGTTGAGCATGTGTCAGTAACCCTTGTGGGACGGTTTATTAGTTGTTTGAAATTGTAAGTAAGAATGATATCGTCCCATGTCTGGTTGGATTTACTAATATCTATGTTGAAGTCACCTAGTATCATAACTTCTCTACCTGCTGTAAACACTCTATCCATCATTGTAGTGAAGCAGTCATACCAACTGTACCCGGCACAAGGATTCCTATATAGGTATCCAATGAGAAACGGTTGTTGGCGGGCTGGCTTCACCTCTAACCAAACACATTCTATCCCTACTGTCTCGAGATCACTTCTACGGGAACAGTTGAGGGAATTGGAAATGTATACAGCAATACCTGTCTCTAATTTTTGATTTGAATCTTTCCGAATTACTTTAAACCCCTTAAGTGAGATTTCGGAGTCGGTTATTTTGTCATTAAGACGACTTTCTGTGATTCCAAACACATGGAACTGTTTGGACAGTATTACCGAGAGCTCAGGTAATTTGTTGAGCAGATGAAAGATGTTGAGATGGCCTATATATAGACCATTTTTGTTGAGCCACTGATCGTGATTGGCGAACATTACAAACTAAAGGGAAGATGTCGCTTGTGGTATACAAATTGCAGGGATTTTGAAACTTTATTTAGAAATAGTTAAGGCTGTTAGAGGGAACAGGAAAATGTCTTTGCTGGAGTGACATCATGAATGCTTGGTGCAGGGCTGCAGGATTGTATCGCATTAGCTGCTGAAGTTGACGGTTCCACTCATAGGGTTGTAGATTACCGTCCAGCGAGGGACTGCTATGAGTGTCACTGGAAGTGCCTACATTGGAAGCAGGCATCGGCGGCACAGCACCATTCTTTAACGGTGTTCCCTTTGACATCATAGAGGGAGACTGTTTTACGGGCAAGATAGGAAACAAAGTATTGTAGTTAGCAACATTTGGATTGGAGCTTGGGTTGCTATTCACGATATTGTGTTCCTGGGGTACAGGCAAGGGTGGTGTGGGAAGAGAAGGAGTGTTTTCTGAACACAGTGAGATGGTTGTTGCCGGAGGTGAAGTTCGGTTTACTCCTGTAACTGGTGCTGGTTGTTGTGCACGTTCGGGATATTTTATGTTCTTCGCTAGGAAGCTACTTCCTAGCTTGGAACAATGAATTTGATCCCTGTATAGTTTTTTCTTAGGGGCTCCGGACGGTGACGTAAAGTAAGGGGTGTTATTTATGAAATGCATGTCATTATTGTTACAAAATTTGTAAAGCGTTAGATTAGCAGCATCGGCAGTACGACGCTGGAACCCGTAACATGGTGGAATGATAGATGAAATAAACAAAGATGATTTTGGAAATCTATTGCGCAACAGCACCTCCAATGTAGCTAGTTGTGAGGTGCTGATGATTTTATTATCCATTATGTCATTAACACCAATATGGACTGTTGCTCTCCTAATTCGGTCGTTCACTTGGAATCTTCGCAGGGTAGCGGTCAGCCTGTCAATGTCAGCGCCTGGTACAGGGTAGATTGAAGTTGATTCGCTGTCAGAAGAAGACATGCGATCACTATAGATTCCCTTCAGCAGGGAGTCTCCAATGACGACATGTGTTGCACTGTGATCTATGGTTATTTCACGCTGCTGGCGTGTCCGCTTGGACTGTGTTTGCCACTGGTCACTGTCGTCTTTCTTGTGTTCTTGTTTATTATAGCTTGCTTGCGTTGGTTGTTGATATCCAGTAGTGGTAACGACTGAGCTCTGTGATTCCAAGTCTGCTGCTGGAGATACGGTATGCGATACTGTTCCCGAGCCACTACGGCCCGGAGTTTGACACAGGCTTGTAAAATGGACAACAGATACTTTATATGCACTGAGCATGAGACACCTAGCGCCACATGACGAACGGGAATATAAAGTTTGAGGTTAGTGTCACCTAATGACACCTGTAGAAAACACCAATCTCATTGACCTGCCATCCCACAGAACTGTGCGACTTACTTATTGACGCGCCCTCGTTGATACGGAATGCGATACTGTTCCCGAGCCACTACGGCCCGGAGTTTGACACAGGCTTGTAAAATGGACACCAGATACTTTATATGCACTGAGCATGAGACACCTAGCGCCACATGACGAACGGGAATATAAAGTTTGAGGTTACTGTCACCTAATGACACCTGTAGAAAACACCAATCTCATTGACCTGCCATCCCACAGAACAGTGCGACTTACTTATTGACGCGCCCTCGTTGATACGGAATGCGATACAGTTCCCGAGCCACTACGGCCCGGAGATTGACACAGGCTTGTAAAATGGACACCAGATACTTTATAGAATGTTCTGAAAAGGAAAGATGGGGAGGAAACGAACTGCTCACTTCACCTCAATATCCAGTGATGTATAATATATTATAGCCTATCACTTCACACTCTCTACAGGAGTATCACATAACCTTTACTTTTACGAATTCTGTATGACTTTGGAATCGACCCAGCCTCATACAAATGGATACCAGAAAACATTAAGCTTCCTTGGAATTGTATGTGGCACAAAGGCAAGGAGAAGGTGAGCTGGTAACTCCACCTAGTATATCGTGGCCTAGATTATGTGAATTCCTATTATTGCACACCCCAACAGTTGTATCTGTCACGGGATAACCTTGACCGCAAGTGTACAATAATAGGTTCTGAGATGAGTAAGCTAGGGATGACGATACACCTACACATGACTTAGACACACGTACATATGTGTTCATTAAATGCAATATTATGAATGACATCACAGGTACAAGCCCTCCTGAGGTTACGGCATCGACATATTGTTTCCATCATATCGTCATTTAAAGGTAATTCACATATAATTGCTTTAGATATGTACATTAAGATACTTAGTCCGTATCATTATACGACTCTGAAACATGAATTCTCCACACACACAAAATGATGAAAAGAAGCATTTGTTACGCGGTGTCTCCGATTCACATGAATTGTCTTCAGCGTTGCATAGGTCTAAACCCACACTTTCTCCTATCTCTGTGTTGTGTAATTGTTTCTTGCATGTCTGTGTAGTTCAGTTGTTTCTTGCATGTTTGTGTGATGTTGTTGTTTCTTTTATGTCACTTTGTTCTGGTTGGTGCAGTTGTTTACTAACTTGTCTGTGTGGTGTGTTTGTTTTCTTGCATGTCTGTATGATGTATTTGTTTTGTGTATGTCTGTAAGGTGTAGCTGTTTACTGTAATGTCTGTACGGTGTAGATGTTTTCTATAATGTCTGTGTGATGTAGTTGTTTCTTGAATGTCTGTGTGATGTAGTTGTTTCTTGAATGTCTGTGTGGTGTAGTTGTTTCTTGAATGTCTGTGAGGTGTAGCTGTTACTTTAATGTCTGCGCGGTGTAGTTGGTTTCTTTAATGTCTGTATGGTATAGCTGTTTATTTTAAATTGTAATGCCTGTATGGTGTAATTGTTTACATTAATGTCTGTGTGGAGTAGTTGTTTACATTAATGTCTGTGTGGAGTAGTTGTTTACATTAATGTCTGTGTGGAGTAGTTGTTTACTGGTATGTCTGCATGGTGTATTGGTCTGCTGAACCTCCCTCTTCTCCCCTGGATTCCGCCCACTCCTTTCCCCCGTGAATTGTAAATACATGTCTTATATTATGACCACATGGCTTAATTCCCTAGCTCTCAAACTTTCTGTGCGCTGACGACAAGGTACGGATTCAACCCTTACAACAGTCAGATGACCTTCAACTCTGACTTCTTGTTCAGAAAGAAAGGGAAAACCACCTAGCAAATCAACCAGGTGTTAGGGTTGAGTGCAACGTCCTGCAAAGGACATGACTCACGAAGATCGCTTTCCTGCGGTCATCTGTCTAATCAAAGAGTTGAATCGCCTGCATAAATCCAGTGATTAGCAGGAGATTGCCTCATGTTTCCTAGTTTCTTTTCCACTTTTAAAATAGATAGGAAAAGAAGAAAGCACAAAAGTGACCCAATTAGGGCCAAAGAGGAGAAAAAGAGTAAAAATAAGCGAAAACATCGCAACGCCTCCAACTCACAAGAAAACGAAAAGGAATAAGAAAAATTATTATTTCCAGGGTCCCAGAGACAGGGGCAAGAACTATTATTGATATTTAGGCGGAACTATCATGTTCAAACCCAGAACAATGAATAGGATTATTAGGTTGTGACAGTAACAGTGAGTGTACAAACTAAACTTACACAGGCTAAAGTAACAAATCAGAAAATGACAAGCAAATAAAACTATGCATCAAACTAATTTTCATAACAACTAATTTTCATATAAACTTTGGAGCATCAATAACAACAGTCCAGATAGCCTAGTAAAAATGTAAGTACCAGCAAACAAAATTGTATTGTGTAGCAAACATGTATATACCGGAAGAGTGAAAACCTATAAAGACTATCGACTAGCAGAAACAATGTATTTATCAATGAAAATTATAGGTACCAAAGAAAACCCAGGGAAAGCTAGCACTCAAATACTGGCTTCTCCGAAGCAGGATTTCACAACCACTAATGAGCATTAACACTTTCAGATTTACTCGATCAAACTATAGGCACTGGCGCCTATCAGACTTTGTAGGCAGTGACAGAGGCCGATCCTACCCGTGCCTCCCTTTTTATATTTGGGCTGGAACTGCATTTCATAATTCCTGACAAGCCCTAAAGGAAGCGCCCTCTGTCGGGGTTCCACTATCATCAGGAGCCTTGTACATTAAGATACAGGAATAAGATATGTTGACCATGTAATACGATTTGTTGTTACGTGTAGTGCGATTTATAGTTAATTTAGTGTGATTTAGTGCTATAAAACGTATAGAGTGGGGTCAACGTGGCCGAATGCACAAGAACGCTCGCTTTTAAACTTCTCGTTGAAGCTGGACGTAAACGTTGAATTCTCATTCAGAAACCAATGGAAAACTTACTTACTGGCACCTTGCCGTCTCTATATTTGTTGCATTATGCTTCAAAATAGGGTATAACTACAACCCGTGGCAGGGACCAGGGATGAAGTTATATTTCGCTACAGCATAAAGCCAGGGATGAATTGCAGAGACCATATGTTGCCCAAGCAGTATGATCCCTCTCTCTGCCTGCCTAGTTTACTCCAGAGGAAACGTAACACCAATACGTCTGGAATAAGACAAGCTGCAGAGGCTGCCGGATCAGCAAAGCAATGCTCTAACTGTCCGCCTGTCGGAGCTTCGATCCTAGACCAGTTGCTGACCAAGACTTAGGGCCTGGACTGCCCTGTCATGTCATTTAGTCTTTAGGTTGCATTTCCTCACACTAGGATAAGGCTTATACCCTCACAATTACACTCCTCCACCTGAAACCCTTAGCACAATGTGGAGAGCTGGGTTTGGTACGCGCCGCCCAACACTTGGCGCTAACAGAAAACAGGTGGAACCGTCTACAGTCATACGGTAGCTCAGTTATATCTGAATAAGAATGACGAACTACTGAACTTAAATTTGCCTAGAAAATCACCATGAGGTTAGGGTTTATAGCAACATCCTGCAAAAGACTTGCAACATTTGAAATCTTTAGAGAAAGTTACAATATTTGTAGTTACAATCTTATAATATATACATAATGTAATATGATGTGTTGATATTGTAATACGATCGACATATAAAATAATATGATACCTAAATAAAGCAATATGAGCCAAAGAAGATTGATAAACCAACACAGAACTGGCGTCGTTAGCCGCTACACGCTGCGGGATTTGCTGAGGAGGGGATCCGAGCACTTATGGACTGAATGGTCCGATGTGCAACGAGGATGATCTGTCGACTAACTAACTAACTAACTAAGCAATATGATATTCAAACGAAGTATTATGAACTGTGAAAAGGGGTGGGGGGGGGGGGGGGGGGGAAGGGGGGATCTCGGTGACAAAGTAATTAAACCGCCTGTTTTACAGTCCGGCGTTCGTGTCAGTTTCCAGTCGCCATGACGAGTGCAATTTTCTCGGAGACTCCTGGGGGGTCGTCGCTGGAGCTAAGGCGTTCGTGCTCTGTAAAACGTTTTCGACAGGAAGCGCTTCTGTAGGAGACCGAGCCATATGGGATAAAACCCGATGCAATTAAATCGATCCACTTGCGTGTAACTCTCTTGTCAAATATGAACTGTAGATATAGGAATATCATCAGTAGTAATGAGATATCTATAGCCGGTCTCTGTGGCTAAGGGCTTGCGAACGCGGTTTGTGAGCCCGTATACAGGGTTCGAAACACAGCGGTGCTGGTGTTTTCGAAAAAGGTATAGGAGCCAGTCGTTCAGAAAGCAATGGCAAACTACTGAACGTAAAATTTGCCCAGGAATCACGAGCAGCGAAAATGCTGGGGTTGACTGCTACGTCCTGTGAAGGACATGCAACTTAATAATACGATATAAAGCTAATGCAAAACGATCTGTAGCTAATGTTAATTGATGTGTGTAAGCCACTGTGCAATAAGTACGTTTTAATGTTCTCTATGACACTCTTTAATAGTTTTAAATTATCTTGTTTACCAGAGGAAGCAACTAAAACTATCAACATCGTTATGCCGTATTGTCCAGGAGGTAAGCTTTCACCATATTCCGTTCTAAACATGTTGAGTTTGCTGTAATAATCTCTGCTTGTCCCATACAGTGGATTTTTTTTTTCCTTTAAACTAAACATGTCTGACCTAAAACGAGGTAAACAAATATGTAAAATAATGGACTCTTTTTCTACACCTTGAGACATATTGGGTATATGGTGCTATCCCCATATTATTTTTATACACCAATCGACATTCGATCGGTTATTAAATTTCACACCGGCCGCTTTGATTACCCAGAGCATTACCATTAGTTAAGAGCCCAGATTGATAAAAGAATAATATCCCCGTCTCAATGGAGATTTGAATAGGTGACCACCGGGCAGGGCTGGCCAGCGTAACAATAAAGAACAGAGGTTCACGCCTGGAGGAGTATTATATGCATGGCCTTCTTCTTCTTTCACCTTTCATCCCTCACTGGGGCATAGCTCCTCATCCACCTTACTCCAAGCCCTCCTACCCCTATTTATCCTATTCAGCTCCGTCCATTTCTTTATATTTTTATTTCTTGTTCTATTTCTTATCTTCACGTGTTTATGTCTTCTATTTTTTAGTCTCCGTGGCGATGTGGCCAAGCCATCTGCCACGCGTTCCTATGGTTGTGGGTTCGATTCCGGGCTAAGTCTTTTGGATTATGTGTGCAATTTTCTTGGAGACTCCTTGGGATCGTCGCTGGAGCTACATTGTTTGTGCTTTGTGCGACGATTACGCAAGCCACCCTGAGAGAAAAAGACCGCGCCATATGCGATAAAACCCGGTGCAACGAAGTCGATCCTCCCGACTTTTTTTCTTCTTTTTCTTTTGCCTTGTAGATTCAGAATAAAGACCTTTTTAGTTACACTATTCTCAGGTTTTCTGTCATATCCAGCGCCAGCATCGTTTTTCACGTCTTGATGCATCGGTATTTGTCTAGTTCTCCCCATGAGCTCCACGTTGGTGATTCTGTCACATCACATTATTCCTTATCTTTTGTGCAAGCACAAATTAGTGAATGTTTGTAATTGGTTTGTAATACTTTTCGTTGTCCTCCGTGTTTCTGATCCACACAGTACTATTGTTCTAACGTTAGAAATGAATATTCTAAGTTTGGCGCTAGATTTAATTTCTTTTTGACTTCCACATATTTCCTAATGTTACAAAAGTGTCTCTAGCGTTCTTTATTCTTATTTTGAATTATCTGTCTGTTCCATATATGTGTGTACATTCCAACCTTGGGATTTCATTCATTCATTCAGTAGCATGTCCTTTGCAGAACCTCGCTCCCATAACAACCTTCCGGAAAACCTCTCGATCATGAGCAAGATGTCCCGCGTCTGATACACCCATCTGGAGATCATCTGCCACATCCTGCACCCATCTTCTCTTTGGCCTTCCTCTTCCTCTCTTCCCAGGCATATACCCTTCCATTATTGTTCTCTCCAAACGTTCGTGACGTTTCAAGTGACCAAAATACTTCAATTTTCTTTGTTTTATCGTCTTTAATAGCCAACCCTCCTCAATATTCAACTCTTGAAGTATGGATGCATTTGTTCTTTTCTTTACCCAAGATATTCTTAGAACTCGTCTATAACATTTATACTCAAAGGCGTTTATGCGCTGTTCAGCTTGTTTAGTAAGTGTCCATGTCTCACAGGCGTATGTTGCAATGGGAAAGATGCATGCTCTTAAAAATCTGATTTTTGTAGTTCTATCTGTCCCACTCCATAATTTATTCAGCTTATTTAGTCTTTGAAGAGCAATGGATAGTCGCCGTTTAATTTCTTTTATTGTGCCACCGTTATTGGTAATCAATGACCCAAGATATTCAAAATTTTCCACCACCTCCAATTTTCCCCTTATAATGTATATTTCTTTCTCCATAGTAGTTTTATCTGTTTGCATTATCTTTGTTTTTGCTATGTTAAGATATAAGTTGTGATTTTCACTATTCAATTGGGTTGAGGCTATTAGGTTTTCTATGCCATTCTGTGTTGTGGATAGTAATACTGTATCATCAGCATATCGAATCTCCGGTATGTCATGACCGCCAATATTTAGGGCATCATATGACTCCCTATTTATATCATCTCTTACATTTCTCATTATATTTTCGGCGTACAGGTTAAACAAATATGATGACAGCATGCAGCCCTGACGGACTCCTTGCTTGATGTCAAACTAATCTGATATCTCGCCATCTATTCTAACTGCTGCTTGTTGTTCTAGATAGAGCATATTTATGAGTTGTACTACATGTGATGGAAAGCCCATATTCCTCATGATTTCCCAAAGTTTCTGATGTTGTACACAGTCTAATGCCTTTGAATAATCCACAAAACATGAGAATAGGTTTGCATTAAATTCTCTGCACTTCTCTATTATTAAACGCATGTTGAATATGTGATCTCTTGTTCCTCTTCCTTGTCTAAATCCAGCTTGAACCTACGTTAATCTCTTCTTCCATTTTCTTACGAAGTCTTCGCATTATGACTTTTAGTAGAATTTACTTGCATGACTGATCAGGGCAACAGTTCTATAGTTGGTGCATAATTTCAGGTTGCCCTTTTTTGGTATTGGAATGAAGATAGTTCTCTTCCAATCTTTTGGCCATATAGCATATTTCCAAATCTTTGTACATAATGCATGATATATGTATATGCTTTCTTCTCCTCCCGCTTTAATTAGTTCAGCTGGTATCTCATCACATCCAGGTGATTTATCATTCTTCAGGTTCTTTATAGCCCAAGCAATTTCATCTAATGAGGGTTCAGGTTCTGTCTCTGCTGTCATTGGCTCATGCATCTCATTCATAACCTCACTGTCACTCATATCATGCATTCCACTGCAGTACTCCTGCCATCTTTCTAGAATTTGTCTAGATTCTGTTAAGGTATTTCCCATCTTGCCACATATAACATTCAATTGAGGTTGAACATTTCTTGTCAATATCTTCATTTCTTTGAACATTTCATAATCTCTTCCAGTCGTATGATATTGCTCCATCTTTTATATATTGATTTTTGTCTTTTCTTGTGTTCTTTCTTATTTCTGGAGTTAAAGATTTATACTTCATCCTGCTGTTATCGGATTCATCTCCTTTCTGTTTCAGCTCCCTTCGTTGTTTTATTAATTCTAACGTGTCTGATATAATCCATGGCTTAAGTAGCGTATTCTTGGTCGGAATGAAATCTTTTGCTGCAGTTATCAAGATATCTCTAGCTTTTACTGCCAGTTCATCAGGTGTCATTTCTTCTTGTCCAGACATCAAGACCCCAAAGCGATTCCTAACTTCTATGTTGTATGCATCTGGTATTTTTGTGAGATCAAAACGAAGTGGCCTTGGTCCTCGGGTAAGCTTTTTTTAGTTTTAATTTCAGATCTGCTTCTAATAACTGATGATCTGTATCACAGTCTGCACTTCGTAGGGTTTTTGCAGATCTTATGCTTGATCTCCATCTTCTTTGTATTAAAATATAATCTATCTGATTTTTGGTAAAACTGTCGGGAGACTTCCATGTGAAGAGTCTTCTTGGATGTTGTTTAAAAAGCGTGTTGGCTATCGTTAACTCATTTTCTGTGCAAAATTCAATTAATTTGTCACCTGCATCATTTCTATTTCCTAATCCAAATTTTCCTAAAACGTGTCTCTCATTTTCAGCTCTTCCTGCACCTACTTTTGCATTAAAACCTCCCATTATTATTGCTATATCATTATGACCAATCTTATTTAATGTGTCTTGTAGTGTGTTGTAAAAATCTTCAATTTCGTCCTCCTCTGCTGTTGAAGTAGGTGCATATATCTGTATGAGAGTTGTGTTATTTGGACGGCCTTTAAGTCTAATAGTGAGGATTCTATAACTAACTGCATTATATCCCATTAAAGCTTTTGCAGTTGTCTTATCTAAACAAAATGCCACTCCACTCTGGCCTCCGACATCTCTACCAGAATAAATGAAAATACTTCCATTTTCAGCTGTTAAATGACCCTTGCCGCTCCAGTGATGTTCACTAATTCCTAAAATTTGAATGCTTAACCTCTCAATCTCATCACACACTACTTTAAGTTTCCTCATACAGACTTCTCACATTCCACGTTAGCTATTCTCACTCTGTTTCTTAGTCTGACACAGGGGATTTCCTTGGTAACACAGTCAGGATTAACTCCGTCATCACGATTACTAGTACTGGTCCCTGTGTTACACTCTTCCCCAGTGTTATCTGATCTGCCTGGCCTGAGGGTCTCGCCACCAGATCTCTTTCTTATTATGTTTTCTTTCATGGTTGTTATGGTTTCTTGGCAAGTTTTGCAGAAGGTAGTTTGCCATTGCTTTCCTTCTGGGCAGTGACTGTACTAGTCGGTGGCCATAGCCATTGTCTCTACTGATGAGATCATCTGCCTATCGCCGCAGAGTGCAAGACCATAACCAACAACAATCTGTCGGCTGCTCTCACACTCCATCCACCACCTGCTTCCATGGCTTCACGTAACCCTGATCGGGGGGCTAAACGGGTAATCCACCTTGCCCAAGGGTGTCCCGTAGACTAACGGAGGAAAGGAGGCGTCTTACATCTCCTTTGATAGGGGATACCCCTACCCCGCTAACCGGACCTTGGGGTTTACGAAGGGTAAAATAAAAGAATTGCAACTCAAGATGTCTAGGGTCTGGGATATTGATAAATAAGACAAAGTTCCCCTGTGTCAGGAGGCAAGCGAATAGCTCAAAACCCCAAGAGTAATAAGAGAAGTATTATGGAATATTTCCCCACTCTAAGTAGCATGAATAAAGACACTGAACTTCCGTGCACGGGGTAGGAGGAGTTCTGGGTAGTCACTGGGATTTAGCTCTACTCAATAATTAAAGTTTAACCCTCGTTATCACCCAGCCACTGGGGACTCCCATTAAATAAGTTTACAAAATGTCTATTTGAACAAATAGCCACCTCTAACAACTGCTACTTCATCAACGATTACGTAAACACAAGCACACGTTTTATATTTTTTTCCAAAAGTATTGAATGAACCTCTGGTGGATTATGAATGTCATGGATCTTTACAAAATGACATCACGAATACAATATTCGACAATCCACAAGAGCACTCATGTCTAATCGTTTTTAATCTACTATAATATTTTATGTGTCACTCGGGTGCCGCCATCGAGGAATTTCCACAACAGTTGGCGATATGTGGTATTTTATTTCACAGGATATGTGAATGTATATATTAGTGTGTATAGTTCATAGCTAATACTTAGCTGTTTCTCAGGCGGCACGCTAGGACATGGCTGAACTGCCGGTAGAAGGAAAATGGCAATATTCCAACTTCAACTGTGCGAAGGCGGTCTCACTCTCATCACCCCAACATGACGAAAATAACCTCATCCATGTAGGCAGTTTGAGGCATAACCTTCATCTGTCCTCAGCCCTTGAATCAGACACAAATTGTTGCGTAGGATATCACAAGAAGCCAACCTTCCGTCAGCTCTCTATTAATTGATCAAAAACAAATAGGTATATCCCTGCGAAGTCTATCAAATTAGTGTGGTATTCTGTTATGTGTGAATTATTATACAGCAACGATACATCGTATGAAATTTAAAAAAAAAAGTAGTTTATTGGGATCTTTCAGGGCCTTCCTATCGATAAGGGGAAAAAGAAATCATTTTACTACTTTTTTTTTTTACTACTATAAATCATTTTACTACTATATTTACTACTAAATTTATATTTTTACTACTTTAAGCTCAATCACATCATGTGCTGGTAAACATATGTGTTGAGAAAAATCAATACTTTAACAATCATCTATGGAAAATAAACGTTAGTTTATAATAAACATATATTGTGACAAATACCTGCTGAGAATAATGATCAATTGCAATAATCATTTGTTATGGTAAATGTCCATTTGAATTAATCGTCCGTTGAGATGTTACATCATGGTGGTATGATGTCAAGACAAAAACAAACAACCAAGGTGATCTCAGGGACATTAAGTTGAGCAAAAGACGTAAACAATGAATTGTGTTGTCTTCAAGCGGATACCTATCGTCACAAGGGAATATTGACGTTAAACAAGATGCACATCAACGCATGAATACGATTGTCAAGCTCACTCAGAACGTTAATAATAGGAAAAGTACCGTCTAGTGCAAAACAGATGTTTTATTAAGTCCCATCATTTTCCCTCATGTAGATAACTCATCAAAAGTCACCAGTAATCCAACATGCACAATGTGAAACATACAACAGAAATAACACATCAATCTTGTCATAAATCATAATGATAAGAATAATCCAGAGAGGTTTTCAAATAATTACCTCATCATTACCTCATCATGTCAACAAAGGTTCGAACACACTGAATATGAGATTGCCTTTTCCAGCATATCTCCATTATATAGGGATTTAAGACCCATCACAGAACATCTATCTCTTTTCACAGACATATAGTTGCAACGTCACCCGTATGAACCAGGATTCTGGCGTTCACTCACAGTTTGGCATAGCACTGAACGTAAACCACCGTCAGACTAGTTACAGCATAAATTTCACGATGGCCTTTAATGCAACGTCCTGCGAAATATGCACTATCCAACTAGTGTTTCCTATAACATGAGAAATCATCTTCAACAAAGTGTATATCACTCCCTTTGAATATTCCAAGAGCACGAGTAAGAAAAGATGTGTGAAAAATTAATAAGTGCACGTCATTTCCAGACAGCAACCTATCAGAAAAGTCTCTACAGTACGGAGAAGACTCCTTATCAAGTGCAAGAGTCAAGACATGGGTTTCGCAGCCAATGATGAGCACACATTTCAAATTACTGAAGCACAAAAAGTAAAAGATAATGATTTTGCATTCAGAAAAAAAGAAAACTCCCATAGCTCTCAGAATCCTCCACCCTAAGAGAAGAGAGCCCAAGCATGGCAAGATACTGGTTTTCTTAGTAGGGTAATTCATTTAAGAGTTGTTTACAGCGAGCGAAAAATCAGTGGCCCTCAATGAAATAACACATTTCACCAACATAAATTTCACAATATTACACGATACTTTTTCACATCTTCAGTATTATAAAAATGTTCAAGGTGATACACGTACCATGCAATCCAAGAAAGCCTGAGGTAGGTAAGAGAAGAATCGAAATATTAGATTTAATGAAATAGCAGAAAGATAACAGACGAAAGTCTGTGTTACTCTCCCAGTACTTAAGCAGAAAATTTAGGTGTAAACAGTTCCCTTACTTTTTGTTGGGCTGGCCTGCGCTGACTACGAAACCAACAATTGTCACTGCGTCACAACCACCTCACCACCCGTCAATAACCATTCTCCTTTTTGTAACCGATGTGTGTCAACAATTTCTCTCTCGAAGCCTCGCTGTCAATTTTGCTGTGTTTCCTAGCAACAACACGTCCGCTTTGAGAAATGATTTCACTCCAACCCTGAACTATGCTGTGTCAATCTAAAGTTGTCCAATCACAGGTAGGTTTAGGTAGTGCGATTCATAAATCAAGACTGGTTGCCTAGCGACGACGTGTATCTTACTACATCAGTCGCTTGTGTCAACTGTTTGTAGGAGAAGACTTACTATAATTAGATCTTTCAAGCTATTACTGGACGTGTCATCTTGGTTCAGGGTTAGAGTTTTTGAATTGGGTTGTCGCCTAGTCAGAAGACTGGGGACGATTGAATTCCATAATATCACACGGCACTCCTCCAAGACAGTTGTTCGTAAAAAAAAAAAAAAAACCTGGAGCTTCAAGCATCCTCAGTTCTCTGACTGCTCAGTTGATTCATCGTTTCCTCCATATTTTCTACCATCTCTGATTCACCAACTTCATCCGGAACTTGATGCCAACTGAGATAGTCTGCCCCCAACATTCATTTTCCCAGGCACATATTTAATTTGGATCGAATATGGTTGCAAATGCAGAGACCATCTCTTCAGTCTTGCATTCATGTTCCATGACGATGCCAAAAACATTAAAGGTTAATGAAGACATTGTACCATCAAATGTTTTTCATATAAATAGGTCTGAAATTTCTCCACTGCACATACCAATGCCAAACATTCTCTCTCTATAGTGGAATAATTTCTCTCCACCAAAATCAATTTTCTACTTGCAAAAACAACCGGAAACAACACTAAGTGTTCCTCTTCCTTCTTCTGAAGAAGTGTCTGGGATGAATTTTTGATAGTAGTTTATTAGTCCCAACACACCCCTGACTTGCTTCTTAGTTGTTGGGGCTATAATATTCCGAATTTTGGTGACCAACCATGAGACAGTTTCCCGAAATCCTTTCGAAATCGATGACCTAGGACTTAGACTACACTGTATCCTATTTCAATTTTGCTAGGTTTAGCTTTTAAACCGTGTTGTTGTATTCTCTGATAACTGTTCCAGGATTTCAGTTTGATTATTAATGGTGGTGGTATGAATTCATATGTCATCCATATAGGTAGCTACATTTGTGATGACTTGCAATAATTGCGCATCATTTGCATGTATGTGTTTGGAGCATTTTGGAGTCCAGGAGGCATGCAGATCCATTCATAAAGGCCTTATGGTGTTGCAAAAGCTGTAATATGCATTGACTCTTCCTCTATTGTCGCTTGTAACGCCTGGGCTGTTTGATCCGTATCTCTCCCCTGCCTATATGCAAGAATATAATCCGCAAATGTTAGTATCCTTCCAACCCTGGTGCTTCTAGGTTTGCAATCTTGCTCGTATACACGTTAAAGAGCACCGGTGAGATTGCAGATCCATGTGTCAGTCCAGGGGTTAAAATATGTGGCTCTGAAATCCATACATAAAGACGGAGAGCAACCCGACGAGAATGCAGAACGACTGCTATCCAGTTCACCAACCAGGGATTGGCCCCCTTCTCCATCAGTGCGGTCATCAAAATATCATATCGAACTCTATTGTACGCATACTCAAGATCAAGCGCTGCTGCCATCGTTTCCTGTCTACTCTGCAACCCCTCATAAACGTCAAAGGCAAAACTGGCTGCATTTGACCAGGTATCTTTTCCTGGCCTGTAGCTCACCATGCCTCTTGGAAGCAGCTCCCCCCTTTCCAAAAACTCTTGCAGTTTGACAGCGAAAATCTTCTCTAGAACCTTCCGCAAATGTATTTGAAGGGTGATGATCCTAAAGCCGCTAAGCTCTGAATGATCCTTGAATGGTTTTGGGAGAGGAATGAGATAGCTGTGCACCCAATCCTACGGTACTGATGCTGTCCTAATGCTCTGGTTAAAGCAGTCGGTCATGTCCTTCAGGTCTGCATCGCTCAAAGCCTTTATGTGGCCATACCTAACCCCATCGGGCCCTGGTGCCGTGTCTTTTGCCTTTTTCAAAATATGTTTAACATCTTCAACCCGTATGATGTCTTCATAATGCATATTCTTCATGGTGCCAGATAAACCCTCTCTAACTGTATCCCTGGTGTTCGCATCATTATGTTTGGTTTGCTCTAAAAATCTCTGGAGAAACGCCTCCCCTTTCTCTTTACCTGTTGTCACGCGCACACCATCCTCTCTATAAATTGTTCTCACTGTCATATGCTGATCTTTTCTTTGCATTTGTCTGTGCAGTTCCCAGAATTTTCGCAGTATTTTTATCACCTCCAATCTCCTTCATGAAACATTCCCATTTTGAGTTTTTTTGCCTCTGCAGCACAGCTCTTGAAAACCTCCACCTTGTCTTTCTTGACATTTTCCGCTGTGTCCACTTCCTCTCGTGAGTTTCGGGGTGTCTTTCGCACTTTCCTTTGCTGCTTCACTGCAGCTGTCTTTGCTTTCCAAGCATGGTCTACTTCTGGGGTCCACCATGGGGGCTGCAAACAAGGAGTTTTAGCTGTCCTGTTGCATGCCCCCTGTCTGAAGCGTCATTGAAGGCTATCGTTCCACTCATACCGGAAGGTCTTGCGCATTCTCCCAGCCTTAACTTTCCTGGATTTAGAGATCAGGACTGAGCATGGCATGTGATCACTCCCATGGCCATTCAAAACAGTCCACTTTACATCAAGGACTGATGACTGGGAGACTAGTACCAAGTAAATAGCTGTGTCTGCATCGCCAGGCCTCATTGCCATTCTAGTCGGCCTACCATCATTTATGCAGACCACATCGGAGTCCAACATGGCATCCGCAAGGGCGATTCCCTGTCGGTTTTCTCCACTACTGTCCCAATCTCTGTTCCTCGCATTGAAGTCTCCACATATGAGTAGCCTATCACGTGGTAATTCCTCCAATTCCTTAAGCCAATCCCAGTGTTCCTTTCTGACAAAACAGTCCACTGTGGCATATAAATTTATGATGTTCCAACTTAAGCCACCAATCTCTATTTGATTACCCTGGACCTCTCTTGCGCTATGATTCCACTGGCTCAAGTCAAGTACCACATGCTTCACTCCTTCCTTTACCAGCAGGCCTTGCCCATGTCTCTTCTGTCCAGTGGGGTTTATATAACTGGCGTACCCGGGGCAATGTTATTTGTCTGTATTTAGCTCCTGGAGCATGAGGACAACAAAATCATATATTAGCCTCTCCAATACAGGACTTCTCTGTCTGGCACTACGACAATTCCAGTATCCCACTCTTATATGGTTGAAACCTAGTCTCTCCACTATTCGTCTTGTTCTCCTGGCGCCTGCCCGCCTATTTCTACGCCTTCTATATCTATAATTAGATCTGTCAAGCTATTATTGGACGTGTCATACTGGACCAGCGTTGCAGTTTTTGAACTGGGTTCTGCCTAGTACAGAAGAATGGGGATGATTGAATTCCATATTATCACAGCAACCTAAAGAATTGTATGGTTCTGTCTCTTGAATTTAAATTTCACCAAGAGAGACCAGCTTAACATTTGCTTCATGTATTCTCATTATCTTTGTCTTTTAATTATTAATTTTTAAACCGAATTCTTGTGACCTCACATCCCATGTTGTTAGTGAATCATTCATCTGATATCGTATTGAGACAAGAGGGCAGTGTCATCATCGAAGTCCAGATCTTCAAAATGAGGCATCAATTGAATTCCACATCTTACAGAAATTGTTGTCTCCATAATCCAGTCTATAGTCAGCAAGAATTGCAGATGTGACAAAAGGCATTCTCATCGTCTTATTTCAAATGCCTCTGTTCGTTTTCCCTTGTGGAGAACTCTGCACCTCATGTATGCCGCCCCTTCATAAATATTGTAGGGGAAAAGAGTGAACACGTAATAATATTCACTTTGGGCAGTGGGGAGCATTTTGTGTGATATTCACTGGCACAGGAACGGAGCATAATGGGGACGACCCGTTGCTGTGAAGTTGGAACTGCGACTAACTAACTAACTAACTAACTAACTAACTAACTAACGTAATAACAAATAAAATAATCGTAATAATATAAGAGACTCGTTCCGTGACACAGGTTATCGTGTGAGATTGTGAACCATGATCACCTATTCTTATCGGCATGGCACAAGGTGATGATTATCAGGGTAACTAATAAACATGATGAACTGCTAAAGACCAAACGATTTGAGTTCGGTCACACTTTCTGTCTCTAATTTTATTCGTGAAATATAAAGATTTAAAGCTTGGTTATATTTTACGCATGTGGTGTTTTCTTTTCCTCTGTTTTTGCAGGTGATCTCTATGAATGGATAGATAAACAACGAGAGGCTCGGAAATCGTTTCCCACAGCGGATGTGAGTGACCATTTAACAAACTTAGATCAGCTCTTATTGTATTTAAACCACTGGAGAAAAGCATTACCACCTTAGACCTAATCCTAGCTAATTTGTATGCGCTGTGCTGAATCATGATGTCTACCATTAAGTCCATTCTGAGAGGGGCAATTGAACACTACAAACCATACTTGAATAAAGAACTATACATTCTGGAGGACAAAGTCGAAGATACCAGGAAGACAGCAAGCAAGCGTGCGTGCGAAACAGACGACTCAGAAACTGCATCTGTGACCAGTAAGCACTAATATCATGTTGCATGATTCATTGCCATACAGCAGAAAAAATTCTATATACTATTGCAGTACTCCCTTTATGACATTCAATGACATTGACGTATTGCATATTATACCTTTTATTTTCTGAAATGCAACCTTTGCTAGGTCTGTCCTGCTTTTAATCTCTGTCATTCATCTTCCACCTGATGTTATGACTGTCTCCAAATATTTAAATTGATTGACTTGGTTAATCATCTTCCCTTCTAATGTTATATCATATTTTGGTGTCATCTTGTTCATTGATAAAACCATTGTGTTGTCTTTAATTCAAGCAACATCCCCTTTTGCACTCTGTATTACCAATTCTAATAACAGATCTAAAGAAAGGAAAAATCCTACCAAAAACAAATAGCTATCGACATACTCAATCTACTTAGTTGTGTGAGAAAGTTAATGGAAGGCATTATCAGTTGCAAGCTATTGTGGCATGTGGAAGAAGAACACACATTAGCTCCACAATAAGGAGGATTTAGAAAGTACAGACCTACCGAAGATCAAATAAACCAATGAGCTCCGAAAATAGATGATGCCTCCCAACAGAAAAAAAAAACATGCATCTGGGTAGATTTTAAAAAGACATTTGATAAAGTGTAAACGGAAAGATTGAAAATAAAATTGCCAAAACTTCAGGCGAATAGAAAACAAATGTACAGGTGGATCAGCCCTTACATTGATAAGAAAACTGCTAGAAGGAATACAAGGACAAAGAGGCAAGAAGATGGCATTTGGAGCAAGGTATCCCGAAAGGGTCAGTTGTGTCACCAAAAGTGTTCCCATCATAGATATATGAAATTAGAGAAAATGTTCTAGCCAGACTAGACACCACCTCCTTTCCAGATGAGATAGTCATATGGACTTCGGAAAAACATATTAGTACAGCTAACAATATAATGAAGCAAGCTTTTCAGTGTTAGAGATATGGTCAAAATCATAGTAATCAAGTAACCCCACAACAGGAATAGACACCATGAAAACTGTTCACAGAGAAAAATAAGGAGAAACACATAACTGTCTTGTGACGAAACGGCTACAGATCGGCATATCTCTGCATAATAGCCCTTTGAAGGGAGTGCGAGGCGTTGGTCTCCCTTGAAATTAATATCAATTAATAGGGGATTTCCCTAGAACCGTAGTGCGGGGCGGAGCTATTCTAGTTATTTATAGAAAAATCTAGAATGTTCCCTCAAGTGCGTACGGGGGAAATAGCTCTAAGTTCACGAGTGCTTCAGGCAGCACGGGTTGGTGGAACTTATCGTGACTCTGGTCTTCTTCATGAATCATGAAAGTCACGCGGCCCGGGTAGGCGAGTGGAAGGCGCACTGACTTTGTCGTGGTCAGTCGCCCACCAAATCTCAGCGTGAACAGATCGCAGCCAACAGGCTGATGTAATTTTGATGTCAATATTCGCGGCCAGTGCGGACATCTGCAGTCAAGGTTGTGATTCTTCAATCACAGGTTAGTTGAATACTTATTCTATTATTTAACTGTTGTCGTGATGCCGTGCTGAGTTCCCGGAATGAATTAATTGCCGTAGAAAAATTGAGTTGTCGCATAGCGTTATCCGTTACAGTTGGCGGTTTGCATATTTAAGTAGGCTTTATCGATCAGCGATGTAATGTGTTACCTGACGGAACAAGCCGTATGCCACAGCGAGTGGTGTGTAAATAAAATAGGCCGAACGATGTGCGTTACAGTGTGTAGCAGTTACTGGTTTGGTTTATTAATTACGCAGGCAAGGCGACAGTTTGTCAGTCATTACATCAACATGCGAGACGCTGTAAATGATAAGGTAGAGCTTATTATTAAAGATGTTGAATGTGCTTCGTGACATTAGAATTGTAACTTAATTGTTCTATCAGTGGTGGTGATTTTTCGAGGAATCAAGGTGAGATCAGCAGTGGTGTATTTGCTGTGTGCAGATAGCCGTGTTATTCCGCGTAAGCCGAATGGTGTTGCATCGGTAGGATAACAGTTGATATAGGAGGTATTCATGATACTATAGTTACGGCTTGTCATGTCCGTCCGCTATGATGACCGTGCATGTTCCATCTTACGTTTGTCTAGGCAGCGGGAGGTAGGCCGATACCCCCAACCCGATAGGTAATAGGTCCGACCCAATGCGATCGTGCAGATCCGAAGAGTGAACATACCCGATCGAGGGTGAAGCGGCACTCCGTAATTCGAGGCCGTGGTGTCTAGGTAGATCGAGGTTTGAACCTAACCGTTTCTGTCTCTAATATTCTACTCTTCTGGAACCCTGACTCGGTTCATGGAGTACTTGGAGTACTGCCGTGAAGTAGTAGTATATGAAGGGAATAACCCCCCCCCCCCCCCCCCAAAATAAGGTGGAGTCAGAGTTTGGTAGTGGAGTCTGGAGGTTTGCTACATTGGATGACGTGACTTAAGTCGTCACGGGACAAGGTACACGGGACCCACCGTAGCTGTGGGAAAGTGTAATGGTGGATGGCCACCACAGCTGTGCTCGACCGGCACAGGTATGACTGACCTGAAAGATAGTCAGTGAATACAAGGGCAACTCAGGATCTGGGGCAGGGATCCCAGAACTGACACTATGGCTGTGAAATGAGTTTGTTATTTAAGTGTAACAATTCATGAGTTCTCCTTGGTTAATGCTATAGTAATGAATTATCAGGAGTATAATTCATTATGGGCATATAGTTATTAATGTGTGTAATTGATCAGTCCATGGGTTAAGGGATTGATGAATTGATGAGTCTGTCAGGAAGGAGATGTCCGGCTGGACACCTTCTCGATACAGTAATCCCTACACTGAAAGGAAAGTAAGTGTATATGTTGATTGATGATGGAAGATGAAACCGGATTGGACTGGCACCAGGCGAAGGATGCTTGACAGAGTCATACAGTCGACTCTGGTGCTAGGGGTTATATGTAGCCCAGAAGTGTTACTTGACTGAACAAGGGTGTTATTGCTTTTTCTAATATCATTATGCCTATACATTATAGTGACTAAGTATATCTATGATGTGATGATTTCATACTCATGTTGGTAGACATGAGGAATGTCTGAGAGGCAGGTGACCTAGTGGAGATGCTGGTAGTCTTTGTTGTAGTTGAGTACTCACACCAACCTCTCCGTGTTTCAGGATCTGTTATTACTATACAGAAGAAGATTCAAGAGCTTCACCATGAGCTCTATGGGCCCACTCATTCCAGTGCCTATCCAGAAGTTGATTGAGGCCATACTGGGAGTGGTCGTCTGATTCTGCGAGATCAATGTTGAAAGGAGCTGAGTGCTGAATAAGTCGGTAGGTCTAGGTTAGGACCTCCGTCAAGAGTCCGACGAGTGTCATCCGATCCTGAGAGGGTCCAACACTGAAACGTCTGGTGATTCTAGCCAGTGAAGCACTGGTGACATTCAACCTCAGGGTAAACCTTGGTGATTGCAAGGTCAGGAACTTTCAAGTTGAGCAAAGTGATCATTGTTACCGGTCACCATGACCTGTGTTATATGCTTCTGGCCCGGCTGGGTTATGGGACACCATGTATCAAGTGATGCTTAAATAGTGTTTCTACATTGGTTACCTTTATGAAGCCAACATGTGGTCCAGTGACCTAGGACATTGATTACAACATTGGTGGGAACACCAGAGTGACATGTTTGTTAAGGTAGGGAGCTACCTCATGCCAATGTGATGAACTGTTGACAAGGTTTGTTAAGGTAGGGAGCTACCTCATGCCATCGTGGTGAACTGTTGACAGTGTATGCTAGGTTGTGATTACTACCCATTGATCAGGGTAGTTACATGAGACTGTGTGAAGATCTATTTGTCCAAGGACATGGAAATCAAGGTGAAGTGTTATAGTCACCTGATAGACTTTACCAGTGACATTGTGTGTTCATGTGGAGCAACCGCTCATTTTGTAGGTGACATATCAGTGTGTGGGTCACTTATGAGATAGAGGTGTGACCAGGCTCTTGTGTATTTTGAGACGGTGCTACATGTACTTTTTCGGCAAGTGGGAGACCGCTAATGTTCTAGGGTCGGCCCAGACTTCATCAGGAGTGTGACGAGTGATATAGGACGACAGCAAGGAAGGATCCTTGTTCTTCGGTGCAGTGTCAGTCAGGCAGTGGTACTGCGCTTGATCAGCCCGTGATTGGTTCTCTGTGGGAAGAGGGAACTTTGGAGAGGCAGCAGACCTTGGAGTTCCAGTCCACTGGAGGAGCCTGGGTGAGTCGCTACCACGACTGGACAACCGCACGAGCTATCGTCCGCCTCCATGATGATGAATACTCATCTGCATCTCTGATATTGTACATAGTTCTTCTAGTCTGGCTTTCAGCCATCCTTCTCTGTGTTGTGGTTGACGTAGTTCAGAATTAAATTTTTGTTCTCTTAGCTATGACTTTGTGCAGTGATATGACTGGTGTCTGGTCCGAGCCCCCTTGGGGTTTGGAACCCTAGGTGAGGGAGGGGAGGTTAAGCTGTCCCGGCTTGTGTGGGGCCTGGTAGATGTAGAGTGCTATTGAGGTGGTTGGAGCAAAGGCAGGGGATAGTATCTATCGTGGCAAACCAGACCAAGCCCCGGCGGTCTTGTCACAAGATAGAGTGGGGGCTCGTCCGGGATCTTCTCTTTGTTCTGACATCTCGTAGGAATAGGTTATAGTGTCATCTGTCCTATACCTATTGTCTACTTGACGAGTAGGGCTACTGATACCTTTCTCTTCGACGTGGACAGACATTTAGTTAAGTTAGTATAGATACATAGTTACAGTGTTGGTTGGAGTACAGTTAGCATTGTGATTGAGTATTGCATATCTATACTGATACTAAGTTACACTAAGCATGGCTACTCGTACTTTAGATTTAGCTAAGGTGCGGGCATCTGCAACTGAGATGGGATTGGAAGGTGAGGAGTTCAAAGCCTATGTACTGGAAGTCGAGAGAGACTTCAGAGCAGAAGAGAGGGAGAGAAGAAAGTCAGAAATTGAGCTTGAAGCTCGAAAGGTAGCACTTGAAGAGCAAAAGTTGGTGGCAGACCAACAGGCACAAAAACTGGCAGCTGACCTAGAGTCTAAGAAATTAGATGCTAGGAAGTTGGAAATGGAACATGAGTTCCGTATGAAGCAACTTGAGGTAGAGGCTAAATCTGTTGGTGAGTCTGAGGGAGCAGTAGGTGGAGTAGCTTTACCTAGCTCATCAGTAGCCAGCAGACCAGCTTACCATGCTATGAAATGGCCGTTTCCACCATTTGAACCGGACCAAGAGAAGATAGATCAATTCTTAGAGAAGTTCGAGGCAATGTGTAAAGCTATGGGTTTAGAGCCTGAGCGTTGGAATCTTAAGCTTTCACAGGGACTCCGTGGCACCGCGTACGAAGTGTATGCGCGTCTTCCCCCAGGGATGGAGAAATGATTATCCAACCCTGAAATCGGCTCTTTTGAAAAGATTCGAAATGACAGCCCATGCTTACAGGCGGAGGTTCAGAACTTCCAAGAGAGAACCAGGTGAGATGTTCTCGGCCTATAGTGTGAGGCTGAACTCATACCTGTTGAAATGGATGGCGTTGGCCAATTTCAAAGAGGATTATGAGAGTCTGAGAGAGTTGATGGTGGTGGATCAAATGAAGATGCAGATGTCCAAGCCTTTAAGGAATTTCTTAGGGGAAAATGGGGCGGAAAGGCTAGACATAGTAAATAAGTTAGCTGAAAGGTATGTGGAAGTCTATGGTGAGACTGGGGATTCCAGTCAGACTGATTCACAGAAAAGGCAGAAGGGGCTTGATCAGAAGCCCAAGACCAAAGGTCCCAAAGAATCATCCAATGTAGCAGATCCTGTGGTAAGAGACTCTGGTAAGAAACCCGATAAGCAAAGCCCTCCCGCCTCCCCAAATCGGAAGTGGAGTAAGAGGTGGTGTAAGCACTGTAAGTCTCCTTCCCATAATACTGTAGATTGTCTGAGGAAGCCAAAGGACTTGCACTTTGCGTGTCTCGCCTCTATTAGGGTAGACCTAGCGAGACCACACCTAAGGGTCGGGAGAAACCAAAGTCTGAGAAATCACCTGTGATCGAAACGATAGAGGTGAATGGGAAGCAGGTGGAATGTCTATACGATACAGGATTACAGTTTGAAGCTGTAATCTCATCCCACCTTGTGAGCCCAGGGCAGCTCACCGGCGAGACAAGAGAATTTCAGCTGGCCATGAGGAGCTCCGTAGCTATGGACTTGCCGATTGCTCGGATTGACATTCGGTGCAGGTACGTTACGGGTAGCATCCAGGCGGCTGTGCTGCCTGATCCTATTTACCCTTTGATCCTCGGTCGTCCGCATGTATTCCTGGGGGACCCCAGGGAACATTGTCTAGTGAGCGCTAGGCAGGCCAGGGCTAAGGATGGAGAAAAGGCAGTGTGGTAAGGAAATAGACCATTCTCTTGCGAGGTTAGTGAGCAGTGCTCAAAGTAGGGACCAGACTTTGCGTCCTTACTTACTGGAGGTGTCCCAAAGTTCTGTCCCGCCAACTCCGGGTCAGTTCTATGTAGAAAACCGGTTGCTTTATCGTAGAGCCGGGCAAGGGGATAGCCAGTACGGTCAGATGGTAGTCCCTACTGACTACAGATCCCGCTTGATACATAGAGTGCATACCTTATCCTTAACCGGACATAAGGATGTGGGGGCAACAGGTCCAGTGTCTTTCCAGCCACTACCACTGGCCTGGAATGACAGGCGACGTGCGGAGATATATCCGGTCGTGCCCAAAGTGTTGTCTGGCAGCACCAAAGCACAGGACCAGAAACGGTTTATCTCTGCAGATTGGAGATAGGGTTCTCGCGCTTCTCCCAATCGAGGGGGCGGAATTCGAACTCGGATGGCAGGGCCCTTTTCCTGTGGAACGGATAATGTCCCGATCCACGTATGAGGTGAAGGTCCGCGGGGAATTGCGTAAGTTCCATTGTACTCTCCTTCAGAATTTGGAGAGGTCCGAGGTAGTTTCTCCACAAAGTAGTGCGACTACCATCGCGCTAGATTCGGTTCTGGGTCCAGACGAGGGCGAGGAAGACTCAGTCCTACGCAGTACATCCTGTGGGGAGGGTCTGCGGTCTCCTGAGCGTTCAACCGTAGATAGGGCGAACAGGCTCCGTCGGGAAGAGGCCCATGGTGTTAAGCACACTGGGAATCGAGGTCGGACAGGCGAAGTCACATCTGGCACGACGGGATCGTCGGGTGACTCGATACGCCGACAGGCTCACTGTCCTTACTCGCGGGAGAGAAGGCAGGAGCGAGGGTACTCCAGACGAACCTGGAGTAAGCGACCATTCATTTCGGTCGACATCCGCGAACAGTCCACGAGGGTGATGCCTAGTCGGGATAGGAAGAATCCTATTGTCAGAAGGGACGAACGAACCTTCAGTAAAGTAACCGATGGCCTACACCAGGTGGATGCGGAACAGTCCAGTGTAGACAGATCATGTAAGCCAATCACCAGGCCGTTACGTTTCGGGCCTAATCGCTGGAGATAACGTATGTTTGAGGCGGTGGTTGGTGATCCAGCATCCATATCATTCTGGTGGATCTCCCCAGGGAAAGTTAACGTTATGGAACGTCTTTTCCTGGAAATCAAATCCTGATAGAAGTTCAGAGTTCAGACCGATCTTTGGCTAGTGAGTTCGACAGGGTCGACCATCTTAAGTGGGGGCCTATGTGACGAAACGGCCTACAGATCGGCAGATCTCTGCATAATAGCCCTTTGAAGGGAGTGCGAGGCGTTGGTCTCCCTTGAAATTAATATCAATTAATAGGGGATTTCCCTAGAAACGTAGTGCGGGGCGGAGCTATTCTAGTTATTTATAGAAAAATCTAGAATGTTCCCTCAAGTGCGTACGTGGGAAATAGCTCTAAGTTCACGAGTGCTTCAGGCAGCACGGGTTGGTGGAACTTATCGTGACTCTGGTCTTCTTCATGAATCATGAAAGTCACGCGGCCCGGGTAGGCGAGTGGAAGGCGCACTGACTTTGTCGTGGTCAGTCGCCCACCAAATCTCAGCGTGAACAGATCGCAGCCAACAGGCTGATGTAATTTTGATGTCAATATTCGCGGCCAGTGCGGACATCTGCAGTCAAGGTTGTGATTCTTCAATCACAGGTTAGTTGAATACTTATTCTATTATTTAACTGTTGTCGTGATGCCGTGCTGAGTTCCCGGAATGAATTAATTGCCGTAGAAAAATTGAGTTGTCGCATAGCGTTATCCGTTACAGTTGGCGGTTTGCATATTTAAGTAGGCTTTATCGATCAGCGATGTAATGTGTTACCTGACGGAACAAGCCGTATGCCACAGCGAGTGGTGTGTAAATAAAATAGGCCGAACGATGTGCGTTACAGTGTGTAGCAGTTACTGGTTTGGTTTATTAATTACGCAGGCAAGGCGACAGTTTGTCAGTCATTACATCAACATGCGAGACGCTGTAAATGATAAGGTAGAGCTTATTATTAAAGATGTTGAATGTGCTTCGTGACATTAGAATTGTAACTTAATTGTTCTATCAGTGGTGGTGATTTTTCGAGGAATCAAGGTGAGATCAGCAGTGGTGTATTTGCTGTGTGCAGATAGCCGTGTTATTCCGCGTAAGCCGAATGGTGTTGCATCGGTAGGATAACAGTTGATATAGGAGGTATTCATGATACTATAGTTACGGCTTGTCATGTCCGTCCGCTATGATGACCGTGCATGTTCCATCTTACGTTTGTCTAGGCAGCGGGAGGTAGGCCGGTACCCCCAACCCGATAGGTAATAGGTCCGACCCAATGCGATCGTGCAGATCCGAAGAGTGAACATACCCGATCGAGGGTGAAGCGGCACTCCGTAATTCGAGGCCGTGGTGTCTAGATAGATCGAGGTTTGAACCTAACCGTTTCTGTCTCTAATATTCTACTCTTCTGGAACCCTGACTCGGTTCATGGAGTACTTGGAGTACTGCCGTGAAGTAGTAGTATATGAAGGGAATAACCCCCCCCCCCCAAATAAGGTGGAGTCAGAGTTTGGTAGTGGAGTCTGGAGGTTTGCTACATTGGATGACGTGACTTAAGTCGTCACGGGACAAGGTACACGGGACCCACCGTAGCTGTGGGAAAGTGTAATGGTGGATGGCCACCACAGCTGTGCTCGACCGGCACAGGTATGACTGACCTGAAAGATAGTCAGTGAATACAAGGGCAACTCAGGATCTGGGGCAGGGATCCCAGAACTGACACTATGGCTGTGAAATGAGTTTGTTATTTAAGTGTAACAAGTCATGAGTTCTCCTTGGTTAATGCTATAGTAATGAATTATCAGGAGTATAATTCATTATGGGCATATAGTTATTAATGTGTGTAATTGATCAGTCCATGGGTTAAGGGATTGATGAATTGATGAGTCTGTCAGGAAGGAGATGTCCGGCTGGACACCTTCTCGATACAGTAATCCCTACACTGAAAGGAAAGTAAGTGTATATGTTGATTGATGATGGAAGATGAAACCGGATTGGACTGGCACCAGGCGAAGGATGCTTGACAGAGTCATACAGTCGACTCTGGTGCTAGGGGTTATATGTAGCCCAGAAGTGTTACTTGACTGAACAAGGGTGTTATTGCTTTTTCTAATATCATTATGCCTATACATTATAGTGACTAAGTATATCTATGATGTGATGATTTCATACTCATGTTGGTAGACATGAGGAATGTCTGAGAGGCAGGTGACCTAGGTGGAGATGCTGGTAGTCTTTGTTGTAGTTGAGTACTCACACCAACCTCTCCGTGTTTCAGGATCTGTTATTACTATACAGAAGAAGATTCAAGAGCTTCACCATGAGCTCTATGGGCCCACTCATTCCAGTGCCTATCCAGAAGTTGATTGAGGCCATACTGGGAGTGGTCGTCTGATTCTGCGAGATCAATGTTGAAAGGAGCTGAGTGCTGAATAAGTCGGTAGGTCTAGGTTAGGACCTCCGTCAAGAGTCCGACGAGTGCCATCCGATCCTGAGAGGGTCCAACACTGAAACGTCTGGTGATTATAGCCAGTGAAGCACTGGTGACATTCAACCTCAGGGTAAACCTTGGTGATTGCAAGGTCAGGAACTTTCAAGTTGAGCAAAGTGATCATTGTTACCGGTCACCATGACCTGTGTTATATGCTTCTGGCCCGGCTGGGTTATGGGACACCATGTATCAAGTGATGCTTAAATAGTGTTTCTACATTGGTTACCTTTATGAAGCCAACATGTGGTCCAGTGACCTAGGACATTGATTACAACATTGGTGGGAACACCAGAGTGACATGTTTGTTAAGGTAGGGAGCTACCTCATGCCAATGTGATGAACTGTTGACAATGTTTGTTAAGGTAGGGAGCTACCTCATGCCATCGTGGTGAACTGTTGACAGTGTATGCTAGGTTGTGATTACTACCCATTGATCAGGGTAGTTACATGAGACTGTGTGAAGATCTATTTGTCCAGGGACATGAAATCAAGGTGAAGTGTTATAGTCACCTGATAGACTTTACCAGTGACATTGTGTGTTCATGTGGAGCAACCGCTCATTTTGTAGGTGACATATCAGTGTGTGGGTCACTTATGAGATAGAGGTGTGACCAGGCTCTTGTGTATTTTGAGACGGTGCTACATATACTTTTTCGGCAAGTGGGAGACCGCTAATGTTCTAGGGTCGGCCCAGACTTCATCAGGAGTGTGACGAGTGATATAGGACGACAGCAAGGAAGGATCCTTGTTCATCGGTGCAGTGTCAGTCAGGCAGTGGTACTGCTGCTTGATCAGCCCGTGATTGGTTCTCTGTGTGAAGAGGGAACTTTGGAGAGGCAGCAGACCTTGGAGTTCCAGTCCACTGGAGGAGCCTGGGTGAGTCGCTACCACGACTGGACAACCGCACGAGCTATCGTCCGCCTCCATGATGATGAATACTCATCTGCATCTCTGATATTGTACATAGTTCTTCTAGTCTGGCTTTCAGCCATCCTTCTCTGTGTTGTGGTTGACGTAGTTCAGAATTAAATTTTTGTTCTCTTAGCTATGACTTTGTGCAGTGATATGACTGGTGTCTGGTCCGAGCCCCCTTGGGGTTTGGAACCCTAGGTGAGGGAGGGGAGGTTAAGCTGTCCCGGCTTGTGTGGGGCCTGGTAGATGTAGAGTGCTATTGAGGTGGTTGGAGCAAAGGCAGGGGATAGTATCTATCGTGGCAAACCAGACCAAGCCCCGGCGGTCTTGTCACATGTCTTCACAGATGCCAAGACAGCAGTCTCAATACTAAACAACACAAGCAGTGCAGAACCAGCAGATTCAAGATCATCACTCCACGACAGAAATCTAAAAAGATTGTCAAACAATGGATCTCGGCACAATCCAACATACCTGGAAATGAAGGAATATGAAATACTACCTCGTCCTGATGTAGGTATATCTCACAATGAAATAATTATCTTTATATGCATCACTTATAAAACCAAGTGGAAATCAGAGCATCCAGGCCACGAGAAAGAAGATGCACATTACTGAAGTGGACAAGTAGCAATCTTCAGACTGCCCAGGACATAAGAGGCCGAAATACCACTTGTTTAATAAACTAAAGATAAGACAAACTTATGATTGTAACTTTGGGATTGTTACAAGGAAAGATCAAGGATAAACAAGAGCCAGTGATGGTAGCATTTGATCTGGGGGATGCATATAACAGAGTCAGGTATGATCGGTTGATATACACTCTGCTGGACATGGAGGTCTGCCTTTGGCTTGTCAAATGGGTTGCAGCAGTCCTTAATGAGCGTAAAATTACACTGTACGTGGGTTCCTGGACTTCTGACCTCTGTACTATTACACCTAGACTGCCACAGTGATATGCCATGTCTCCGGTGCTCTTTAATGTCTACATCAGCAACATCTCCGCTATTGAGATACCAGGCATTGTTAGAATCTTGACATTTGCAGATGATGTGCTGGTGTACAGACAGGGAAGAAACAGGAACAGTTTGGCTACAGATTTACAGATGACAGTAAACATGGTGGCGCAGTGGTGCAGGGACGCAAGGGCCATTATAATCCGACACAAGGCATCGGCTGTGTGTTAATCCCTAGATAACCGGATCGTGAAGGGAGATGTCCCATGTATTTGGTTTTTTTTTAATTTTGTGTGTGCGATCGCTTGCTTTTAACTCAAGCGTAGACCAAACACATTACTTATAGTAGAGCTGGACTGAATTTTGCGTGTGGATTGGATTTCCCTATTAAAAGGGTCCCTTTCCATCGGTCTCTGTGGCTAAGGGCTTGCGAACGCAGTTTGTGAGCCCGTATACCCGGGTTCGAAACACGGCGGTGCCGGTGTTTTCGAAAAAGGTATAGGGGCCGGTCGTTCAGAAAGCAATGGCAAACTACTGAACGTAACACTTGCCTAGTACATCAACAGCAGCTGAAAATGCTGGTGTTGACTGCAACGTCCCGTAAGGGATACGCAACAAATTTTAAATTTTCCATCAGGCGAACCCACTCCGACTTCAGAGGTACTTGTAATTAATGTGCCTAAGTCAAGAACGATAGGTCAACATTTTAGTCCAAATGTCAGATGTTGGGGTTGAACCCCTTAACCTCGGCATCATCACAAGGGATGTTTAAGAAAATGCGTTCTTATCCATTCAGCCATGCTGACCTACTTTCTCGTGTATTATATTGAGTGGATTGATGTCCTCTTAGTTATAATCATCAAGTGCCCTGCCAGCTGGCGTAGGCGTTCATGGCTCTCCACAGATCTCGGTCTTTGGTGTTCTGGATCAACTCTGCTGATGATAACCCTCCATGCTACCGTCTCAATCCATCCAGCATCATTTCTCTTGTTCTGCTTCTGCCACTCTTTCCCTCGATCTTTCCAGTTGTCATGATATTCTCCAATGCCTATCTTCTCATAACGTGACCAAAGAAATATGTTTGTCTCTGTCTTATTGTTGTATATAATGTTCTAGTTTCATTAGCCTGTTTCAGGCACTCGTCGTTAGTTACTCTGGCAGTCCAAGGAAATCGCAACATTCGTCTCAAAAACCACATCTCACTTGCTTCTAAGTTCTTTCTAATTTGTTCATTTACATTCCAAGATTCACTGCCATACAGCAAAACTGGTTCTATATAGCATTTCAGCACGCTCTTTCTTACATTCATTGATAGTGACATTGCATAAGATACTCTTAATTTTATGAAATGCGGCATTTGCCTACCCTTAGTAGAGAGATTAAATTGAAGTACTTCGGCATCACCTTTTAAGAATCATATGGAGGATTTGGTGGTGAAGGCTGGTAAGGGGCTTAATGCATTGAGGGTGATGACAGCAACCGGGGTAAAGCAAAGGATGCTTTACAGGCTCTTTCAGTAGTTAATAATTTCTGTCACAAAGTATGGGTTGGGGCCGCTGACAGTATATAAGAGCCAGCTTGAAAGGTTGGAGTGCATACATAATGCGGCCATGCGGGTTATTCTGGGGTGCACAAAGGACACACCAATTATATGCTACCAACTATAGTGGATAGGCATAGGGTCCTTCAAGTCAAAAGGTACCAGAGAGTTGCTGCAAATAGGGATCACACCCTGCATGAATCCAGGGATATGGTCAAGGGTCATATGCTGAGACGAGGTATGTCCTCGATGGCACAGGCAGAAATATGTATATGCCAGGCATGTGATCTAGAGATTATCAATCGTGAAAAAGAGTGGGTTAAAGTACTGGAAGACATGTCGGACTGGCACAATGTAATAGTAACACTGGGTCGAGAGTGCAGTGAATGGGCGACGGGCCGCACAGAGTTTGAGATGCAACAACTGATCCAGAATAATGCACATCAAGGTGACATAGTGATCTACACCGATGGGTCAGTGGTGAGAAACAGACGTAGTGGTTGGGGTTTCATTGCGAAGATTAATGGACGATATTTGAAAAATTAGAGTTTGCATATGAGACTTTGACCTCCAGCATGAGATTGGAGGTGGAAGCAGTAGCAGCAACATTCCGTTGGTTAGAGAAAACCACTACAACACATGTTGTATTCATTACGGACTCAAAGGGTTAGCTTAGTAAGGTGGGGTAAGGAATGCTTCATGTGGAATGGCTCACCTCGCTTCAAAGGTCACAGATTATGAGAATTGTATGGATCTTTTCCCTGGCCATGCGAGAGTGTGGGGGAATGAATAGGCTGATAGGCTAGCTGGGAATGCACCTCTTGGTGGTACTTTGCCTATGGACAAGGGAGAGGTTGCCATGCGCTTGTGGGACCAGGTGGAGAAGGTGGGGATACAGATTGAGAACCCGTATGTGGAATGAATGAGATTGCGTGGCATTGGCAGGGGTTCTGGAAGAATCTCAAAACCGAGAGGGAAGCGCAGGAGAACTTTCAATCAGATAGCGGTGGGAACGATTAGTAGTGTGACTCTTCGCTGGCTGTTGAACGAGGGGACGGAGCGCGTATGGGAATGCCCTGAGTGCAGTAATGTCGGTTCTTAGCTCAATTCAACTAAACTCAATTCAACTTAAAAGGAAAGAGGAATTACTGATGATTGTAAGTTTGACATTTGTAAAATGAAAGAGGAAATACTGATGATTGTAACTACTGGATATGTAACATTAAAGAGGAAATACTGACTATCGTAACTTTGGGATGGTTAAAATGAAGGCTAAACATTTGCTGCAAGAGTGTCTAGCTGCAGAAGAGAAAATTACTTAGGACTACATCCGCTCCATTTAGGGATAGAATCTATCGAGATGCCAACAAGCTCAAGTTGACTGCTGCTGTCTGTAAACATATTCAGGTTGACGTTTGAATGTATAAGAATAAGAAGACAATTCACGCCCTGGCTACATCCTAAGGTTTTGGTGAGTTAATTCCTTCCCCGGTAGGCAAGAAACATTTATTCTCAACATGTTTGTAAGCTCTTCAGGCGGTCAATGCAAGATGTAGGTGTTGATTGTCTATCATCATGATGGGGAATTGCTCTGAATCACTTTCAGCTTCGTAGCTTGCAAAGTTTGAGTCCTTCTCCAGTTCTATCACACTGGAGACCATGACCCATCCTCTCTTTGTTAGTCAGACAAGTGTCTGTCCAGGATACCGTAAGTATGAAAGCCCAAATCGTGCACTTTAGTGTCTCTACATCTGTTGTCACAGAGAACATATTTATGTGAACTGTCTTGCTTCCAGATTGTCATGATACTTCTTCAACTCTGTGAAGCTCTGGCATACATCCACAGCAAGCATACTATCCACAGGGACATCAAGCCAAGGGTAAGTCCATGTGCAGAGAGTGTCTTACAAGTTCACAAACGAGAATCTGGTTGCTTCATTAATTCCATGTCACAGTCAGTTGGTATATAATTAAATTAAAGACACGGATTCCATGCCATGCGAATGAGCGCGACAGAGCTGTAGCAGGATATAGTAGTACACAATTGAGACAAGTCAAGTACGTTCATGTATGCAGAGAAAGAACGTGTTTCTGCGCAGGATCTTATCATACTGTTTGTGTTCCACGTAATGCAGCCAGCTGGGTGTGTGATGTTGGGTTCAGATTTTATTGTCTTGTAGTTGTCAGTGGGTGATGTGGTCAGTATCACACCGGTCGCCTTTATCTTCCCAGAAAGTATTCTGCTACCAACATGTATGAAGTTGGAACCACTCTGCAGCTATATGGTCCGTAAAAGTGAAATCCATGTCTCTGAGACAAGGTAGGCGAAAAGGGGGATTATAGGGTGGGGGAGGGGGGTTGATCGGGATATACCCCATCGAACTGCCAGTCCAATGCCCCGGTCACTATGATACCGAGGCTTCTTGAAAGACATTGGGATTCAAGTTATGCCACTTTCAACTAATGACTTCTCTTGATTCGGACAGCTAGACATACCACCTTCAACTGACAGCTTCTCTTGATTTGGGTCAAGAACCGACATCATTGCATTCGGGGCATAACTATAAGCTCTCAGTCATCATCTTCAACAGCCATCGCAGAGTTCCAATAATATGGTGCCCGTCTGATTATATGTCCATTTTGCTTTACCTCTGAGTGATGAGTGTCTGCCGCTGAACACCCCCTGTTGTAGCATTATCTCTAGACCATGATAATCTGTCTGTTCTTTTGTATTATTCAAATGCTCCTGAGGACTTTCACCACGTCTACCTTATCATGCATCAAATCACCCCTTAATGATGCAGCACCAGCCAGTCTGTATACTTGTTTACTTCCAACCACATTTGTATCCTGGAGAAAAGTTCCAGCGAATGCTCACAACCCGCGACACTTGAATTGATGCATACCATTAAGCACGAAGCATGCCAGTCTTGCTATGAATTCCAGGAACTTTTTTGCCTCTTAACACAGAGCCATCGTATAGATAATCACATCACCAGGACGAGAGTAGTCCTGAAGTAATAGTTGAATTTCTACTTCCGTATCGCCTACTGGCCGCATTCTACGCTCACGACCCAATGTGATTATAATTCACTAAATTCTGAATTTATATTTACATTCTGACCCACTCCCTGCCTCTGCCAATCTTCTCAAGTGCACACACTTCCTTGATGGTACTTTCTGCTTGAGCCATCCATGATCTTCCTCTTAACAGCCTGTGGCCCTTGACTGCATCCAGGGAATCATGCAGGAGGTGTACCTTGTCCACAGCCACCTTGAGGTATGACCTTGCCTGCAACACCTTGAGCCTGTCTGCAATGGTCCGTAGTGCCAGGATTTAACGCATACACACTATTGGGTGTTCTTTGTACACCCCAGAATCTCCTTCATGGCTTCGTTCTGTGTGCACTCTAGTCTCACAAGCTGACTTTTCGAGGCAGTGAGTATTCAAAGTCCATGCTCTACCACTGAAATGATCAAATGCTGAAAAAGTGTGAACAGCATTTTCTGCTCCATGTACCTTGCTGCCATATTCTTCAGTGCATGAAGTCCCTTCTGACACTTTGTAACCACCACTTCAACATGATCGCTAAAGGACAGGTTTTTAGTCTGCTTCCTCTATTCACATTTCTTCCCTTTCTAAATATTCCTGAAGCTTAACACCAACGATCTTCTCGAGCACCTTGCCAAAGTGTTCTGTAGGGTGATAATCCTGAACTCATTTAGCTTTGAAGGATATTTGCCTGGCTTAGGAAGTGGTGTTAAATAGCTGTGCACCCAATCCTGGGGTACTGATGACATCCTGATTCTCAGGTTAAAGCAAGTAGCCATCCCCATACGTTCTCCATCACTCATACCCCTTATGTGGGCATACCTAATCCTATCGGTTCTTGGTGCTGTGTCATTTGCCTTCTTCAATACATTTTTGATATCTTCCATCTGTATGATATCTTCACATTAGGTATCTTTAATGGTGCCTGATAGATCCTCTCTGAGTCTCTGATGTCCCTATCATTCTGATCTGTCTGTACTATAAATCTCTGCAGGAAAGCATTACCATTATAGATAAGATCATCCAGAAAGTGTAACAGTATTAATGAGACACTCTTCAACTTGTCATAACAGGATTAGTAATAAACTCTTCAATTAAATATAACAGTTAGTAATACAATCTTCCAGAACATTTAAGAAGTTTAATGATAAACTCTTCAGAACATATCACAATTGTTGATCAAATCTTCTAGAAAATTAACAATATCAGTATCATTTTACATTTACAAAGCACAAATATGAACATCAAACACTTAATGCAAACACAAATATGGACATATCTTTGTTGCTTTCTATTTTTTTTTTTGGCAGAATATATTTGTGGAAAATGACAGGACAGTTAAACTTGGAGACTTTGGGATTGCAAAAATACTTGATTCGTAAGTTTCGGATTTCTTTTAAGAATCAGTTTCCTTGAACACATAAATGTCTAAAGTTCTCCAGTCTTCTCCCATAGATCACACAAAGAGAACTTTGGCACAGTGCACGAAACTGGTAACACAGGCAAGGATACAAATGTGTGTATGCAAGAGCAATATATGCTATAAATATTCAGTAGTATGTAACCTATGTAATTTGTAAATTAAACTTGACATTGAAGTTGCAAATATCGCGTGTAACATTCACATTCAACTTAGCGTGTCTAGTGTTAAAGATTAGAAATATGAATATTCATTTACGATATGTCATATTTTGATGCATGGATAACATCAGATCGGAGATATATTGCGGGGGTAAAGAACATAACATAAAAAAAATAAAAACTGCATTTTAAAAATAAAATTTGTTTTTTAAAAGTCTTGTCAACAAACGCTAGAATAATACTGCTTTCGTCTGACATAAAACCCATGTTAATCTATGACAGTGAGTCCTTGCCAACTAGTAAACAAGTTAACGTAGTTGCTTGTTCTTTGCAGGGCGGTGCAAACTACCCCAGCATATACTGACTATTTGTGATTTACTAGGCAGGCTTCAACTTCTGGTGCGCTGACGGCGAAGAAAGGGTTCAACCTCTATACCAATCAGTACTCAAACAATGCCAAACTACTGAACGTAAAGTTGCCTAGAAAATCAAACTGGATTCGGAGTTATGCAACCAAGTCTACCATTGTTTTCTAAATGGCCGACATCTCATACCATCGAAATCAACGCGAAGTGATCCACTTCAAACTCGCCCGTGGTAGACTTCGAGTGACGTCACAGAAATTTGGTTTTACTTAAAATTGCTGAACATTCTTGAAGATCACAATTGTTTTCCAAGAGGTTAAGACACCAGAGAAACTTCCTACAAATATTTCAAACAGACTGCCGAATTTTCTGTCCGCATAATGAGAAGAGAAAAAATGTAACATATTGTAACAACCGGAAATATTTACGGAAAGGGAGATACAAGAAGACAACGAGCGGACATTCTTGATAAACGTTCACATTAGCATGCAAAACATGTCAATTAACAAATCGATACATTTTTCGGAGACGGGGAGATGTAGAGAAGCATTCATCATCATCATCATCATCATCATCATCATCATCATCATCATCATCATCATCATCTTCCACTTCTGCCGTCAAGCGTCGTGGGGAGGAATAATTTGCGTTCCATTAATAGACAGAGAAATACGTCACATGTGCAAAGTTGCCCTTGGGGGAATGGGGGGGGGGGGGGGGGGGTGGGGGGGGGGGAATTCAGAAAAAAAAAGGTTAGAGAAATAGAGGATCTAGAATTAAAACACAACTCGAAAGTGATGCATGAAAATATAAAAAGATTTACAATGAATAAAAAAAAGGATATGGTTGTATCAGAGAAAAAATGAAGAAAGTATAGTTTATAAGGCCGATATAATAAAAGTAAGGACAGTATACACAGAAGGTTTATTTTGGGACAGCAGGGTCAATAAACCAGCATTGTATAATGCTCAAGATAGACCAAACATGTTAAAGGCTGAAGTAGAGAAGGCTATTGAAGAGATGAAACAAGGAATAGCTGCAGGTCCTGACAAGATAACAACATAAATAATAAAGTATTTAACCAATTTTGGCATTGATACAATCTCTCTCTCTCTCTCTCTCTCTCTCTCTCTCTCTCTCTCTCTCTCTCTCTCTCTCTCTCTTTCTTTCTCTCTCTCTCTTTCTCTTTCTCTTTCTCTCTCTCTCTCTCTCTCTCTCTCTCTCTCTCTCACACACACAACACACAAACACACACATATAGTTTCATGGAAGAAACATATATTGGAAACAACAAGCTGCCATCAGAATTGATAATGAAGTAGGTCAATATCAGCCTATTAAGAAAGGTGTGAGACAGGGATGTATAATGTCTCCAGATCTGGTTATTCTGCACGGTGAAAATGTTTTCAGACATGTAGAAGATATGAAAGGAATTATCATTGGGGGAACGAAACATCAATAATATTAGGTATGCAGATGATACAGTTGATTGCAGACAATGAGCAGGATCTTCGGCATTTAGTAGATGTGATTGTTGCACACAGTGAAGTACTAGGATTAGAATTGAATTGTAATATGCAAAGAATACAATGGACAGACAGAAAAACCAGTGAAAAGTCCTACAAGAAACAAATGAAAATCGTCAACTGATTAGAGAAATTAGAAATAGACAGTCATAATTTTTTGGGCATGTTATGAGAAGAAATAAATTGGAGAACTCGGTGACAACTGGCAAGATCGAGGGGAAGAGAACAAAGTGAAGACAGAGAAGTAAATGCCTGGATGGCTTGGCCACATGGTATGGTCGAGACAAGAACGCTGAGCTGATCAACGACTCTGGTGATCGAGTGAAATGACGCTTATTGGTATGGCACATGATGGATGAAAGTTGCATATCCGTTACAGGACTCGCAGTCAACACCAAAAATTTTTTTTTGCTGTTGCGATCTCTTGGCAAGTTTACGTTCAGTAGTGTGTCATTGCTTTTTTATGTGTGTGTGTGTGTGTGTGTGTGTGTGTGTGTGTGTGTGCGCGCGCGCGCACGCGCGCGTGAGTGGATGCCCGCGTGTACTTTGTTAGGGTCAAAGAAGAAAATGAATAAAGAGAGAGAGAGAGAGAGAGAGAGAGTGAGAGAGAGAGAGAGAGAGAGAGAGAGAGAGAGAGAGAGAGAGAGAGAGAGAGGAGAGAGAGAGAGAGAGAGAACATCGCAACCCCCCTCCCCACCCCAATTAACAAAAAATAAAAACAAAAGAGATGGTAATTAGACAAGAAAATTCGAGAATCTTGGACAGGGTTTTCAACTAAGCCAGGAATTGTCCTATTGAAACCCAGACAGTGGATTAAGGTGTTAGAGTGTGCTAGAAATAGTAGTTGTAAAAATTAATAGATACTAAACAAACAAATCAAGGACACATAAATAAGCTCTTTATTTATTGCTTCTAACAGAACATGTTGGATAACAGAGTGAAGTTTAATAACAGATACAATATACAATTGTATATATCAGACAACAACAGTGAATAACCCCTAACCAATCAACTGAACTTAAGACAACAGAGTACATCAAGTGCCACAACACAGGTGTTCCAAAAAATAGCTGGTTAGACTAACACAATAAAGAACTTTGACACAGATAACAGTAAGGTAATCCATCCATCATGTGCCATGCCGGAAAGCGTGGGCGGTCATGACTCGCCATCTCACTCGATCACCAGAGTCGTGGATCAGCTCAGTGTTCCTGTCTCGTCCATGCCATGTGGCCAAGCCATCCAGGTATTTACTTCTCGGTCTTCCCTTTGGTCTGTTCCCTTCGATCTTGCCGTTTGTCACAAAGTTCTCCTATTCATTTCTTCTCATAACATGCCCAAAGAATTTTGACTGCCTACTTCTAATATCTCTAATCAATTTACGATTTCCATTTGTTTTCATTAGTACGTGGCCATTGGTTTTTCTGTCTGTCCATGGTATTCTTCGCATTCTCCGCAGAAACCACATTTCAACAGCCATCAGATATATTTCAGCTTGACTGCTCATTGTCCAAATTTCACATCCATACAAAAGTACAATCTCTATGTAGCACCTCAACACTCTTTTTCTCGTTTCAATTGACATCCTTTTATTGGTCAGTATGTTTTTCATATTGCTAAAGGCTAATTTCGCCATGGCGATTCTTGTTCTAATCTCTTCAAGGCATCCCCCATCAGATGTTATGACTGTTCCGCGATAATTGTACTGATTCACTTGTTGAAGCATATTCCCATTTACTTGCACAATACATTGTGGTATTTCTTTCTTCCTAGTGACAACCATAATCTGTGTATTTTTACAATTTAATTCCAACCCCAATTGTTCACTGTGTGCAACAACCGCATCTACTAATTGTTGCAGATCCTGCTCATTGTCTGCAAACAATACTGTATCATCTGAATAACTAATGTTATTGATGTTTCTTCCTCCAATGATGATTCCATTTATATCTTTTACATTTCTGAAAATATTTTCACTGTATAGAGAAAAAATTTCTGGAGACATTACACATCCCTGTCTCACACCGATATTAATAAGCTGATATTGTCCCACTTCATTATCAACCTTTGTGGTAGCTTGCTGTTTCCAATATATGTTTTTTTATACGTCTAATGTCTTTTCCATCAATTTGTTGATCTGCAAGCATATCTCCCACGTTGACATGTCTTACTCTTACTTACAGCATTTACTGTACCCTTTCCTTCTACAAACCCACATTGTTCTTCCCCTATTTCAGGATGTAGTTTCTTCCTCACTCTTTGCATGATAATTCGTAGCAAAATCTTCGTGATTTGACTCATTAAGCTGATTGGTTTATTTTGATCACATTCCAAGGCTCCTTATTTCTTTGTGATTGCAATAGATATAGAATAACATAATTCAGAAGGTATATCTCCGGTATCAAATAATGTGTTCAGCAGTCTGGTGAATTGATTTATTCCATATTCTTCTAAGTCATTAATAGTTTCTGTAGTGATGGTACCTGAGCCGGGGGTCTTGCTAGCTTTCATATGTTTAAGAACATTCCAAATCTCAATCTTCAACACTGGCTGTCCTTCATGATTAAATCGAATATCATACTGTTCATCTCTGTTACCATCATAAGGTTTTTTTTTTCACATCATCAGACCATATATGTAGAATCTTATCTTTTTCTATTATGATTTTGCCATCTCTAGTTTTTAGACAGCATTCAGCTTATGTACTTGTTCTTGTAATAGTAAGCTCCTGAATTCTTTAGTGCACAGATTTGGTATTTTGATTTTTGTGTCGTTTTTCAGTTTGTGTGCAATTTGTCTCAAGCCATGCTTCTTTTGCCTCCTTGTATAATATTCTGACTTGTCTGTGAATTTCTTCATATTTGATAGGATTATTATTTTTTTTTTTGAGTCTTCAAGTTTCCATAAGTTGTAAAATTTCTTCAGTCATCCACTTCTAACGACCCGCCTTACACCCACAAATTACATTATCTGATACCATTACATACTAATAACCAACAAGTAAAACATGTTTAACTATGAAAAGCAATGGACACACATACAAAGTGGAATTACTATATTTGTAGAGTGTGAAAATGCAATACTTGAACATTTTAGAGGTACAACACTCACAGAAAGTTTAAGATAAACATGTATTACACAGGAAATCAATTGGGGAAACCCTTTGAGGCAACTAAGACAGTTCATAAATAAACACACATACTATCAAGTGAAAGTAAAATACTCATTTGTAAGAGTGCATCATTCATATGAGACAGAATCAAAGCATAAAAATGCTGGATACAGTACATCAGCACTAATATAACAACCAGTGTACTATATATGGTATCATTATTGCACATTAATGTCAACCAGTGCAGTCTAATGCCAACCACATCCGTGTACTATACTTTGCTACTGGACAACAGATATGCAGTTATGTCCTCTCTTCTCCATTCTTTCTGTGGTACGTTGGTTATAAATATCCCTACCTTACGCTTCATGTCACATACCATGTGCATATAAATATCTTTGCGAAAGGTGGTACGTAGCATTACATCACATTCTTTCTATCATGCGACAAATGCTATGTCTAACTTAAGATGGCATCTCATTCAATGAATCCATCAACATTTTGATACACCTTGTAGCACAAACATTGCAATGATTCATTCAGGCTATCCTAGTTAACTGTGTACCTACTAATACGTACCATACACCAATTGAGTCATTTCTCCCCTGTTACTATTCATGTGGCCTAACCACATAGCTTAGCCAAATCTCCATTTAGCCACTGATACATACTTGGCACAGAATAATCCTGTAATGATATATTTCTGCTGTATGCACATATTACATATATGATTCTCACCACTCTCTGTTATTAAGCAGCCTCCATTTCCAGCAATCTCACAAGCATTCCCTCCTATGCCAGAATGGCCAGCATGCATCATCTGGCATGGGTTTAGTCTTTACAGTAGATTATAATTTATGACCGCACACATTGTATACCCCACATTTCTGCTAGCTTGGGATATCTACATAGGGAAACCACAAAATTAATCACACTGCCTATTTGATTTTAATTATTGGAAACATATAAATTTATCATCACTTCGCTACACCATGCCTGATTTCAATCCAATTTAACTATACAGTAGTGTACTTTGCATTTCATTGACTACACAGCTCAAATGTGTTTACTTTAATCACTCATAGCCATTATCATCTCGTCTTCAAAATCATCATCCTATACATGTCACTATAATGATCATGCTGAATTCATTAAATAATAGCATTACCTGATATAATAACACCTAAAGCCCTAATTATAATATCTACTACTGCCACAGTGGGTTTCCCTAATAACTTCTTTATCCCACATTTGCACTCCTCTCACAACAACATATCTCCAAACTCGTAATAATTTACACCCTTTCAAATAAACACAATTAGTCCTGAATAATTACAGTCTGCAAGGTATGGAATGCGCCTGGCCCTGCAGCCAGCAGGGTTAGGATCGGCTAGCCTCTCCCAGGAGGGGTGAAGAGCGAAAATTAGTAGCCTGCCGATGACCCGCAGACTACACAAGTCAACCCCCACCTCCACGTGGTGCAGACTGGCAAACCATGACCGCGAGGTCATGGGCTAACTGGGATATGGCTCGCCATAGGGGATGGACTCCCTATGGTAAGATTGTTATCCTAAACCTGCGACTGGCCTAGTAAGCCGCCAGGGGATCTTCATACTGCTCGTAGAAAAACTAAGAAGTATAAACGGGAAACGGCTGACCACGTAAACATTGGACGGAGGGAATAGCAGAGTCCATGGGAATATCGATATATGAAGCCCATAATCGGGCACTCTCCCGCTGTTTATACTTCACCTCGACACCGCAAGGTACAAGAGGAACACGATGAGATGAGAATTACCGTGTGCCGTTAGCTCCAGGGACGCTATATCAATCTGTAAAACAACCCATTTAAGTAATATTTACTCATATCTGTTTACATTTATTTGTTCCTACCATCTCGCCTAATATTTTTTTTTTCACCCATGCCTAGGGTTGCCAGACGTCCGGCAAAGAGAGGACATGTCCTCCTTTTAAGCCTAATGTCCTCCGTCCGGCAGGCAAAGCTAAAAACCTTTAAAATGTCCGGCTTTTTAAATATTTTATGTTATCATTTTTTATGTATTGTTGTTACAACTTACAATGTATCTACACTCTACCGTGTGTTTACATTCTTTATTAAAACCCATTGCTTAATAATATTTATTTAATTTTCCTATTTATACCAAATGTGAAACACCAATTATTTGTATAATTTGAATCTAACTGTTGCTCTATTCGGCAACACTAACAATGCTGTAGTCTCTATGGTCAAAATGTTAATGTTATTTCCGGTTCCGGTAGCAGAGACGCCACTTAAAATTGTTTTTTTTTTTAATTTGTAATTTTTGCCGTCTATGTTTATGAAAATGGCTTCTACAAAGAGAAAATGCAAATTCTCGAACACTATGAAAAATAAGTTTCCATGCTTCGTTGAAGGGCGCAACGAGAATGAGACAAAGTGTACGATTTGCGATAGTTACTTGTCCGTTGCCAACAAAGGAACTACTGACTTGGAGCGCCATGTTCCCAGTGAAATGTATGTTTCAAAGACTATAAGACACCATTTGATAGAGTGCAACATAAACGATTAATTACGTGCCTTCAAGATATAGGAGTAGATTCAAAAGACGTCAGACTTATTAGTAACTTGTACCGGGAACACGTGGCGACAATTAGATACAGAAATAATTATTTGTCGCCCTTTGGGATAAAAAGAGGAGTATGGTAGAAATGCATGTTGTCTCCAAGACTCTTCAACCTATACACAAAAAGAATGTTTAAATAAGTTGAACTGCCTGAACTTAACATCAGTGGAAGCACCATAAACAATCTTAGGCATGCTGACGATAAAGTGTTACTAGCAGAAAGTGAGCAAGAGTTACAAGAACTAGGAGGGTAAGGTTGAAGGCGAGCAAGGGGTAGACAACGATACACGTGAGAAGATAACATCAAGATATTTACGTACAGCAGTCTGACAGAATGTACAGTAAGGAGGAGAAATATATACTGTTGGAGATCCATTGCAGCCAACCTTCATTGTGAGGACGGTACCTGATTAATGATTGAGAAAAGCATGAACGCCCACGCCAGTAGAGAAAGGCACGTGATCATGATGATGACTATTTAAACCACTCATTGGAAATACACGACTGTACTCATTAGTCCTAGGGGGCTTGTTATGGACCACAAGTGGTAGACGTAACTTTAGGCACGGAGGAGGGTGAAGAAGAAGAAGAAGAAGAAGAAGAAGAAGAAGAAGAAGAAGAAGAAGAAGAAGAAGAAGAAGAAGAAGAAGAAGAAGAAGAAGAAGAAGAAGAAGAAGAAGAAGAAGAAGACATTGATGAAGATGCAGATGAAGAGGTAGAAAGAAAATAGGAAGAAGTAGAAGAACAAAACGAAGAAGTAAGAACACCGAAGAAGAAAAACACGAAGAGGAAAAAGAAGGTATCAGGAGATGGAGAACAAGAAAAATATGAAGCTGAAAAGAAAATAAAGATTAGATAAAGAGGTTATTGCTATCAAAAGTGGATGTCACAAATCTGGATGTGTCAGGCATCTTGAGAAACCCTGATTGTCTCGATAAAAAATATCTGTACAGGTTGTAATCAAAAGTGGATGTCACATATCTGGATGTGTCAGGTATGTGGAGAAACCCTGTCTCGAGAATAAATATCTGTACAGGCTGTAATCAAACCTAGAAAACTCAGCTCAATTAAACAAAGAAATTCTCGCTCAGGTAAAGGTTGAACATCCAGGTACATTCCATTCAATCAATCAATCATGTGCCATGCCGGAAAGCGTGGGCGGTCATGACTCGCTATTTCACTCGATCACCAGTGTCGTGGATCAGCTCAGTGTTCCTGCCTCGTCCATGCCATGTGGCCAAGCCATCCAGGTATTTTCCTCTCGGTCTTCCTCTTGGTCTGTTCCCTTCGATCTTGCCAGTTGTCACTAAGTTCTCCAATCCATTTCTTCTCATAACATGTCCAAAAAATTTTGACTGTCTACGTCTAATTTCTCTAATCAGTTTACGATGTTCATTTGTGTCCTGTAGTACTTAGACATTGGTTTTTCTGTCTGTCCATGGTATTCTTTGCATTTTCCTCAGAAACCACATTTCTGCAGCCATCAGATGCTTTTCAGCTTGACTGCTCATTGTCCAAGTTTCACATCCATACAAAAGAACAGGCTCTATGTATCCCCTCAACACTCTTTTCCTCGTTTGAATTGACATCTTTTTATTGGTCAGAATGTTTTTCATCTAGCTAAAGGCTACTTTCGCCATGGCGATTCTTGTTATAATCTCTTCAAGGCATCTCCCATCAGATGTTATGACTGTTCCAAGATAATTGTACCGATTCACTTGTTGAAGAATATTTCCATTTACTTGTATATTACATTGTGGCACTTCTTCCTTCCAAGTGACGACTATAACCTGAGTCTTTTTACAATTTAATTCTAACCCCAGTTGCTCACTGTGTACAACAACCGCATCTACTAATTGTTGCAGGTCCTGCGCATTGTCTGCAATTAATACTGTATCATCTGCATATCTAATGTTATTGATGTTTCTTCCTCCAATGCTGATTCCATTTATATCCTCTACATTTCTGAAAATAGTTTCACTTTATAGGGAAAAAAGATATGGAGACATCGCACATCCCTGCCTAACACCTCTCTTAATTGGCTGATACTGTCCCACTTGATTATCAATCCTTATTGCAGCTTGTTGTTTCCAATATATGTTTTTCATAAGTCTAATGTCTTTCCCATCAATTTGTAGATCTGCAAGCATATCCACCATGTTGACATGTCTAACTCTATCAAAAGCCTTTGTATAGTCAATAAATCAAAGATATATATCCTTGTTTACTTCTATAGCACGTTTAATAACTGTTCGCAGCATATACACAGCATTTACTGTACCCTTTCCTTTTACAAACCCACATTGTTCTTCCCCTATTTCAGGTTTTATCTTCTTCCTCACTCTTTGCATGATAATTCTTAGCGATGTGACTCATTATACTAATTGTTCTATGTTGATCACATTCCAAGGTTCCTGATTTCTTTGGGATTGCAATAAATACAGAGTTACATAATTCAAGAGGTATATCTCCAGTATCAGATAATGTGTTCATCAGTCTGGTGACTTGCTCTAGTCCAAATTCTTCTAAAGCTTTAATCATTTCTGTTGTGATGTTATCTGCACCGGGGGCCTTGTCAGCTTTCATATGCTTAAGAACATTTCGAACCTCCATCTCCAAAATTGGCGGTCCTTCATTATTAAATCTAATATCATACTGTTCGTCTCTGTTATCATCATAAAGATGTTTCACATAATCTGTCCATACATGTAGAATCTGGTCTTTTTCTATTATGATTTTTCCATCTTCAGTTTTTAGACACCCTGTTGATGTACTTGTTCTTTTATTAGTAAGTTCCTGAATTTTTTGGTGCACTAATTTGGTATTTTGACTGTTGTGTTGGTTTTCATAATTATTAATTAATTGCCATAATTATCCCAATTTGGAAAAACAAAGGCAGCAAAAGAGATTGCACACAATACAGAGGCATTTCACTGTTGAGTCATACTGGGAAAATATTTTGCAAAATTCTTGAAAAAAGATTACGAACTACTTTAGAACCCCAGCTAAGCGAAACGCAGCTTGGAGTTAGGAAAAACAAAGGATGCACAGACGCCATTTTTGCTCTTAGACAACTTATAGAAAAATCAATTGAATTCAATGAAACACTCTACTTAGCCTTTGTCGACCAAGAAAAGGCATTTGATAGGGTAGATAGAAACAAGCTGTGGGAAATCCTTAAACAATATGGAGTGAGTACACATCTAACAAACCTATGCAGAAGTTTATACAACAACAGTGAATGCATAGTGAGAGCAACTGGAGAACACTCAGAACCCGTCACCATAAGATCTGGAGTACGACAAGGTTGTGTCCTGTCCCCTCTCTTGTTCATAACATATATAGACAACATATGTAAAGAAACCAGCCAAGCAGAGACAGCAAGAATACCGCATGACGAGAACACAGAAGAAGAACCATCTGCAAATCTAACCATTAGAGAACTCCTGTTTGCGGACGACCAAGCACTAATAGCAAAATCAGAAGCTGAATTACAAGACCACATGAATAGTCTAAACGAAATGTGTAGGGAACATAACATGAAAATTAGCACAAGCAAAACAGAGGTAATGACTATAACTAAAGAAGAACAAACAGCAACAATTCACCTAAACGAACATCCCTTGAAACAAGTAAAGAGCTTCAAGTACCTAGGAAGTATAATATCATCAAATGGCAGATCAGAAGACGAGATCGAAAATAGGTGCAATAAGGCAAATCAACTCATTGGACAAATGGCACCAATACTAAAGAACAAACATGTATCAATAACTACTAAGAAAGCACTTTACAACACAATCTTCCTACCAACTCTCTGCTACCAATGCCAAACCTGGACAATGACAGAAAAAGAGAAAAGAAAAATCACAACAACAGAAATGAGGTTTCTGAGAAGAATACTTAACGTATCAAGAAGAGATAAGATCAGAAATGAAGAAATCAGGACTAAAGTAGGGGTTAAAGCTGCTCTAGATTTTATTAGAAAGCAGCAAGTCAAATGGTTTGGCCATGCAAGTAGGCTACCAGTCAACAGCATGCCACAACAAGCAATGATGTACAGACCAGATGGAAACAGAGGAAGAGGCCGACCACGTAAACGTTGGACTGAGGGAATAACAGAATCCATGGGAATGTCGATATACGAAGCCCATAACCGGGCACTCACACGAAGTTTATACTTCACCTCGACACCGCAAGGTACAAGAGGAACATGATGAGATGAGATGAGATGAGAGAGTGTTGGTTTTCAATTTCTAAGCACTTTTCCTCAAGCCATGCTTCTTTTGCCTCCTTACATAATATTCTGACTTGTCTGTGAATTTCTTCATATTTGACAGAATTATTTTTGTTGAGTCTTCTTGTTTCCATGAGGTGTAAAATTTCTTCAGTCATCCATTTCTTACGACCCACCTTCTTTAATTTTGGAATAGTTGTTTCTGCAGCCACATTGATTGAATTCTTCAACGTTTCCCATTGATCATCCACATCCTGGAATAGGATCTCTAGATCAGACAAAATTTCAAATCTGTTCTGTACTTCTATGTTGAATTTGTTTTGTATTTCCTTGTCATTACTCAATGTACACAAATCATATTTAGTGTTTCCTGTTATATACTTGACTTTCTTCAACTTTATCCTCAATGTTCCTGTGAGTAATCTGTGGTCACTATAACAATCAGCACTGGGAACTGTTTTTGCTAGTGTTAATGCGTTTCTAAATCTTCTGCTAATCAGAATGTAGTCAATCTGGTTTCTAATCCTGCTATCAGGACTCCTCCATGTCCATAATCTTCTAGGGTGTTGCTTGAACCAGGTGTTTCCTACAATCATTTCCTGTTCTTTTGCCCACTCTACGAGTCTGTATCCTCTTTCATTTATCTCTCCTAAACCATAGTTTCCTACTGTGTATCTATCCCCTTGATTTCCTACTTTTGCATTGAAGTCTCCTATTATGATGTTTATTTCTGAATTTTTACATTTCTTTAAGGCAGACTCTATGTCATTATAAAATTCTTCTACACTATCTTCACTGGATTCTCCTGTTGGGGTTTATCCATCCATCCATCCATCCATCATGTGCCATGCCGGTAAGCGTGGGCGGTCATGTTCTGCCATCTCACTCGATCAACAGAGTCGTGGATCAGTTCCGTGTTTCTGTCTCGACCATGCCACAAGGCCAAGCCATCCAGATACTTGTTTCTAGATCTTCCCCTTGGTCTGTTCCCCTCGATCTTACCAGTTGTCACCAAGTTCTCCAAATCATTTCTTCTCATAACATCCCCAAAAAATTGTGACTGTCTACGTCTAATGTCTCTGATCAGTTTACGATCTTCATTTGTTTCTTGAAGGACTTGTTCATTGGTCTTTCTGGCTGTCCATGGTATATACATGGTATATATATTGGGGTTTATACTTGAATAATATTTATGCTAAAAGGTCTGCCACTTAATTTAACTAGTAGAACTCTGTCCGACACGGCCCAATATCCTTGAAAAGATTTTGCTGTTTTCCGGTCAAAAATAATTGCCACTCCTCTGTGACGATCTTCACCTCCAGAATAAATAATCTTGAAATCTTCCTCTATCTTGATGCCTGCTCCTGTCCATCTCGTTTCGCACATACCTAAAATATTAATTTTGTCCCTTTCAATTTCTTGTTTTATGTTCTCTAATGTTCCGTCGTTGTTTAACGTCCTAACGTTCCAAGTTGCTAATTTTAACGTCTCTGTCCTTGTCTTGCGATGATCAGTCTTTAAGCGAATCATGATATACTAGGCACTTTTAAAGAGGTAGTTTGCCGTTGCTTTCCTCTATGGCAGTGACCTTACTGGTCGGAGACCGCAGCCATTGACTCAAGAAGAGTTCGTCTGCCTGCCGTCGTGAAGCTCGAGGCCATGACCCACAATATCTGTCGGCTGCCCTCAAAATTTCATCCACCACCTGCCTTCCGTGGCTTCTTTTGAAAACTTCCAATAAAAGGAACACAAAATAACATCACATAATCCACAGGAAAACACTATTCACAGGGAATCCTTAGGAAATCACACGAAATCCAAAGGATAACACTAAATAGCGTCCCTCCGAAAAGTAACGCTTCATTTTGCCGCCATTGTACCGGAAGCATATACATTTAAAATAAGAAAATGTGTTATGAAGACTCGTGATTTTACTAACTGTTCCTATTAAAACTCCGTGTGCACAGGACCTCCCAGGATGCAGAAACTCACAATATAGGGACAGTCCGATATAGTGCTCCAGAGATATTTAGCAAGGAAAGCTACAGGCAAAAATGGTATACACCGTTTATTTATTAACACCTTTTATTTCTTATATATAACTACTGCTCGTGAATCGTGAAGACTATGTACAAGAGAATTGAATTCTTTTCAAATGCCCAACAAATAATGTCAGAGCAAACAGAACTGGACACTGGCATCAGAAATAGACAGTCCACAATATGTAGGCGCGTCATTAGAAGAGGAAAGCTTGAGTTCGTGGAGGCAACAGGGAAGGTAGAGGGAGGAGATGCAGGGGGAGACCATGAGAGAAGATACTGGATAATTTGACATCATGTATGGAGGATCATGGGTATCAGATATGATTGGCAGTAAACTAGATAAGAGGCTGTGGAGAGACATGATCACAAACGACACAAACCATATATATTGATATCTATGGGACAAGGAAACAATACAGATGGTGTCACTATTTTATTAATATCACATGATTTGAATCAGTGAAAGATTTAATAATGTTAATTAGTTTCATATCCTTTACAGGATGTCGCAGTCAAGTCCAGCATATTTTGCTGTTGTGATCTCTTGGCAAGTTTACGTTCAATAGTTTGTCATTTCGTTCTGAATGACGTCCCCCATACCATTTAAAAAAAAAGAAAAAAAAAACTAAAATAATAAAAAACCAAAGCAAGGCAGTCTGCTGCCAAATCGCCCACAGCTATGTTTCGAACGCGAATATGCGGAATAACGAACTGAGTCCGTAACCTCTTTGCCAGGGAGCTGGCTTTAATAATGTAGTTGATTAATAATAATTACTCAATTAATATAATTCAGAATCATATTTTTGTATATGCAGACTACCGATCTCCGTGACGAAGGGTTTACGGACGCTATTCGTAATCCCGTATAGCCGGGTTCGAAACATGATGGTGCTGTTTTTTATTTTCAAAATGGTATAGGTGCCGGTCGTTCAGAAAGCAATGGCAAACTACAGAACGTAAAATTTGCCCAGGAATCACGAACAGAAAAAAATGCTGGGGTTGACTGCTATGTTCTGTGAAGTACATGCGGCTATAACATATGCAGACTAAATAACTCATGGTTTGATTATTTACTGTTTCTAAAGTGCATGAGTTGGCATTTTATAAATGTTAAAAGCCACCACAAATCTTTAGGGTTTATTACATCATTCACAATTGTTATTATTACATTACAGTCGTGGTGCACTATTTTTGCATTTGGGGAAATGTGCCTTATTATTAAAATGGCTTTAGGAGGAAGGAGGAGGAGGAAGAATGAGAAGGAGTAGTTCTTATATCCTCTATAGCGAGAAGAAAATCAAGATCAGTTATATGCCCTTAGCATTCTGAAAAGGTAAAATCCTATTTTCCTCAATGTTAATATTAAATAATAAACTGGCACACAAACATTAATATCTCGGCTTAGAATTGACCTTAAGACTTGAATAAGGTACCGTTGGATTTCTTTTTTCAAGAGGTATTCAACTATGCATGTTGCATAATTAAAAAGCCATTTAGAAAATGTCACTAAAGTGGCTAGTTAAAACTCACAGTCTTCTAGAGAATTGACAACCAACCAACCAACCAACGATAGAAGTAGTGGACACTTTTTTTTACCACATTATGGGACGAGAACAACCGGAGCATATTGTAACAACTGTAAACATTTATCGAATGAGAGTAAAGGAAGGCAGCGAGAGACGATTCTTGACAGCCTTTCACTATTGCATGGAATCATATCAAAACATGAACCAACTGATACAGTGTGTTAGACCTCGCTTGGCCTTGGAACACATGATCGCCAACGTTATTCGGCATTGCACTTAATGATGACGACGAATTATATATTATTTGTTTTCCTAATCGATATTTGTTAGATTTAGTTCATTTAGTCACGTGATACCGCATCATTTGAAAAATGCATTATTTAATATTGCAGTGACATGTGGTCCTTGGGATGTGTCTTGTATGAAATGAACACCCTGGAACAGCCGGTAATGTCATAGGCACATATTAGAAATCATTTTAAAGTAATGTGCTTTGTACGAGACAGACATATGTGTTCGTTGTAATGTGTAGTCTGTGTGAGAAGATATAAATGTATGTGTGTTGTACTGTGTGTAGATTGTGTAAATATGGAAGAACGTAGGCTACTTTACTGTGTAGTCTGTGTGAGGCATGAAAAATGTCTGTTTTACAGTAGGCCTATAGTTTGTGTGAGATATGGACGTTGTACCATGTAGTTTTTGTGAGGCATGGAACAACGTGTTTTACTGTATAGTTTGTATGAAACATGGGAGAACATATGTTTTACTGTGTAGTTTATTTGAGACAGGGAACAATGTGTGTTTTACTGTAGAGTTTTGTGTGGGACATAGAAGAACGCATGTTTTACTATGTAGTTTGTGTGAGACATTTAACAATGTATGTTTTACTGTGTGGTTTGTGTGAGCCATGAATCAACGTGTGTATTACTGTATAGTTTTGAGTGAGAAATGGAACAACATATGTTGTACTGTGTAGCTTGTGTGAGGCATGAAAGAACAATATTATACAGTAAAACACACGTTGTTCCATGCCTCAAATAAACTACACAGTAAAACATATTTTCTTCCATGCGTCACACAAACAATACAGTAAAACATATGTTCTTCAATGTCTTACATAAACTACACAGTTTATGTAAGACATTGAAGAACATATGTTTTACTGTGTAGTTTGTGTGAGGTAAAAGTGATTGCCTATATCTGTTCTAGACCAAGCACATGAAGAAGGAAGAAGGAGAAGAAAAAGAAAAAGACGAAGAAGCAAAAGCAATATAATGTAGTCAATAACTTATTGTCATTTTCTTGATATATAATTGAAAATTGTTTTTCAAATTTCTCATGTTTTGTCAAATGAAGTATGTAGAAGAAATAATTATTTGTTGACTTTCTCACACATTTATAGTTTCAGGCAAAAGTCTGGCATGAGCTAATATATCAAATTACCAAGTATGTATCTTGTTTAATGTTTTGTATACTGCGTAATTCTGTGTTTATGTTAAATGATGAGAAACAGAGATGCATGTTACAACCCAACCATCATCATAAACAGCAAAAGAGGTACACCGATATTTAATCCACAACAAAGACTAGCAAGGTGGGCAGAATACTTTCAAGAACTACAAAACCAAACACACAACATAGAAAACCTCACTTTTGTGCCTAAAATCCAGGGACAGCAAGAACCAAAATTCATACCTGAAGAAGTCAAAGCAGTTATACAGAAAAGTCCTAAAAACAGATCACCAGGACCAGATGGAATAACCACGGAAGCTATTCAGGCCTGTGGGGAAACAGGAGTTAAATGGCTAACAAGACGTTTTAATATAGCATGGGAAGAAAGAAAAGTCCCAGATGATTGGCAACAGTCAATAATAGTACCAATATGGAAAAAGAAAGGCAATATGAGAGAGTGCCAAACATACAGAGGTATATCACTCCTGAGCCATATAGGGAAAATGTACGCAAAACTATTGGAATAAAGAGGTAGACCCATAGTTGAACAACAGTTAAGCAAAGCACAATTCGGTTTTGGGAAAGGTACAAAAGTTGCACTGATGCATTATTTACACTTAGACAAATATGTGAAAAAACTATCGAATACAGTGACCAGCAGAATATTGTGTTTGTAGATCAGGAAAAGGCTTTCGATAGAGTAGACAGAATTAAATTATGGACCATCCTTGAAGACTATGGGATACAAGGGCAATTGCTAGAAAACATCATAGCCATGTACCACTCGAGCAGTAAGAAGTGCAGTAAGAACACAAGAAGGTATATCAGATATATTCACATTCAATACAGGATTGAGGCAGGGATGTGTGCTCTCTCCCCTGCTATTTAATATCTACATGGACAGAATTTCCAAAGAAGCAAGTCTCGACAGAACAGATTCAGAAAACTTAGAACTCTTTACTCCAGATGAAACATCTGATCCACAGGAAATAAATGAACTTATATTTGCAGATGATCAGTGCCTGTTTTATGGCGACGAGGGCAGACTGCAAAATCATATTAATAATCTGAGTTCAACATGCAGGAGATACAATATGAATATAAATACAGCCAAAACCGAAGTACTGCGAGTTAGCAGATCACCGAGCCCACTATGTATACAGATAAATAACACAACTCTGAAACAAGTTAAAGAATTCAAATATCTTGGAAGTATGATCACAGAAGATGGCAGATTGGACAGTGAAATCGAAATCAGATGTCAAAAAGCTAGTGCACTTACATATCAACTTTCACCTTTACTGAAACATCCAAAGATACCCATGTCCGCAAAACGACAGATAATAAACAGCATATTCACACCAACCCTATGTTACCAATCTCAAACTTGGACTTTATCCAAATTACACCTTCGCAAAATCAACACCTGCGAAATGAGATGCCTGAGGAGAGCTGCCAACTTAACAATCCGAGACCGAGTAAGAAATGCTATTATCAGACAGACTGTGGGATCAACACCTTGTGCCACATTTATTGAAAGACAGAAGATCAAGTGGTTTGGCCATGTCGTTAGAATGCAACACCAGCAACTACCATCACTGGCCTTACATCAAAGATCATCTGCGACGAGACCACGAGGACGTCCAAGAAGAAAATGGATTGACGACATCAAAGACATTGTACAACCACACGGAATGACACTATCCAGTGCCTCCCCACGACGCTTGACGGCAGAAGTGGAAGATTATGATGATGATGATGATGATGATGATGATGATGATGATGATGATGATGATGATGATGATGATGATGATGATGCACAAATTGTTACCAGCTATCATACTATGGCATTAACAAGTCATAGTCATGCTAGAACAATCCTATTGCGTATCAATCGAAAAGGACTGACAAGAGGTTTCAGACAGGGCAGAGGAACAAGGCATCATATCTTAATACCACAACCATCTTTGAGAAATAAAGAGAATATAATATAGATTTTCAAACGTGATTAATAGACTACATTAAGGCCTTCAGAAGTGTTCAAAATCTGAAATTATGGGACATCAAACGAGGTATGAGATCTCCAACAATTTTATCCACTTCACTGAAACATTATATCATGAATAACAAGCAGCTGTCAGAGCAGCCAGGGAAATATCAATATGTTTCAAATGAAAAAAGAAGAGTTGCAGTCTCTCTATATTTGTTAAAGGTCTATGCAGAAAGTGTAATGAGAAACGTCAAAAATTTATAAGACGTGTGAAAATTTTGATTCACGTATAATTGGTGGATATCCAGTTCCAGAATTCAGATGCAGAAATAGCATGGTCCTTCTCTCAAACAACAAAGGGATCAGTACAGGCAATCCGGCTCGTCAAGAGATACACTAAAGACCAAAATCTTTTTATGAACTGAAATTGCAATAACGTCCACATGTAAAAGTTTAGTCTTGTTTAGTTTAGTCGTTGGATCAACATCGCGGCACACTGGTGCAACCCATAAGTGCTCCGTTCTCCTCCTAACTCAAACCTGAGTCTGGAGAAACTTAGCTCAGTGCGCGAACTCTGTAGCACCGGCGAGGATCCTGAAATACTTTAGGTAGATTTTTAACTCGAAATCTTTCCCGGGCAGCGCCGTTAGACTACTCTTTTTCGATTTCTAATTGCCAAGGGATTTTTTACGTGCGCAACAATACACACGGGCGTCCGATCTCACTACCCAGAGACCAGGGGCAATTTTATTACTAGAAGTCCCCGTGAAATAAATCCCGTTCCTCACCGGGGCTTGAACCCGGATCCTCCAGCACTCGAGGCGGAAACCATACCTCGAGACCATGCAGCCCCGGAAGTACACAAATACCACAAGTAAAAATTACATGTCAATCAACAATTATATCCAGCGATGAATAAATTGCAAATGTCGTACACTTTGAGTACTTCAGCTCCAAAATTAACACCAATTGAATTCTCTCTCAAGAAGTTGAGGATGCATTCCAAGAGAAGAAGCTGGTACTTGCGGCTTGGATAGATCTGAAGAAAGCCTTTGACAAAGTCTGGAAAGAGGGTCTGATGAAGAAACTGAGAAACTGTAAAGTCAATGGAAGAATATACAAATGGGTGAAAGCATACTTGCACAACAGAAGAGCCCGAGTACAGATAGACGGTCTCAAGAGCAAGAGAGTACTACTGCGTCACGGTGTTCCCCAGGGCGGAGTCCTGTCCCCAACACTTTTTCTAATCTTCATCAATGATCTTGTTGCTAATCTACCCGATGGAATTAAAGCGGCAATGTACGCTGATGACCTGGTTTTGTGGAGCGCAAATGAACATGCATCAGTGGCCACCATATTGCTACAGAGAGCTGTAGATACATTTGTTGCATGGGCGGATAGATGGTGTATCAGCATAAACACTGACAAGTGCAGCACCACTGTATTTACCCTTTCTCCGAAACAAAAGGCAGGGAGCATTCAGATAAATGGAACACCCCTAAGAGAAGACAGGGAACCAACATACCTTGGTGTAACATTCGACGACAGGCTGACATGGAGAAAACACATCAAAAAAGCTGTAGCAAAAGCCAGAAGGAAAATTGCCATCCTGAGAAAGATAACTGGAACCACTTGGGGAGCCAGTGGGAAAATACTTAGCAAAGTTTATCAACAGAGCATACGACCACACTTGGAATACGGGTCAACTGCGTGGTGTTCAGCATCCAAAACTACATTTCAGGAGCTGGACAAGGTGCAAAATCAAGCTCTTAGAGTCATCACAGGAGGAATGAGATCAACCCCTATAATAGCAATGGAAAAAATGGGGAGGACACAAGCTTTAAGAGAACGCAGAGATACAATTACACTCATACAAGCAGAAAAGTTTCTCAGCTTGCCAGGCCACCCTATGAAGAACCGATTTGAAAACTTAGCTATGGGGCGGTTGAAAAGAAGTAGTTTCATCCACCAGGCCAAACAACTCTGCAGAGAAACCATCGATCTTCCCACAGTTGGTATCCCCCTGACAACCATTCCAGAGCGAACCCCGTGGAAAGATGAACATAGAATATCGCTACAAATCCAGTCAAAAGTGAGAGGAATATTTGACAAGGAAGAACAGAACAGTGTACAGCGCAGAACAGCCACTCTCAGCTTCCTTGATGTCGAATACCCACAGGACCTATGGATCCGAGTTTACACAGATGGGTCAGCACAAAATGCTGTTCGAAATGGAGGAGCGGGAGTGTACATAGAATACCCAAATAATACTAGAGACACGGCCAGAATTCCAACAGGAAAGTACTGCCATAACTATGATGCTGAAATTGAGGCAATCAAGATAGCCACAGAGAAATTACAAAATACCAGCCATGGTACACAACCTGTGGTGATATTGACAGATGCAAAATCCGTAATAGAGGCGCTCCTGCCTGGGAAATTGCCAGTTCTGAGGACACTACTTTCTGAACTTAGCAGTCAGCGTAAGATCACCATACAGTGGATACCATCCCACAGGGACGCAGAGGTGTTTCCAAGGCACCAGGGCCGGGTTATATACTGGCCAAGACCTATTGACGCGTCCTCGTCGAGCGTCCTGGGCAACAGGTCCCTTCGGGGTCCTGGCTGAAGTCAATAGGATCGTCGATTCCTCCGAAGTCGGAGAGTGTCTGCCTGTACGGCGAGGAACCACCAGTCTGCGCACCAATAAGCCAGACATGGGACAACGGATACTCACGCAAACCTCAGGTCCTGTATGACATCACACTGATGTTGGACAACAGGATGCCTTCATCCGACATACAGGACTTTACGTTGGAGCTCAAGCCAACGAACGCAAGCAAGCAAGCATACCATCCCAATGTGGAGTCCCCGGAAACGACAGAGCTGATCGATTGGCTAAGGAAGGAGCAAAAGAAGAACAACCTGATGTGCCTATTACATACCACCAAAAGAAAAGAATGATCAAATCAGTCAGAAGGCCACCAAACCTTACTTAAGACGACTACCACGTTATGGACAGACCAGAACAGGTCATTCTTCTGCGCCTCAGAACAGGACACAATAGATTACGCAACCACATGTATACAAAATTCAAGAATGGTGACTCAGCCATGTGCAAATGTGGTTTGGCGTTGCAGACAGCAGATTGCCCAAACTACAACATATCCAGGCGAACCTTCTGGCCTAGAGAGACAACAGTGGAAGATAAACTCTATGGACCGCTGAATAAACTAAAAAAGACTGTTGGATTCATTCAAGAGACAACATTGCAGTTATAGGCTTATTTCAGGCGAACGAAAGAAGAAGAAGAATTATTCAAAAGAATTCAGACGTAAACTGGCCGTAACAAAACAGAGGTTAAACAGCATCGAGAGTCTATGTAGTAGAACTTGTAAACACGATGAAAGCACAACCAGGTTCGTCGGGTCACTTGATTTTCTGGCCAGCCGTTGAACAAACATGGTAATGTTGCACATTGACAGGTTCAAATCATCGATGTATACGTCTTCAAAAGACACCACCAATATTAGCATCTGTCTTGTGAAATTCTACACTTACAATGTAGTTCCCCTAACACGTCAAGTTATCGGTTCACAATAATCAACGCACAAGTGTCTTGACAATTTTTCTAAAGTTTATTTATCAGAACACGGATGCATCAGTTTATAATTTCATTAACATAAACACGTTATTTCAAGTGATCAGTCTCTTTCCAAGCTTTAAACTTATGGGACTGCAAGAATCTATATCATGGTTGTTTGCTTATTCAAGCCGGTATCGATCCAGTAACTACGCTTTATACGACCGATTTTGAAAATTACAAGCTTTTAACTACACGAATGCCTCTCTCTCTCTCTCTCTCTCTCTCTCTCTCTCTCTCTCTCTCTCTCTCTCTCTCTCTGTGTGTCTGTGTGTGTGTGTGTGTGTGTGTGTGTGTGTGTTTCTCTTTCTCTCCATGCCTCTTTGTGTCTCACTGACCGTGTATCCTCATGTCTTGATCTACCTCTGGCTATCCGTGTCTCTATGTCTGATTATCCGGCAGTTCATCTCATCTTTATAATTTGACTGACTGAATCAATGAATGAATCATTAAGTTATTGTTTGGGATGAGGCATTTTTGTACATTCATCCGTTATTTCTAGAATGCTCCTTATTCGGTTGTTTTGGTGTGCCATGAGTCTGCCCAGCGAGAAAATTAACGGACAACAGTTCAGAAACTAGATAGCATTAGTGAGGAATATTCACAGTAAAGTGGAATAAAGAACTAGAAGAAATAGACGCCTTGAATTAAGAGCCAATCAGATAGCTAGCTTAGGTCACGTGATGGATCGGGCAAGCGCGGAAAGCGGCGGACACAGGTTAGTCTGCTGTGAACCGCTATCACGACGACTTCGCAAGTAAACAGAGAGCCAGAGTTGAAAGTAAATGAGAACAAAGAGAGTATTCACCATGAAAGCTTATTAAGAGTTTGTTAAGATAGATTATGCAGCAACCAACGATATATAATGGCTAGCAGAGACGTCACCGCGACCAGGCGACAGAGCACGCGAAATCAAAACAAGCGAGTCCAGCTTTGTCGTTTGGGCGAATCAACAGGCTTGTGCTGACATCCGGTCGAGTTGAGCCGCTAGACTGTAATTAGGGCAGTATTAAACAGTTGTGTCTAAGAAATAAGTGGTCAGTGGTCATGACGAGAGGCTGTGGAGTTTAAGCAGGTCAGGTGCTAGTGAAGACGTGAGTACGGCGTGACTGCGCCGACGTAGCTATTGCTGATGCTATTGTTGTTTAATAATGATTGTTGTTCACTCCATACCTGTGACGCAACTGTTGTTGACTGGTTTCTGGAGCACATACATTCAGAACTGTCAGCGTTAGCTTGTAAACACCCCTAACAGCTCGCTGGCATGGTGTTATTATGAGCTATAGTCTTTTTTTTATTTTATAGAAAGCAGTGGCATTGGTTTACTGGTTTTCACTTCCGACCAAGGTAATTATGGACTAAAAATGCAATAGAAACCCCGACAATCTTTCCAGAGGTTTCTTTTCTCACAAACAGCATCACACTCTCTGCGTCATACTTGAATAATATAATTGTCCCAGTTTGTTTGTTGACCATCAACCTGATTCTAAGCACTGACCTTCTGTAAATTCGATCTCTTGAGGCATACTTTCTATCAGAACATCATCATCATCATGTGCCCTGTCAGCTGACGTCGACATTAATGTCTCTCCCTAGATCTCGGACTTTGGTGTTCTGGATCAACTCTGTGTATAATATTCATCCATATCACCGTCGCGGTCCACCCAGTATAACTGCTCTTGTTCTGTCTGTCTTTTCCCCCCATTTTTCTTCCCAGTTGTCACGAAGATTTCCAATGCCTCTATTCTCATCACATGGCAAAAGAAAGCTGTTTGTTTCTTTTTTTGTTGCATATACTGTTCTGGTTTCATTAGCCTCTTTCAGACAATCGTTGGTATTTACTCTGGCAGTCCAAGGAATTCGCAATGATCATCTCTAATACAACAAGGTGAAATACAGGCAGTTTTCTCTGAATACTCAGTCACGTCTATCTGTTAGTTCATACTTCAGTCCATAGTACTTATTCTGTTAAACTTGTTCCGTCATCTTAAGCGAATGACACCTAACCAACTTGCCAACTGCCCCGGGTAGTAGTATGTCATGTTGTAATCAGATATGTTTTGTGGTGGCAACCACCGATTTTTTACTATATAAAAAGTCTACCACCGCAAGCGAAACGTCATATTTTACGACCTCAACGGACCACATTTTCAAAAAATTGGCGGGAAATTTCTTGGGTCTGGGTGACTACTTCCGGTTGTTCTGCTGACTACTTCCGGTCCATGGGTACTCCCTACCGACCACCCCGCCCACAGGTACCTCCGCCGACCGCCTCCGCTTCCCTGGTCCGTCCCGGGGTCGCTAGAAGACAGCGGCGCAAGCCCCGTGCATGTGGAATACTTATATAGATAAGTAGACCAACTAGTCAGTGGACACATGGATTCAAGTCCCAGTGTGTGTGTGTGTGTGTGTGTGTGTGTGGGGGGGAGGGGGTGTGGGGTGTGATCGAACCCCAGTCATATTGATATCGACCCCCTTCGATGAGGAGATCGAAATCAATATGACAGAAAATGCTTTATTCCATCTCTCGAGTTACCCCGAGTATCCATAGTTGGATGCATTAATAAACTTTCCACCATGATAGTTAATTCGGTAGAAGTCCCTACCCATGTATCACCATTAAGCGCTTGGTGAAAATCTGGTTCAAAAATATACTAGACCCGCATACAATAATACTAAAAATTAAGCGTAATAAAATAATACCGGTTAAATTTCTTGTATGTATAGCGGCGAGTAGTTATGTCAATACAAAACTACGATTCTCAATTAATAACAACGATAACGTGCTAAGATAATTATAAAAATATGTAATATTATTAAACCCCGCAGTTATACCCCTTAATTATAAACGTATGCCAAGGGAGACTATTCGTGGCTCTTGACTCACCCAGAATTGTTTCCCCTTTTGCATACTAACCTCCCCTTGAATGACCACGTACCTGCGCGCACAGCAAAGATCACGCGCTGACCCATCATGCCCCGCGAGAAATACAATGGCCAGCGACCGTCATACGAGATTATCCGATACCGATCAACCAGAACGCCTAGGGAATTTTCAATTAACGTCAACGGACTTCAATGCTTATCACAGATAGAGATCAGACGACGTGATACAACCGGGGCTGTGAAGGGAATATTTGCGCAGAAAAATAAGCTATTCTAAAATATAGCTATACGAAGTCGTTACACAAATGGTATGAAATATTAAATTTAAATAGATATGTATGTATTTATGTATTTATTTTATTTATATATGTATGTAGTTCTATAGCTGCTTGTAGGTTGTCCCAATGGGTAAGGCATATGTATGTACTTGCCTTGATGACTTGGTCACGCGGGATATGTGTCCGTGTGTGTATGTACATGCGTGTATGTGTGTGCGTGCGTGCGCGCACGCGGGTGTGCTATCAATTACAGGACATCACAGTCAGTCCCAACATTCTGTTGAGTGTTGTGTTTGCTGGGTAAGATTGCTGCTGTCTTATTGAACGAACGACAGTCATGTCACGTGCGTGTGTAAGTGTGTGTGTATGTACATGCGTGTGTGCGTGTGCGCGCGCTATCAATTACAGGACGTCGCATTCAGCCCCAACATTGTTTGGTTTGTCGTGTGCCACCATGATTTACCGTGTAACTTCACGACCAAAGCTATGCCTTGTACTACAGCTGTGTATCTATCTTTTACATATCACAGTAATGCATTGCATTTACAGGACGTTGCACTCAACCCAACATTGTTTGGATGTTCGTGTGCTATCATGATTTGGCGTGTCGCCTCATGACCAAATGTATCCTCATCCTATTGCTATGTATCTATCTATTACATATAACAATCAAGGTGTAATGCAATACATTTACAGGACGTCGCACTCAGCCCCAACATTGTTTGGTTGTTCGTGTGCTATCATGATTTGTCGTGTTATCTCACGACCAAATCTATGCCTCGTACTATAGATGTTGGCTATCCCATGAGCTGATGATGATGATGATGATGATGATGATGATGATGATGATGATGATGATGATGATGATGATTTGTTTGTTGGTGGTGTTGGGTGATGATGCTGGTGGTAATTCTGATGACAGACACTACAGAAGATCATGGCTGCCGGTCGTTCAGAAATACATCAAAAACCTTGCCCAGGAAGCATGAATGTTGGGGCTGAGTGCGATGTCGTGTATTATAATGCATTAAAGCTTGAGTGTGATATTAAATATCACACTCAAGCTTTAATGCATTATATTACACGACGTCGCACTCAGCCCCAACATTCATGCTTCCTGGGCAAGGTTTTCGATGTCTTTCTGAACGACCGGCAGCCATGATCTTCTGTAGTGTCTGTCATCAGGATTACCACCAGCATCATCACCCACCACCACCAACAAACAAATCATTATATCATCATCATCATCATCAGCTCATCATCACCAGCATCATCTGAGGGTGACCGACTGGGTTACTCATCACGGGGCTATGTCAACGGAGTGAACGTACGTGAACGTGTTCAGACATGTCTTTGGGGGAAAACGGAGGATGACTCAGAGTGTACTGACCGGGGTAAACCTGCTTGAACATGCTTAGACATGTTTTCTATGTTGCATCAGCCACACAGTCTGTATAAAAAGGACCGCAAAGGCGGGTTTAAGACACTACGCTTGCAACAAGACCTATCGAAAACACCTCAGCGAATAGACCACAGTGGTAAGTAGCACTGTGTGTATGCTATATTGTCTCGTTACAGGTCGTCAAGTCGGTATAGTGCTGTCACTAGTGTATATCTCAAAAGCTACATGAGGCAACTAACAAGAATACACCGCAAGGTATAGCCGCCCGGTATAGGAATACTAATACAGATACTAATGACGGTTGTAATCAGCATCAGCTTCACATTTGCCGTCGAGTGACGTGGGGAGAAATGACGCCTCACAGCTCGATGGGTGGCACTGAATAGTATCATGCCGGGTGATTGTCTGTACTCTCAGACGTCATCTGCTGTAATCCGGTAGGGTAGCGGCTGTGGTGCATTCCAATTGTGTACACATGAAACATGTTTTTCATTAAACCATACTTTCTATGTTCACTAAAATGTATTATGATTTTGTCCATCTACAGATTCAAACCAAGACGACCAGTCCCTCATTGACACGTGGCCCACATCGATTCTGGAACGCACAAACGTATGTGTACATAGCAGGTCTCCACTATTTGTAGTGTAACATATAGGCGTCTACGACCATGTCCTCTTTCTATGCATTGTATGGAAACATGCTGTATTCAACCATTCAGTACTGAACATTATCCCGCTCACTCTACAGAGGGAAAAATAATGGGATGACACAGGAGTATCTATAGTCATGCTCTGTGGTCACTAATGTATTAAATGAATGTATATCACTAATGTATACGATCTCAAAATACTCTTTCTCTTCAAAATGTGTCAAATCTATATAAAAGTCAATTATGCGGTGTCAAATTCAGTATGTAAAATTTTTACTGTCCCTAGTTATATCATCTTTATCCTTTCTCCAGACTGAAAATTTGCAGACACGGAAAAATATCGAGACTATTGAGTGGTTACAAGAAGTGAAATCTCGAGACTATTGCTTACAAGAAGTGAAATCTCGAGACCATTGCTTACAAGGGGTGAAAGCTCGAAGGTATTGAGCGGTGTATAAGAAAGGAAGACACCGAGCGGTCTAGCACAAAATATTGGTATGTATGCTTTCATCATTTCTCACTAACTATCGGTCATCACTAAATATTTTCACCCCTAAGTGGTGGGGACCATTAAAGGTAGTCACCATTTCTCACTAATATAGTACAACTCTGTGCCATACAATATAAAATAACACAAAGAACAGAATTACGAACCAAGGTGTTGCTAACCATCACCATAAAAATATAGTCACGGAGAAGACCCTCTGTAAGGATAAAAAAGAAAATGAAATAATTTACTAGGTGCGACATCATAAACCGCAAATCCTTTTTCTTTTGATTTTTTCCTAACAATGTATGTGATATGAAATAATTTTTTCTGTAGATATGCTATCAGCATGACTGTCGCATGTTTTGACGAAAATGTCGGACTATAATGATATTGTCTTTTCTTCACAGCTGTTTGACAGTCGGTATATACAACGATTGTGAAAGTCTGGAACTAGTGGAAAGACTACACAATTTTATAGGGTCACTATACCTTATCCATTGGAGCTACACACACGAGACATTATATAATACCCGAAGCTACAAGCGTGTTGGAAATATTACTGAGCTATCACCAAGCCATTATCTAATTCCAGTCTTTTTCACCACTACATTTTTTTTTCTATCATTATGGCAACTAGGCAGAAAAATATCTATCTCTGCTCTATCTGTGGTAAAGTATTTACATAAATCCGCAGTCTTACACGTCACATTAACACCGTACACAAAACCCAAACTCACACATGCCACGTTTGCGGTAATCTATACAGTAGGTAAGATGCACTAAAACGACACATTAAAACTGATCACCAGACATCAACACCAACACATGTTACCACTACACCATCAAACGCGGACGCTACACCATCAAATACTACACCATCAGGCACTACATCAAGCAAAAGGAAAGCACCAGTAGACACACAGACATCTAAAAAACCTAAACTTGATCACGTGGAATCAGAGGAATCCGTCGTAGTTGACGAAGTAGATGAGGAACTAAAGACTGTAGACATCATCCGCGACCCTCACGTCCAACAGAAATATAGAGACGTCTGGCCCTACCTTAAGACACATCAGAACATCCACAAATATGTATCGACCTACAATTTTTTTCATCGACCAGACGCAACACAACCAATTGACTGGACCGAGACTTTAAGACCAATATTTGCTAGTCAGACATACAGGTTCAAAGTAAATTATTCACATCACATGATCTTACGTCATAAAGAGACAAGAGAACTTAGGTTTTTCCATTCTTCATCGAACAATGCATGCCAACTCGACATCCCCCACCTAGTTAACCATGAAAACGACTTTCACGAGTTTATAGAAATAGTTCAGGACAGTGACATGTTTAATTACGCCCTACACAACAGACCTGACACTAAGTACCTGGTAGAGACAATCCCTGCGACTAGTTTCTATATATACCACATCACTGAACACCCGCTAGGTTGATTGCTGGCAATAATATGATCTATTAAAAATTAAAGTGGTCATATGTGTGATATCCTTGCATGTGTTGAACAGTGAATTGTCCGTATTATTGAAAATAAAAAGTCTCAATGTTGTGTGTCACTGTCTGTCACATTTTCACCCATCATTAAACATGGTATTTGTATTGAAAATAAATAAATAAAAAAAAATATTGAAGGTTGTGTACATGAAAATATTGCGTTTGGTGGAAAAAATAAAAGTAATGAAAACGGAAATTTCTTGTTTTGTTGGTTTTTTCAGTGGTATGCTTGGCTTGTTTTTCCTCTTTCTGGTTTTCATTGTTTTCATGTTGACGACTATGCGAGCTTTGTTTTTCATGTTGAATGTAGCGCAAAGATGTGGAACAATTCACACACACACACACACACACACACACACACACACACACACACACACACACACACACTATGGAACAAGGCGACAAGACCAAAGTCACGCAAGAACAAAGACACGATGGAACAGAGAGAGACGTACAATATCACACAGGAATGTTCATCCAAACTTATAATTATCTCAACGAAACTTATAAAAATTAGGACACTTTGTTAACCAAAGTGAAAAAAAAAATCTTAACCAAATTACAACCACACTTATAAATATCTCAGCCAAACTTATGAAAAGTAGGAAAATTTGTTAAACAAGGTGAAAATGTTGATCAAATTTCAACCAAATTTATAAAAAGTAGGAAACTTTGTTAACCAAATGTGAAAAGATTGGTCAAATTTCAACCAAACTTATGAAAAGTAGGAAAATTTGTTAATCAAATGTGACAAAGTTTGGCCAAATTTCAACCAAACTTATGAAGAGTAGGAAAATTTGTTACCCAACGGGGAAAAAATATCACCCAAAGAGAGAAATATTTCAACTAAACTTATAAATAGATCAACCTAACTTATGAAAAGAAGGAAAATTGTCAGGCAAATGGGAAAATGTTAGGCAAAATACAGAAATATCTCAGCCAAACTGATGAAAAGTAGTAAACTTTATTAACCAAAAGGGGAATACCTAGGTCAAGTAGGAAAATCTGCTACCCAAAAGTTAAAAAATATTTGGCCACATTTCAATCAAATTTATGAGAAGTGGGAAAACTTGTTAACCAAATGGCAAACATCTTGGTCAAGTAAGAAAATTTGTTAACCAAATGTGAAGAGGTTAGCCAAATTTCAACCCAATCTTATAAAAATATCAGTCAAGCATATTAAAAGTAGGAAAAATGTGTTAACCAAACGTGAAAAGCTTGGCCAACTTTCACCCAAACTTATGATAAGTGGGAAATTCTGTTGTCCAGATGTGAAAAGTTGACCAAATTTCACCCAAACTTATGAAAAGTAGGAAACTTTGTTAACCAAATGTGAAAAGTTTGACCAAATTTCATCCAAACTTATAAAAATCTCAATCAAACTTATAAAGAAAACTAGGAAAATTTGTTAACCAAAGTGAAAAATTTTGACCAAATTTCACACACACTCATAAAAAAAGTAGGAAGCTTTGTTAACCAAAGGTGAAAAGTTTCGCCAAATTTAAACCAAATCCATAAAAAAGTAGGAAATTTAGTTGACCAAATGTGAAAAATTGTGGCCAAAGTTCAACCAAACTTATAAATATCTCACCCAAACTTGTGAAAAGTAGGAAATTTTGTTGTCCAGCTGTGAAAAGTTTCACCAAATTCCAAACAAACTCATAAAAAGTAGGAAACTTTGTTAACCAATTGTGAAAATTTTTTGACAAGTGAAGAAATATTTCAGCCAAAACTTATAAAAAGTAGGAAATCGTGTTAACAAAATATGAAAAATTTAAGCCAAATTTCAGCCAAAACTTATAAAAATGTAGGACAATTCCTTAACCAAATGGGAAAAATATCTCACGTTGTCATTTTAAATCCCCAACCTGCTAGAGATATTCGTCTGTCCCCTAGGCAAACAACAGCTGTATTTCAGAAAATTAAAGGTATCTTATGTAATAAGGTTGAATGAAACAAATAAAATTTCAACAATAAAATTGTACAAAAATTAACAATTAAATTTCTACATGAAACATTCAATTTGTAAACAGAAAGAGACATTTAATGATTAACTTTTGTACAATTTTATTGTTGAAATTTTATTTTTGTGTGTGTTAATTTCGCAAATGGAAATACAATAAAAGAAAATACATTGCAATTCAAGGCGATACACGATATGACTAGGTAATCAGATCTCGGTAGACATCTGATTAGAATTACAGTAGGTAAGAAAGTAAGTAAAGACGTGTATCCTTACAGCATATCTTCCCATGACTTTAGTAATCTATACCTGTATTCTAAACAATATAACTCCCCATACTACTCATATGTACCCATCTTCTAGCAACTTTCTTTCCTCGATTATACTACTGTATGCTCACATTATAACATTTTATCTTCCCTTGAATTTATTTTTGTTTTTATCTATTTCTGCTGCTTATGACCTATGTTTCATTGGCCATGTTATTCTTTTGCTGTTTTTTTTTTTCGTTGGCCATGTTGAATAATTAAGTCCGTAATTTCTGCAGTGACCCCTACCCACAATTACCAGTGCACGTTGACAGAAACCTGGCGGATCTGGTTGCGGAACTTTTACATAAAGACCCAAGGTAAGATGCGTGTACTATTCTCTTTCTTAACTTAGAGGCCTCATAAGTGGAGATTTCCCATAAAAAGCTAAGAATTCCACGGACAGCAAAGAAGACCAATATTCAAGTACTGCCAGAGACCAGTTCACAAATTCTACATCCATGTACCAAGTACTTGAAGAGGCCAATTCATAGATCTGACATCAATATATTGAAGAGGCCAAATCACAAAGACCAACATCCAAGTATTTTTTTTTCCGCATATCCTATTTACAGGACATCGCTGTCAACACCAGCAATTTACCGCTTTTGCTGATGTATTGGCAAGATTACGCGCAGTAGTTTTCCATTGCTTTCTGAGCAATCGGGTCACATACTCCCGTAAGTAACCAACGCTACGCGAATCGCTACCGAATTTCGCGCAGCTGTTTTCCCCTACGTGGATATACGGGATTATGGAGAAAGTATTCAAGTATTAGGAGAGGCAATTCACAAGGACCAACATCCAACTATTAGAATAGGCCAATTTAGAAGAAGACAACTTATTGCCCACATCAGGGCAAGAGAATTGCCACATAGCTATTGCAGAAACACATGATGCAGAGAGGATAAAAGGAAAATCGCGAAGTATATAGCAAAGTGGATAGTGCGCCAAAAGCCAGAGAGACGAGATACGTCATACCGACGAAAGACATAACAACCAAACATACGCTGTGGGACCATCTTAATAACTGGTCGTGTTTTTCAATTGTGGAGCCGAATTTATGTGGCAGTTGGATGTTTGGATGCAATGATACAATGATCTTCACGTGAATAACAAGAGGAGGCATTTGTTGATAAGAAGCCATGGATAGAAGAACAGGGGACCGAAAACTAGACAAATATTGAATGAACACAACGGCAACTATCTAAAAGGACTGTGGAATGGAAAGAGGCCGAGCGACAAGGTGAATGATGCAGATTTAGATAGGATGATTCGTGGATGTTTTAAATAGATGCTGTCCCTGCGTCAAGGGAACTCTATGATGCCACTTGAATTACGTCCGAATTAAAGGTGTGGAACTGTTTGCCGAGCTACGTGCTTTATTTCGCGTTCCCAGTTATTAAGTGAGACTTGTTATTGTTCCAATTTGATGATTTAATGCCTCTTTGTAGATTCTCAATTATTATGGCGCAGCAGAACTGGATTTACGATGCGGCAAGAATCATCATTTTCTGATCACCTTGTGAGACGACAGAGTCTGGAGAACATTTTCACATCCTGGAAGCATATAACATCCGTTATCAAAGTGATATGGTCGCGGTAATAGAGTGGTCAGTGCGGTTGCTTGCAAGAACAGTAATCAGACAGACATAAAAAAAAACAACTTCCGGTCAAAATGGCGGCGGGCAGTGATTTTTTTATAACCGTTTCATTTTCACGTAGGAGATGGATAGTTTCATCTCTTGCATGTAATTATTGGAAATACAAGACAAGACATGACAATTCAAGGCAAGACAAGGCAAAGCAAGACATGATAGATACTGTGTTATATATTTGGTTTTTCCGTCATGGCGGACCAGCGTTTATGCCTTGTACACAAGGCAAACAAACATTGAAGTCGACGGGGTCGGCGTAAAGACAAGGCATACGCGCTGGAGCCAGAAGAACAAGACTCAAATACGTCCGTCTGGGTCTCAATAATACTCGCATTCTATATTGGAATTGCGCCAGCGGAAAATAGGTTGGAAAATAGGTTTCCAGGTTGGAAAGACTGGTGTACAAACAAGATATTAAAGCGCTACAGCAGACGCGACTGGGTTATTAAAGAACCCCACGTACCCGGTTTCAAATGCGACACCTGGAGATGGTAATTCTTATTCGAGATAGTATAATGGCCTCAGAGGTGGACATGTCTAGGGTGACAGCGACGAAATATAAATACAGACTATCAGAGTTCAATCCGGGCAACCATTTGTGTTGGTTAATGTTTATTCCTGTTACGTGAGTGTGGATTCCCAGAAGTGGCTGTACTTGAGTGAAATATGTCACGAGAGGAATGTTGTGTTCAGTGGTGATTTCAAAGTTAAAGGCAGATCATGGGAAAACATTTCTTGCAACACACACACAAGGGGGTGGAAGAGGGGGGGGGGGGGGCACGTGGCCGCACTTGAAGCCATCGACCTTGTTTGTATAAATAGTAGATGTGCACCAGGACAGCAAGCAAGTCGACCAAGTGATGAGGACTGTGTTGTTGACCTGGCGCTGGTTTCTCCTTAATTTACTACAGTATGTAGATGGGTGTCCTAGGGCACCATGGCAGCGAGCACCACCATTGCAGCATATGGTGGAGAACTGTAGAAACATACAGCACAAGTAAAGGTCAAGACTTTCATGTATGACAGTACAGGACAAGATGTAGTGGGTAAAATAAGGCGTGACAAGCGCAGAAATAAACATTGCAAGAAAATAAAAGATGAGAGCAACCCCCTTGATGGAATTTAGAGGTGGAAAGGGTTTGGATGGATAAGCGTTGTGCTGTAAGAAAATGGCAAAACGCCAAAAGGAACAGAGTTGCTCATCCTAGTCTTATCTTGCACATGGAATGAGATATGGACACAACAGTTAGCTGTTTAAAAAGACTGGTTAAAGTGGTAAAAAGTGACAACTGGGCAGAGTTGTGTCAAAGACTAGGCAAAGACAAGTCAATGAAATTGTTCTGGCGAATACATAAAAGTATGAATGGTGTACTCAAGAATAAGAGTATTCCTGACTTCCAGGGTGCTGACATCACCTGGCAGAGGACTGACGATAATAAGGGCAAGGTCCTTGTAGAACACTATCTAGACAGAACAACCAGACAGACATGAGAGGACGAACTTGTGCCAGGACGGCTACCTCAGACAGGTGTAAGTCTCAGAACACTATCTAGACAGAGCAACCAGACAGACATGAGAGGATAACTTGTGAGAGGACGGCTACCTCAGATAGGTGTAAGTCTCAGACAATGTCAGAAGAAGACATGGTGACAGTGAAAGAGGTCAAGGCTGGGCTACGACGAATAAAATACAGCGCACCAGGGCCAGATAGTATAAGGTATGATGACATTAGTATGTGTACCGAAAACGAGTTGGAGGAACTAGCTGATATATTACATTAGCACCTTGCCGTCTTGACAGACGATAGTTTGTTACATTGTGCTTCAAAGAGGCGGTTGCGAATGTGACCGATCAAACCAATTTAAAGCAGATATGTACAGCAACAGCATAGAGAGTTCTAGCATCAAGGAGGAGTGGTTACATGTCTAACTGATGCCCTCGCCGAAGCCTGGCAAAGACCACACAAAAATTTAGGGATATCGGGTAATCACCATGCACAATACAATAGGCAAGCTACTGGAGAAGTTAATGGCTAGAAAAATATCAAGCCAGAAAGAGAGGTAATTTTTTTTTCTCCACCCACCCTCGGAGGGTATCGGCCAAACAGAGAAGCCTGGACCAACGCTACAATTTTTGTCCAGGATGTGTATGATGGTTTCCACTCAGGCATTGAAGCATGTGCTGCAGCAATTGATCTTGAGGATACGTACAACTGAGTACCGTTGGATGTTTTAATGGTTCAGCTTCTTGATATGCTAATCAGGATAAGGTTAGAGATCAGATTGCTGTAAAACTACAAACAGACCTCATTGCAAAAGCACTTAGTAAAGAAAGGTTGGTGCAATGGTCAACCCAACGAAGGCAGCAGTGTTTATGTTTGCGCTTACTTGCTTTGAACTCATGCCTAGTCTGTACAAACTACTTCTAGTCGTGTTGGACTGCATTTTACGTACCAATTAGCTTTCCCTATTAACAGTGTCCCTCGCCATCAGGCAAACCCACCCCGACGTCAGAGGTACTTATAAATTACGTCCCCAAGTCAAGGACGATATGTCAACATTTTAGTTCAACTGTCCGGTGCAGGGGTTGAACCCCTTACCTCGGCATAAGCACACCGGATGTTATAAGAACACGCGTTTTTATCAATTCGGCCATTCTGACCAACGAAGGTAGCAGTGACATGGTTATCTTTGAATAACCATATTGTCAACACTCGAACACCAACTGTAAATCTGTGCTCAGAGATTGTGGACAGAACGCAGACAATGAAACACCTGGGGATACGATTTAATCGAAGCCATGCTTATAATGAGCACATAGACCAGTTAATAACTAAGGCCAAGCGGGGCTTGGTTGCGATGAGGGTGACGACGGCGCAAACTGCGAGCAGTGTCATCAATGTCTTATGTACGCGAGTATGCGATGGGGATCCTGACTTTCAGCCATACGCAGAAGGAAAGGATTGAAAGGATACAGAACTAAGCTATTCGTATTATATTTGGGTATAAAAGATATACAGCATGCTACCTTCTTGATTTTCCAACCATGGGTAAAAGAATACAAATTTGTCGAGCATGTACCTACCGCAGTGTCAAAACAAACACGCAACATCCACTGCATAGTGAAATTAAGAAGGCAAAGGGCAGCAAGTTAAATAACAGGGAACTCGTCTATGGGTCAAGCCGAAGACATCAAGTTAAAAAACAGGGAACTCGTCTATGGGTCAAGCCGAAGACATTCTACAATAAGTGTATTCACTTGAGTACCTAGAATCTGGCGAGTAGTGGGTACAAGTTATGAATAAAATTTTGAGGAACTGCAGTAAAACTGTAGAAATATAAACAATATAAATATACATACACATTTATACATATATATATTGAACGTGCTATAGAAGTAAACAAGGATATACACCTTTGCATTATAGACCACACTAAGGCTTTTGATAGAGTTAGACATGTCAACATGGTAGATATGCTTGCAGATCTACAAATTGATGGGAAAGACATTAGACTTATAAAAAAACATATATTGGAAACAACAAGCTGCCATAAGGATTGATATTGAAGTGGGACAATATCAACCTATTAAGAATGAATTATCAAAATACGATAAGTAGATTGTGAGCTTTACTAGAACACGATTACAAGAAACAAAATGAACGTTGCGGCCAAATCATTCGTCAGCACAGAGCAAAACAACACAGACATAATAAAATAATCACTACATAGAAAATACAGAGGTTACTTAGCTGAATCCTGTTTTGTTTAAATGTGTCTAAAGCGCTAGCCGTTTGGTAAGTGTGGAGACGGCCGGATGTGAATATTTAAACGGGACGATGAGTAACAGGGATTGACTAAAATGCCCGTTGGGCGGGGGTGGGTGGGTGGGGGGAGTACACCCATGTGGGCGAACGGTGGAGGGCGAATTAGCAGTGAACTAAAGCCGGCTCTGAGGCGAATGTTTTAGTTCGCCATTCCGCATACCCAGTTGGCGGGCGTTTGGAATGCAGTACGCCCTGTGTTGGTTAGCATAGGATAGCATGAGTAACGGTCGCCCAGAAAGCAATGACAACAACCGAATGCAAACTTGCCAAAAAATCACTAACGGCAAAAGTAATGCTAGGGATGATGGCAACGTTCTGTAAAAGATACGCTATCACGTTATTCTAGTGAGCTATACAGCCGCGGAAAAAGAGAGCGAGAGAGAGAGAGAGAGAGAGAGAGAGAGAGAGAGAGAGAGAGAGAGAGAGAGAGAGAGAGAGAGAGAGAGCGCGAAAGGGATGGGGGAAGTTGGAAGTTAAATCAAACTATGTTGGACATTAAGGCTGTGAGGGGAGAGTGTCCCCAACTGGAAGATGAGGCGGTTTTCCAACGTCTTGCGATCACGTTCGTGAGATGCGCACGATTTGAGCGCCGTGACCTGTATGTCCGCCACACCACAGTGGTCAGAACTGTTGAAGTGCATGGGCATCGGTTTCTGGGCACCACTGCTGATATCAGATAGGTGGTCCCTAAATCTGTCAGCAAGAATTAAGCCTCTCTCACCGATATACCTCATGTCGCAATGAGTGCAGACGATCGCATAGATAACGTTGCGACTAGTGCATGAGAAACCTCACGAATGTGGAAAGTGGTCTTGGGGAATGCCAGACTCTGGGTTTGAAGTGCATATGGGAAGGTATTGCAACGTGATCGAAGACAAGCCATCGTACCAAGAAGAGACGTATGAGGGTGGGGTAGACTACTATGGACCAGCACATCCCTGAGGTTACGATCCCGCCTGTAAGCCACCAGAGAGGCCTCTGAAAAGACATCGCGAGTGATCGGGTCTGCCTGGAAAATAGATAGATGCCTAGATAGATGTTGGATTTCTTCCGCCTTCGTGGCTATCCTGATAAAGGTTTGTGTACAGCCCTTTACCGCTGTCAGTCTATCAGTCGTACCGAGGCTCTCCCCTCCAGGCCTAAACCATGAAACAACAGGCCGATCCTTTCATAAACCTAACATCCCCACAATATTGCTGCCAAGAATATCCTCCTTAGGCATCTATCTATTCTCCAGGCAGTAGGAAGGTTTGTTAGCCTAAGTGGAAAAAAAAACCTATGTCAAGTAGGAAAATTCTGTTAGCCATATGTGAAAGTTGTCGGCAAAATACAGAAATAGCTCAACCAAACATGAAAGATATTGACCAAGTAGGATAATGTGTTAGTCAAAGAGGAAAAATATTGAACATGTAACGAAATATATCGTTCGAACTTATTAAAAGTAGGAAGCTTTGTTAACCAAATGTGAAATAATATCACCCAAAGAGAGAAATATCTCGTCCAAACATATAAAAAGTAGGAAAATTGTCGGCCAAATGGGAAAAAGTTAGGCCAAATACAGAAATATCTCACCCAAACATATGAAAAGTAGGAAACTTTGTTAGCCAAAGGGGGAAAACCAAGGTCAAGTAAGAAAATGTGTCACCCAAATGTGAAAAACGTCAGCCAAATATAGAAATGTCACGTCCACACTTTTGAAAACCCGGAAAATGTGTTAGCCAAATAGGAAAAAAAATATTGACCAAGTAGGAAAATATTTTAGCCAAATGGGAAAAAAAAATATCAGCCAAAGAAAGAAACATATCGTCCAGACTTATAAAAAGTAGGAAAGTTTGTCAACCAAATGGTAAAATTATCAGCCAAAGAGAGAAATATCTAGTCCAGACTTATAAAAAGTAGAAAAATGTGTCAACCACATGGTAAAAATGTGAGATGTGATCACCGATGTCTGTAGAGGAAGACGTATCTGTACGTAACAGCTATCGGGTGACATACCTATACAGCGTCGAGTGGCTAGTTCATGTTATCAGATTATAATATTACAAACGAACACAACAAACTGTCCCGACTCAGCCTTAGGCAATGAATGTAACATGTCATGTCAGTGTCCACTGTCATAACAAGCGACGTTATCAAGTAGCAAATTAGACATGTACACGTTCACTACCTCTCTGTGTGTGTGTCTACAACGTTCCACAGAAACACATTACAAACGCCAATATATGTTTTACATCTTGTCTGTTCAGTGCCACACTTCACAGCTGGACAAAACTACAGCTTCTATGTACCACTTCAACTTTCAAATAAAAAAATATGTTAACCAAAAAAGAGAAAATAGCAGTCAAACTTATAAATAGCTCTGCCAAAAATATGAAAAGTAGGAAACATTGTTAATCAAATGTGAAGAAAATATCGTCCAAAGAGAGAAATAGTTCAACTTAACTTATAAATAGATCACCAAACTTATGAAAAGTAGGAAAATTGTCAGCTAATGGGAAAACGTTAGGCCACATACACAAATATCTCAGCCAAACTTATGAAAAGTGGGAAACTTTGTTAGCCAAAGGGGAAAAACCTATGTCAAGTTGGAAAATCTGTTACCCAAATGTGAAAAAGGTCGGCCAAATACAGAAATATCTCGTCGTCACTTATGAAAACTAGAAAAAATGTGTTAGCCAAATACGAAAAATATTGGCCAAGTAGGAAAATTTGTTAGTCTAATGTGAAAAAATATCAGCCAAAGAGAGATATATCTCGTCCAGACTTATAACAAGTAGGAGAATGTGTTAACCAAAGGGAAAAATGTCGGCCAAATACAGAAATATCTCAACCATACGTATAATAAGTAGAAACATTGTTAACCAAAAGGGAAAGATATTTACCAAGAAAACATGTTAGACAAAGATTAAAAATATTGAATAACTAACGAACATCGTTCAAACTTATGAAAAGTAGGAAAATTTGTTAACCAAATGTGAAAAAATATCAGCCAAAGAGAGAAATACCTCGTCCAAACATATGAAAAGTAGGAAAATTGTCAGCCAAATGGGAAGACGATAAGCCAAATACAGAAATATCTCACCCAAACTTATGAAAAGTAGGAAACATTGCAAGCCAAAGGGTGAAAACCTAGGTCAAGTAGGAAAATCTGTTAACCAAATGTGAAAAATGTTGGCCAAACACACACTCATGAAAACTAGGTAAATTTTTTAGCCAAATAGGAAAACAATATTGGCCAATTAGGAACATTTTTCAACCAAAGGGAGAAATATCTCGTCCACACTTATAAAATGTAGGAAAATGTGTCAACCAAATGGTACAAAAATGTCGGCTAAATACAGAAATATCTCAACCAAATGTATAAAAACTAGGAAAATTATTAACCAAATGGGAAAGATATTGACCAAGTAGGAAAATGTGTTAGTCAAAGAGGAAGAATATTGATCATGTAACGAAATACATCGTTCAAACTTATGAAAAGTAGGAAACTTTGTTAACCAAGTGTGAAACAGTAAAGCAAAGAGAGAAATAGCTCGTCCAAACTTATAAAAACTACGAAAATCTGTAACCAAATGAGAAAAAGTTAGGTTAAATTCAGACATATATCATCCAAACTTATAGAAAGGAGGGGAAAAGGTCGACCAAATACAGAAATTACTCAACCAAACTTATAGGACACTTTGTTAATTAAATGGGAAAGATATTGACAAGTAGGAAAGATATTGACCAAGTTGAAAAATGTATTAGCTAAATGGAATAAAATATTGACAACGTAACAAAGTATCTCAACCAAACTTTTTTAAAAATTAGAACATTTCTTAACCAAATATGAAAAAAATATTGGCCAAGTAAATAAAAAGTTCATCTAAGCTTATGAAAAGTAGGAAAATGTGTTAACCAAATGGGAAACAATATCGACCAAATAGGAAACCTTCTTAGCCAAAGGGGAAAATATTGACCAAATAACGAAATATCTCATCTAAATCTATAAAAAGTAGGAAAATTTGTTAACCAAAGAGGAAAAATATCGACTAAGTAGGAAAACTTGTTATCCAAAAGGGAAAATTATTGACCAAATAACGAAATAGCTCATCCAAATTTATGAAAACTAGGAAAATGTGTTAACCAAATGGGAATAATCTAACTCAAATAGGAAAAAGTTGTTAACCAAGTGGGAAAAATATAGCAAACGTAACGAAATAACTCGTCCAAACTTATGAAAAGTGGGGAAATTTGTTAACCAAATGTGAAAAATATTGACCAAGTAACGAAATATCTCATCAAAATTTATGAAAAGTAGGAAAATGTGTTAGCCAAATGGGAAAAAGGTTGGCCAAGTAAATAAATAACGCGTCCACACTTATAAAATTTAGGAACATTTGTTAACCAAAGAGGGAAAAGCTTCGTCAAGTACAAACATGTGTTAGCCAAATGGAGAAAATATTGACCAAGTAATGAAATACATCGCTCAAACTTATGAAAACTTGTGAAAAACTTTGTTAACCAAATGTGAAAAAATGTCGCCCAAAGAGAGAAATATTTCATCTGATAAAAAAAAGGAAAATTTTGTCAGCCAAAATGGGAAAAAAATTCGCCCAAATACAGAAATAGAACAAGCAAACTTATAAAAAAAAGGAGGAAACATGTTGGTCAAATACAGAAAGACCTCGAACAAATGTATAAAATGTAGGAACATTTGTTGGTCGAGGGGGACCAATACTAGTAGTATTATTAGAAGGGGACCTAGGTTTCGGTTAGCATTTAGGGAGCCTCCCTATGACCTTGACCTCGAAGGAGTGAGGTCACTCCTTCTCGGTCCTGTAGTTGGGTGGTGTAAGGGGCGATAACTAGATAATATCTAAGGGCGATAATTCTTAGATTTATGTGTCTAGGGCAGATAACTACTGAGTGGGTGTATAACATTTTAATTAATAATTTAAAAATAAAATAAAATAAATAAAAATAAAAATAAATAACGACGGAGTGCGGGGTGGCGGCGAGGGAGTGGGGCGCGTGGGTGAGGCTAGGCGTTTCGGGTTTAAACACTATCATCAAAAGGGTTACAAATGAAAACCTTAAAATGCTAAGATGGTCGGTATTATTGATTGCTGTAGGTATGGCTTAGTGACACTCGGTGTTAAGGGGTGGATACCGGTTATTATTGATCTATAGAGGGATGTATGGCCTATACACTATCATCATAAGGTTACAAATGAAAACCTTACAATGTTAAGATGGCCTTTATTATCGGTTCCCTGGGTATGGCTTAGTGAAACTCGGTATTAAGGGGTGGATACCGGTTATTAATGATCTATAGACTGATGTAATGGCCTGTACACTATCATCATGTGATTACAAATGAAAACCTTAAAATGTAAAGATGGCCGGTAATATTGGTTGCTGTGGGTATGGCTTGGTGTCATTCGTTGATAAAGGGTGGGTAGAGGTTATTAGTGCTCTTTAGAGTGTCGTAGTTGTATATACAGTATTATCAAACGGGTTACAAACGAAAATCTTAAAAAGAAAAGATGGTCGGTATTATTGGTTGTAGTGGGTACGGCATAGTATTATTCGTTGTCAGGGGGTGGATAGTGGTTATCAGTGATATGTAGAGGGTTGAGTGGTATATACACTATTAGCATACGGGTACAAATGAAAACATTTAAAAAGTACAGATGACCTGTATTATTGGTTGCAGAGGGTATGGCTTAGTGAAAATAGATGATATGGGGTGGGATAGTGGATGGGTAGTTAAAACAGTGCTCGAACACTAACATCATACGATTGTCAGATTCTCACCCATATGTTGCAACGCGTCGTCTGTACCAACGCCAGACAATTGCAGCCATACTCAACTCTGAGCAGTGTTAAACACGCTAGCTACAACGCGGCGTCTTCGACGGCGCCTGGGAAGTCCAGTCAGACTCAAGTCTGAGCGACGCTAAGTCGTTGTTGGTCAGTCAGGAGACAGCGTGAAATGTGTGTAGCACGCAAGGGGACTCCACCCCGACTGACGCAATTGCTGAACGGCTGGTCAGACAGGCTTTGGGAGAGCGTAGAGGACAGACGTTTGAATGCGGTGTGCTTTGAATTATATGTTTGAGCGTGATTCGAGAGCTAGCCTGTAAGAGTGTAAGTGTACTGCTGTATTGATGTATTGATTGATTGCATGTATTGATTGTAATGATGACTTGTGATTGCGCGAGATATGCATTAATTGTGAAACGCGAGATGCGCAAATAAAGTGTTTGCATTGTGTCACATTGAGTTATTAAGTGACAATATTTGTTATCTCACTTGTCAGCCAACGAGCCTTACAAGATCCTTACAAGTGCGATCTTGGGGGGGGGGGGGGGGGGGGGGGGGGGCTCGTCCTCAGTGGATTTGAGCAATTAAATAAGAAAAATGCTGTGTTAAATAAGTGCGAATGTGATGACATCCATCTTGAAAGTTATTGTGAAATAGATGTGAACGGTAGTGTGTGTAAGCGGAAAGTTCGGAAAGGTTGTTAAGTGAGTGGTTGATTGTGGTGAAAAGACGACAGAACGACTAACAAGAATACTTGACGACATACAAACCTTCAAATCTTAGGTAACATCGCATACACCACACTTTGTATTAGTCCTAATTTATCTTATTCCAAAAACAACAGGTTTTTGTGTCATCTGTTCCTGTTGATTGTAAATTCCAATTTTTGCCGACCTGAAGAAAGATCCATTGTGTTTGCGGGCAGTAACGAACAACCATTGTCCGGCACAGGTTTCAAGAAACACTTGAGTATACATTTTTCTTCTTAATACTTTGGTAGGCAGGTCGAGGCATAAGCTGTACTAGTAAATATTGTACAAAGCTTTGAAGTTGAATTACTAATATCATAATTAACTTTGCGTGTATACATTTCATCAGACGTATTTCATCATGTCTAGCTTGAATGATTTCATTGAAATGGGTTTAAAGCTGAAGTTGTCTGGTGAAGAATTGAATAACTGGAGTGAGAGAAAGTATGCAGAAATTATTCAACGTGAAGATAGAGCTGCCGAAAGGGCTTCGAAGCAGGCAGAAGCTGAAAGAGAGAGTGATTTGAAGCAGGCGGAATTAGATGCCAAAAAGGCAGAACCTGAAAGAGATAGTGCTTTGAAGCAGACTTAAATATCTGCAAAAACGAAACAAGCAGAATCAGATGCAGCTTTAAAACATAGGCAGATAGAAGCTGAGACTGCTTTAAAACAATCTGAAATCATTGCCCAGAGTAAGCGGGAAGAGTTGGAAGCACAAATGAAAATTGAACAGCTGAAAGCTGAGACATCAACAGAGAAGGAGGTTAGAAAGTCTGACAGATTAGACAAAGAAAATCAGTACAAGAAGTGCCAGAGGATTGTTAAATGTTTAACCACGGGCGGCTGCATAGCAGCCTTCACCCAAAACTTTGAATGCATTATGGAGCATTATCAAATCCCAGAGACTGAATGGAACATTATATACATGAGAAGTTTTTCTGGGGAACCTCTGAAAGTGATAGAGACCATCCCCAAAGATCTGAGAAAGGACTATCATTATATTAAGTCTAAAATCATGTCTCATTTCCTGTTAGATGAAGCAGGCTACAGAGAACAGTTTAGTAAATTGTCACCTAAACCCACACAAACGTTCTCTTACTACATCTCAGTAGTACAGCATATTTTTACAAAGTGGCTGTCAGCAGCTAAAGTGAATGAAAGTTTTGATAGATTGAAAGATCTTATATTGAGAGATAAAATTATTACATCTCTCCCACCACCATTTTCGAAATTTCTATTGGAATGTCAGTGTGAGAGTGTAAAGCAAATTGAGAGTCGTGGCTCATGGTATTTTACAGCCAACAAACACTGTTTCACGAGTGGGTTGACAAGCACAGACTTTGTAGCAGCAGATACATATAATAAATCAAAGTCAGTGCCCTACAGCAAACAAAAATCCTATAAGCAAGCCTCTGAGAAATACTATCCGTGCAGACATTGCAATTTAACACACAATGAAAATGAAATGTGTGATAAACATCTTGGTTACCTCACCTACTTGCAGAACTACATAAATAAGCAAGATAGGGAAAGAAAGAGCTATAAACTTCTCACAAAATGCTTCCTTTGCAAAGCATATGGCCATTGGCGCAATGCGTGTAAGGGCAAGCAAATGACTAGAAAGGCTAATGCAGCCATGTTTGATAGCTCGACCTCAGATGAGGAAACTGTTGAAAATCAACCTGTAAATGCTGCAAATTCTATTGATGTATTTCACCTTGAAAAATGTACCATCTGTGACCGTTTTCATGGGGATGGCGTTTTAACATGCGGCCATTCTATACCGGTTACCAATGAGGAAGCCAACCTGGTCATTAACTCAAAAGGAAAACTAAACATCCACCAGGGGTATGTTAATGGTACAGCTGCCACTGACTTACGGGACAGCGGGAGTACCCTTATTGGTGTAAAAAGGGACTTTATCTCACCATCAGAATATACTGGTAAACATGTTACATGCAGATTGTTCTCAGGTAACATCGAGAAATATCCTCTTGCATGGGCATATATAGAAACACCATTTCTTACAGGAAAGGTACAATGTGCAGCACTGACCAACCCGTGTTGTGATATTATAATTGGTAACCTTCCTGAGGTAAATGATATGCCACATGACAGTATTACATCCACTGTCACTTGTAACATTGATAATACCATGTCACCAACATCTTCAATCATTACTCATGATGTATTACCACCTGTAAATGTGTGCATATATGCCAATTCTGTAACGGCAGCACATGAATGTAGTAGTATGAATGGAACACCTTCTTGTAATATGATTGATAACCCTGATATGAGAAATGCAGTAACCAGATCTGCTGCTCAAATGCAAGATCGAATCGATCAAACAGAGACTTTACAAATGGTAAGCCCTGTTGTAACATCTTCTGAAACAACCAGAGAGAGCTTTATAACCGCCCAAAAAGCCGATCGATCTTTGCAGAAATATTTTAAATTAATTGGCCAAAAGCCACGCGTAACAAAGAACGCGAGATGGCATTTTGCGTTGAAGAATGGAATTCTGACATGGTACAATACCAAAGGTTCTAGCACTACATAACAAACGGTGCTACCATCAGAAAACCGCAAACAAGCATTACATCTAGCGCACGACATACCATTTGCAGGGCATATGGCTTACGCTAAAACGAGAGCAAGGTTACTATCTCAGTTCTACTGGCCCAAATTCTGCAGCGATACCAAACAGTATTGCAGAAGTTGTGACATCTGCCAGAAGCTTGTAAAAAAGGGTAAGCACCCACAAGCGGAACTGCAAATCACAGATTTGGCAAGCAGACCGTTTGAAAAGATCTCGGTCGATATAGTTGGTCCTCTCAACCACATAACATCCAGAGGAAATAAGTATATTCTAACGACAATTGACCTCTGTAGTCGGTGGCCAGAAGCGTTTCCGCTTAAAAATATAACTTCCAAGGACATCATGGAAGTCTTCTTTCATATTTTTGCGAGGGTAGGGTTCCCTGATACCATCCTTTCAGATCGGGGAAGTCAATTCATTTTATCAGCTACGCAAGCCTTTACTAAAATGTTGGGGGTAAAACAGTGTTTCAACAGCCCCTACCATCCCCACTCAATGGGTATCATTGAAAAGATCAATGGGGATCTTAAGCGCATGCTCTCAAAAGTTACCCAGGAACACCCTGAAGACTGTGATACATATTTACCTGCTATATTGTTTGCATACAGGGAAGTGCCCCATTCCAGCACTGGGTTCTCACCTGTTGAAATTGTATATGGTGCCAAACCACACGGCCCATTATCTGTGTACCATTCCATGTTGATTGAAAGTGAAACTATAATAAACCCATTTCATCGTATGAACATGTAACATCATTGCGTGATAGGATAATGAAATCTTGTGTGTTAGCCAAAGAGGCACTGAAACAATCAGGTGCCATCTACCGACAGTACGCTAACAAAGGAAACAGGACGATAACATTGACGCCAGGACAGGACGTTCTTCTCTTATTGTCAAGTGACAGACAGTTACTGACGGACTCATGGCAAGGACCGTTCAAAGTGTTACGACAAATTTCGACTGTAGATTACGAAATTGAAGTTAGGGACAAAAACAAGATATTCCCCATAAACATGCTTAAACCATATTACAACAGAGACAAGTACCAAGTAGAAACTACAGCAAGCACGACAATAGTGGACCAAACAGATGACGACGATACTGACGAAATACCGACACCTTCACTTGACCCAACAGCCAAACTGCATGACATAAAGGTCATCCCTAAAATGAGACAGACACAAACTGACAGTTGCAGACGATTGTTACAAGACTACAGTACTATTTTTTCTGACAATCCAGGACAGACAGACTTAGTGCATCATCATATTATTGTGACATCTGATGCACCCATAAAATGCAGACCATATTCCATCCCCATACATTACAAGGACAAACTTCATCAGGAAATTATTGACTTAGAAAAGAACAACATCATCAGACAATCACAATCACATATTTTTTCTCCCATTGTCATTGTGAAGAAAAAGGACAACACTATAAGACTCTGTGTGGATTATCGGATGCTCAACAGCATTACACAGTTGGATTTGGAACCAATGAGCAACTGTGAAGACATACTGACAGAACTGACACATTCACGGTACTTCACGCAACTTGACATGACAAAAGGTTATTGGCAAATACCAGTACACGCTGCCAGCAGACATCTGACAGCGTTTGCCACGCCATGGGGACTATATGAATGGTGCAGATTGCCATTCGGTTTACTTAATTCTCCGGCGATCTTTGTAAGAATGACAAGACTCCTTTTGACAGACATTGCTAACATAATCTGGTACATGGACGACATTTGCATACATACAAAGAACATGACAGACCACATAACAGCATTACAGCAGACATTCGACAGAATCAGACAACACGGACTAACAGTGAAACCATCTAAAGTAGAGCTAGCCTATCATGAAATATCATTTTTGGGCTACAAAATCTCAAATGGCTTTATGTCGACTGACAATAACATCATGTCTAGAATTCTAAAATTTGCGCTTCCGACAACTAAGAAACAGTTGCGAAGTGTCTTAGGTCTACTAAATTACTACAGACAATTCATTCCTCATTTTGCTGATTTGACCGAATGTTTCACTAATTTACTAACAAAGAAAGAACCTAATGTTATTGTTAATAGCGAATGCCTACGACCTGCATTCTCTAAAATATTATCTTATTTTTCTTGTGAACCTATTCTCAAATTACCTGATCTTAACACTATTTTCAGGTTAAGATGTGATGCGAGCTCCGTAGCGCTTGGAGGGGTATTACTTCAGGAACACGATCAGATATTGTACCCTGTTTATTACGCCAGCCGTAAGCTGAAAGCTACAGAACGGAATTACAGCACGCCGGAACTTGAAGCCCTTGCTTTAGTATTCTCAGTTCGAAAACTGTCAAGATTGCTATTAGGAAAACATTTAATTGTTGAGACAGACAATAGCCCATTGACTATTATCACTCGAGGTTCACCAAGTAATCACAGAGTGGCAAGATGTTCACTTCTTTTGCAGGACTTTAGCTTCGATTTGAAGCACATAAGTGGCTCACAGAATTCACTGGCCGACCTTCTTTCGAGATGCCCATACGACTTAACCAATAGCCATATGCCACCTGAGCACAACGCAGAGATTGTATAAACTGCAAAGTGTAAGTGCTCAGCACCACAGCCAAAGTTGAAAATATTTCAGGAACGCTGTGTAATTGTATGTGATAGGGATTGAATCTCCTATTTTAAATATATTATGTATATTATATCATTATGCGAATGAATGTATCGAATAGTTGTGAGATATGTGACAGAATGTGTATGTCATTTTAAATATGTACTAGACATGTACGACGACGGGCACAATACAGTACTACAGGATCCAAGAACTTACTGTGCTTGAACAACTGCGAATATCCTGCGTACCTACACCACAGATTGGCCCACGGTATTTTAACCAGTATGAAGAGAGACTGTGACAGCCGTATTCCAGAAGAACACTGTAATCCACATCGAAGAAACCATCCAACAGCTGTTTTCAAGAACTGGTTACTCCGTTTATTTATGTAACATCCAAACGAAACTACTGTGTGGTATTGTCAACTTAAAACCACAGCTGTGTATTTCCGGTGTGTATGAATATTAATTTGAAAGATAGCAGACTATACTAAAATACTCACAAAACATTGACGTTTTACATAAATTTTGTGAGTCTAATATTTCCATATACGGAATTGTATATGAGGATTTTTTATATGTAATCTCAGCATCGTAACTTGATTTACTTGTTCACAACAGTGACATTGTGTTCATTTTTGTCAAGAAGTATCAAATTATGACACTAAGAAATGAATTTATAAATGTAATTTATTCTTTTGAAAGCATGGTAAAATTACCGTCCCGAACCTTTGTATTACCACCAAGGGACATAATCAAAAATGTGTGTAATGTGTAATATATTGTCATGGTCTTATATGACATGTGTAAGGAAGAATGTAAGTGCCGGTATGTAAGCGAGAGTCAGTGTAAGCATAGTTGAGGTAAAGGGCAGTAAGAGACACCACGGCTTGGCCAGCGGACGGTCAGGCAAGAAGCCCGTGAACCGAACCACGTGATGTGGGAAGGTCAACGAGGAGAGAGGCAGTGTGTGTAAGGCAGCGAATAGAGACGGACGTGTGGAGATCTAGAGAACGCTAGAACGATGGAACGATAGTGGTTGTAACGGATAGATGGAGATGAACGTTGTGTAGTGATATTCGAGGAATGTACTAACTGTGATATGTGCGGGATGATGGGAAGTTGTGATTGTGAATGATCATGCGGGCGACAGTGTAAAGATCACCATTGTGAGCTAGCGCGTGGCTGTTGGTGGTGAACGATTGTTTGAGCGTGAAGTGCGACTATGTTGTCAGCCTGTAATATATATTGTAATAAATGATTGTTCAGGAGATAGCTCCTGCCAGTTTTCCGATTGCATTCATATGTTATTAGTAGATGTGTCGTAGATGTTGTAATTTGCCTGTCCAAGTCCAGCGAGCTAGACAGAGCTACTAATTAGGACTCTGACAGGTATAATGGTGTCAGAAGTACACATGAACCACAGTCCCATGTAAAACGCACAAAAGAACGCTACTTTTGAAAAGAAGAAGATTAATTAAATTAAATCTATCATCAAGTTGCCTAATGGTTGACACGTCAGGATGACGTCAGTTGTACATGGAGAGGGTTACCAAAGCTGTAGACCTTCATTAGACTCTCCAACTAAGAGAGGTTGGAGGTCTGAGGTTGGAACATTTTATAGGAAGATGTTCGCAGTCTGACCTGTTCTTTTGAATTTTATTTAGTGGTTGCGAGGTAAGGGCGTGTTTGCTGTAACTTACCGGACTGGCTGTGTCAGATTGCAGCTGAGGCGACTATCCATTCAAATTAGTGTACTTGATGTGTAGTGCAGCAAGGCAACATTGGTGATCGTGCAGATATAACTTACCATTACCTGTACATTTGAATATGAAGCAAACAGTCACGTCAGACGACTTACATGGTTCGATTCTGACAGAGAAAATAATAAAGGGGTATAAAGAACATGAAATGATCCCCTTTCATGAAAAGGAAGGTGGGAGCATGTCAGATTCTCACCCATAGGTTGCAACGCGTCGTCTATACCAACGCCAGACAATTGCAGCCATACTCAAATCTGAGCAGTGTTAAACACGCTAGCTACAACGCGGCGTCTTCGACGGCGCCTGAGAAGTCCAGGCAGGCTCTAGTCTGAGCGACGCTAAGTCGTTGTTGGTCAGTCAGGAGACAGCGTGAAATGTGTGTAGCACGCAAGGGGACTCCACCCCGACTGACGCGAATGCTGAACGGCTGGTCAGACAGGCTTTGGGAGAGCGTAGATGACAGACGTTTGAATGCGGTGTGCTTTGAATTATATGTTTGAGCGTGATTCGAGAGCTAGCCTGTAAGAGTGTAAGTGTATGGCTGTGTTGATGTATTGATGTATTGATTGATTGCATGTATTGATTGTAATGATGACTTGTGATTGCGGGAGATATGCATTAAATGTGAAACGCGAGATGCGCAAATAAAGTGTTTGCATTGTGTCACATTGAGTTATTAAGTGACAATATTTGTTATCTCACTTGTCAGCCAACGAGCCAGAGTCTTGCTACCTCAAGATCCTGACACGATTTCAGATCGGTAAATGAAAACCTCAAATCTTTCTCTCTCTGTCTCTCTCTCTGTCTCTCTCTCCCCTCTCTCTCTCTCTCTCTCTCTCTCTCTCTCTCTCTCTCTCTCTCTCTCTCTCTCTCTCTCTCTCTCTCTCTCTCTCTCCCTTTGTGTCTATACGGGTCTTTGTTTCGTTCCACAGAAACCCTTTTTCAAGACAAATATTTGTTGTCAAACTTGTCTGCTCGGTGCCACACTTAACAGCCAGACAAAACTACAGCGGTCAAACTTATATATATTTTGGCCAAACTTATGAAAAGTAGGAAACAATGTTAACCAAATGTGAAAAAAATGTCGTCCAAAGAGAGAAATAGTTCAACTTAACTTATAAATAGATCACCAAACTTATGAAAAGTAGGAAAATTGTCAGCCAAATGGGAAAACGTTAGGCCAAATACAGAAATATCTCAGCCAAACTTATGAAAAGTGGGACACTTTGTTAGCCAAAGGGGAAAAACCTATGTCAAGTTGGAAAATCTGTTACTCAAATGTGAAAAAGGTCGGCGAAATACAGAAATATCTCGTCGTCACTTATGAAAACTAGAAAAAATTTGTTAGCCAATTACGAGAAATATTTGCCAATTAGGAAAATTTGTTAGTCTGATGTGAAAAAATATCAGCCAAAGAGAGAAATATCTCGTCCAGACTTATAACAAGTAGGAAAATGTGGTAACCAAAGGGAAAAATGTCGGCCAAATACAGAAATATCTCAACCAAATGTATAAAAACTAGGAAAATTATTAACCAAATGGGAAAGATATTGACCAAGTAGGAAAATATGTTAGTCAAAGAGGAAGAATATTGATCATGTAACGAAATACATCGTTCAAACTTATGAAAAGTAGGAAACTTTGTTAAGCAAATGTGAAAAAGTACAAGCAAAGAGAGAAATAGCTCGTCGAAACTTATAAAAACTACGAAAATTTGTAACCAAATGAGAAAAAGTTAGGTCAAATACAGCCATATATCATCCACAATTATAGAAAGGAGGGGAAAAGGTCGACCAAATAGAGAAATTACTCAACCAAACTTATAGGACACTTTGTTAACCAAATGGGAAAGATATTGACAAGTAGGAAAGATATTGACCAAGTTGAAAAATGTGTTAGCTAAATGGAATAAAGTATTGACAACGTAACAAAATATCTCAACCAAACTTTTAAAAAAAAAATGAGAACATTTCTTAACCAAATGGGGAAAAATATTGGCCAAGTACATAAAAAGTTCAACCAAACCTATGAAAAGTAGGAAAATGTGTTAACCAAATGGGAAAACAATATCGACCAAATAGGAAACCTTCTTAGCCAAAGGGGATAATATTGACCAAATAACGAAATATCTCATCTAAATCTATAAAAAGTAGGAACACTTGGTAACCAAAGAGGAAAAATATCGACTAAGTAGGAAAACTTGTTATCCAAAAGGGAAAATTATTGACCAAATAACGAAATAGCTCATCCAAATTTATGAAAACTAGGAAAATGTGTTAACCAAATGGGAATAATCTACCTCAAATAGGAAAAAGTTGTTAACCAAGTGGGAAAAATATAGCACACGTAACGAAATAACTCGTCCAAACTTATGAAAAGTGGGGAAATTTGTTAACCAAATGTGAAAAATATTGACCAAGTAACGAAATATCTCATCCAAATTTAAGAAAAGTATGAAAATTTGTTAGCCAAATGGAAAAAAGGTTGGCCAAGTAAAGAAATAACGCGTCCACACTTATAAAATGTAGGAAAATTTGTTAACCAAAGGGGGGAAAGCTTGGTCAAGTAGAAACATGTGTTAGCCAAATGGAGAAAATATTGACCAAGTAATGAAATACATCGCTCAAACTTATGAAAACTTGTGAAAAACTTTGTTAACCAAATGTGAAAAAATGTCGCCCAAAGAGAGAAATATTTCATCTGATAAAAAAAAGGAAAATTTTGTCAGCCAAAATGGGAAAAAAATTCGCCAAAATACAGAAATAGCGCAACCAAACTTATAAAAAAGGAGGAAACATGTTGGTCAAATACAGAAAGACCTCGAACAAATGTATAAAATGTAGGAACATTTGTTAGCCGAGGGGGACCAATACTAGTAGTATTATTAGAAGGGGACCTAGGTTTCGGTTAACATTTAGGGAGCCTCCCTATGACCTTGACCTCGAAGGAGTGAGGTCACTCCTTCTCGGTCCTGTAGTTGGGTGATGTAAGGGGTGACAACTAGATCATATCGAAGGGCGATAATTCTTAGATTTATGTGTCTAAGGGCAGATAACTATTGAGTGGGTGTATAAAATTTTAATTAGTAATTTAAAAATAAAATAAAATAAATAAAAATAAATAACGACGGAGTGCGGGGTGGGGCGCGTGGGTGAGGCTAGGCGTTTCGGGTTTAAACACTATCATCAAAAGGGTTACAAATGAAAACCTTAAAATGCTAAGATGGTCGGTATTATTGATTGCTGTAGGTATGGCTTAGTGACACTCGGTGTTAAGGGGTGGATACCGGTTATTAGTGATCTATAGATGGATGTATGGCCTATACACTATCATCATAAGGTTACAAATGAAAACCTTAAATGTTAAGATGGCCGGTATTATCGGTTCTCTGGGAAAGGCTTAGTGAAACTCGGTATTAAGGGGTGGATACCGGTTATTAGTGATCTATAGACTGATGTAATGGCCTGTACACTATCATCATATGGTTACAAATTAAAACCTTAAAATGTAAAGATTGCCGACAATATTGGTTGCTGTGGGTATGGCTTGGTGTCATTCGTTGATAAAGGGTGGGTAGAGGTTATTAGTGCTCTTTAGAGTGTCGTTGTTGTATATACAGTATTATCAAATGGGTTACAAATGAAAATCTTAAAAAGAAAAGATGGTCGGTATTATTGGTTGTAGTGGTACGGCATAGTATTATTCGTTGTCAGGGGGTGGATAGTGGTTATTAATGATATGTAGATGGTTGTGTGGTATATACACTATTAGCATACGGGTAAAAATGAAAACATTTAAAAAGTACATATGACCTGTATTATTGGTTGCAGAGAGTATGGCTTAGTGAAATTAGATGTTATGGGGTGGGATAGTGCGGGTAGTTAGAACAGTGCTCGAACACTAACATCATACGATTTCAGATCTGTAAATGAAAACCTCAAATATATATCTCTCTCTCTCTGTCTCTCTCTTTATCTCTCTGTCTCTCTCTGTCTGTCTCTCTCTTCTCTCTCTCTCTCTCTCTCTCTCTCTCTCTCTCTCTCTCTCTCTCTCTCTCTCTCTCTCTCTCTCTCTCTCTCTCTCCCTCTCTCTCCCCGTGTGTCTATACGGGTCTTTGTTTCGTTCCACAGAAACCCATTTCCAAGACAAATATTTGTTCTCAAACTTGTCTGCCCGGTGCCACACTTAACAGCCAGACAAAACTACAGCTTCTATGTACCACTTAAACATTCAAATAAGAAAATATGTTAACCAAAATGGGGAAAAATAGCGGTCAATCTTATATATATTTTGACCAAACTTATGAAAAGTAGGAAACATTGTTAACCAAACGTGAAAAAAATGTCGTCCAAAGAATGACATATTTCACCTAAACTTAACTTAGATCAGCCAAACTTATGAAAAGTAGGAATATTGTCAGCCAAATTGGCAAACGTTGGGCCAAATACAAAATATCTCACCCAAACTTTCGAAAAGTAGGAAACTTTGTTAGCCAAAGTGGGAACACCTAGGTCAAGTAGGAAAATTCTGTTACCCAAATACAGAAATAGCTTTACCAAACAGGAAAGATATTGACCAAGTAGGAAAATGTGTTAGTCAAAGAGGAAAAATATTGAACGAGTAACGAAATGTATCTTTCAAACTTATTAAAAGTAGGAAGCTTTGTTAACCAAATGTGAATAAATGTCACCCAAAGAGAGAAATATCTCGTCCAAACATATAAAAAGTAGGAAAATTGTCGGCCAAATGGGAAAAAGTTAGGCCAAATACAGAAATATCTCACCCAAACATATGAAAAGTAGCAAACTTTGTTAGCCAAAGAGGGGAAACCAAGTTGAAGTAGGAAAATGTGTCACCCAAATGTGAAAAACGTCAGCCAAATATAGAAATATTACGTCCACACTTATGAAAATCCGGAAAATTTGTTAGCCAAATAGGAAAAAAATATTGACCAAGTAGGAAAATATGTTAGCCAAATGGGAAAAAATATCAGCTGTCACAAAGTGAATGTTGACTACGTGACAGATAGAGTGGCTATGGTTGTGTCTAGGGTATGTCCTTGTAACAATGTGATGTTGAACAACAGATTAATCAAGATGCATCACCACCAAACACCAGTCAGTGAACGAGCGTTAATTTGCGCACATAATATTCCTTTAATTCTGAATTAACACAGACACATGTAACATATACATCCAGGAACAATAATTCTTTAAGAATATATCTCCATCCCAATGGAACACTTCGAATAACATTGCCTCTCAAGGCTACAAAAATCTCGTCCCACACGACAGGTATACTAGCCTCTCTCTAGGCCCGACTCAAAGTAACCCACTATGGGTCTCGAATTCCACTCACTATCCCTGGAACCCACAGTGCGGAGTTATCTTCCAAACTCCGTCACAATTCTTCACTTTATCAGACCACGACCTTCTCCTGGTCTCGTCTCCACTCAACTCCCTCTCAGCTCTGAGTCCAAACCTCGACTGCCCGTCAATCTTTGTCCCTGTCTTTTTAAAACAATTCTATCCCCCACAATGCTTCACACACAACACACAACCTCACTGCTCCAACTGTCTGCCTCACCAGCTGACCTCTTCTCAGCTCCCCCCTTCAATTACTGTCCTCTCATTTACGCCCTCTGGGGGACTTACTACCCGCCCTATTTTATCTCGTGAACTGTTTATCTTGTACGGCCACTCACCTTAATGTCAATGACTACAGGAATGTGACACTACCCCACCCTCAAAAGAAAACATCGTTTTCAAATGTTGGGAGACTCATACTTATCAAATATGTGACCCAGACACATTGCCTGGGTAGTCGTTAGTATAAATCCAACTTACTCTAGCTACCACACTACATAATACATCAAATACTCATAGTACACTCCCATATTCCCCACACATAAATACAAACAACTTTCTATCTTTTGTATCAATGCATGAACTAATACATCACATAATAATAATACATCATAGAAAAGCATTATACTTATGTACCCACAGGTCTCTTACTACTTCACGACCACACAATACTATTTGTGTACCGACACTATATCAGGTGGTTCTGTTCTTGCATTAACCCACCTCTGATTCCTGTCGATGCTGTGTCTACCTTTCATGTACCCATCACTCATGGTACCTCTACAATTACAACATCTGTTTGCTATCCCTAGCTCTGGGTCAGTAATGTCGCGAACACTCTTTTGACCTGACTCAACTTTCCTATCTGCATATTGCACCATTACACTTGAGTCTCTGTTTAGTCTGAACTCTGTATTCAATCTTGGCCCATATATCTGGCACCTTGCTTTCTGCTGCATACGCCTTATGCCTATGTGCCCTGCAAATTAGACATGTACACGTTCACTACCTCTCTGTGTGTCTCTCTACAACGTTCTCCAGAAACACATTACAAACGCCAATATTTGTTTTACATCTTGTCTGTTCAGTGCACACTTCACAGCTGGACAAAACTACAGCTTCTATGTACCACTTCAACTTTCAAATAAGAAAATATGTTAACCAAAATAGAAAAAATAGCAGTCAAACTTATAAATAGCTAGGTCAAACATATGAAAAGTAGGAAACATTGTTAACCAAATGTGAAGAAAATATCGTCCAAAGAGAGAAATAGTTCAACTAAACTTATAAATAGATCACCAAACTTATGACAAGTAGGAATATTGTCAGCCAAATGGGAAAACGTTAGGCCAAATACAGAAATATCTCAGCCAAACTTATGAAAAGTGGGAAACTTTGTTCGCCAAAGGGGAAAAACCTAGGTCAAGTAGGAAAATCTGTTACCCAAATGTAAAAAAGGTCTGCCAAATACAGAGATATCTTGTCTTCACTTATGAAAACTAGAAAAATGTGTTAGGCAAATACGAAACATATTGGCCAAGTAGGAACATTTGTTAGCCTAATGTGAAAAAAATATCAGCCAAAGAGATAATAATCTCGTCCAGACTTATAAAAAGTAGGAAAATGTGTCAACCAAAGGAGAAAATGTCGGCCAAATACAGAAATATCTCAACCAAACGTATAATAAGTTGGAGAATTATTAACCAAACGGGAAAGATGTTGACCAAGTCAGATAATGTGTTAGTCAAAGAGAAAAACTACTGAACAAGTAACGAAATACATCATTCAAACTTATGAAAAGTAGTTAACTTTGTTAACCAAATGTGAAAAAAATATCAGCCAAAGAGAGAAATACCTCGTCCAAACATATGAAAAGTAGGAAAATTGTCATCCAAATGGGAATAAGTTAGGCAAAATACAGAAATATCTCACTCAAACTTATGAAAAGTAGGAAACTCTGCTAGTCAAAGGGGGAAACCTAGGTCAAGTAGGAAAATCTGTTAACCAAATGTGAAAAATGTCGGCCAAACACAGAAATATCACTTTCACACTTATGAAACTAGGAAAAATTGTTAGCCAAATAGGAAAAAAAATATTGGTCAAATAGGACAATTTTTCAACCAAAGGGAGAAATATCTCGTCCACACTTATAAATTGTAGGAAAATGTGTCAACCAAATGGTAAAAAAAAATTTCGGCTAAATACAGAAATATCTCAACCAAATGTATAAAAACTAGGAAAATTGTTAACCAAATGGGAAAGATATTGGACAAGTAGAAAAATGTGTTAGTCAAAGAGGAAGAATATCGACCCAGTAACGAAATACATCGTTTAAACTTATGAAAAGTAAGAAACTTTGTTAACCAAGTGTGAAAAAGTATCAACCAAAGAGAGAAATAGCTCGTCCAATCTTATACAAACTACGAAAATCTGTCACCAAATAGAGAAATTGTTAAGTCAAATACAGAAATATATCATCAAAACTTATAAAAAGGAGGGGAGAAGGTCGATCAAATACAGAAATAACTCAACCAAACTTATAGGACACTTTGTTAACCAAATGGGAAAGATATTAACCAAGTAGGAAAGATATTGACCAAGTAGAAAAATTTGTTAGCTAAATGGAAAAAATAATATTGACAACGAAACAAAATATCTCCACCAAACTTATTAAAAGTGAGAACATTACTTAAACAAATGAGAAAAAATGTTGGCCAAGTACATAAAGAGTGAGGTCACTCATTCTCGGTCCTTTAGTTGGGTGGTGTAAGGGCGACAATTAGGTCCTATCTAAGGGCGATAATTCTTAGACTTATGTGATTAAAGGCAGATAACTATTGGGTGGGTGTATAAAATTTTAAATACTTATTTTAAAATAAATAAAATTAAACATAAATAACGACGGGGTAGCGGCTAGGGCGTTGGGCGCGTAGGGTGAGACTAGGCGGTTCGGGTTTAAACACTATCATCACATGGGTTACAAATGAACAACTTAAAATGTAAAGAAGGCCGGTATTATCGGTCGTAGTAGGGGTCCTCGGTTTCGGTTAGCATTTAATTAGCCTCCCTATGACCATGACCTCGGACGAGTGAGGTCACTCCTTCTCGGTCTTGTAGTTGGGTTGTGTAAGGGTCGACAATTAGGTCATATCTAAGGGTGATCATTCTTAGAATTATGTGTCTAAGGGCAGATAACTATTCAGTGGGTGTATAAAATTTTAATTAATTATTTAAAAATAAAATAAATAAAAATAAAAATAAAAAACGACGGGGTGCGGATTGGCGGCGAGAAGGTGGAGCGCGTGGGTGAGGCTAGGCGGTTCGGGTTTAAACACTATCATCACACGGGTTACAAATGAAAACCTTAAAATGAAAAGATGGCCTGTATTATTGGTCGTGGTGAATATGGTTTAGTGAAATGTATTGCTAAGGGGTGGGTAGCGGTTATTAGTGATCCGTATTGGGTCTTAGTGGGTTAAACACTATCATCATACGAGTTAAATATGAAACCCTTAAAAATTAAAGTTGGCCGATATTATTGGTTGCTGTGGGTATGGCTTAGTGAAACTCCGTGTTAAGGGGTGGATACCTGTTATTAGTGATCTATAGAGGGATGTAATGGCCTATACACTATCATCATAGGTTACAAATGAAAACCTTAAAATGTTAAGATGGCCGGTATTATCGGTTGTCTGGGTATGGCTTAGTGAAACTCGGTATTAAGGGGTGGATACCGGTTATTAGTGATATATAGAGGAATGTAATGGCCTATACACTATCATCATCGGTTACAAATGAAGACCTTAAAATGTAAATATGGTCGGTATTATTTGTTGCTGTCTGTATGGCTAGTGAAACTTGGTGTTAAGGAGTGGATACCTGTTATTAGTGATCTGTAGAGGGATGTAATGGCCTATACACTATCATCATATGGTTACAAATGAAAACTTTAAAAGGTAAAGATGGCCGGTAATATTGGTAGCTGTGGGTATGGCTTGGTGTCATTCGTTGGTATAGGGTTGGTAGAGGTTATTAGTGTTCTTTAGAGGGTCGTAATGGTATATACAGTACTATCATAGGGTTACAAATGAAAATCTTAAAAAGTAAAGATGGTCGGTATTATTGCTTGTAGTGGGTACTGCATAGTGTTATTCTTTGTCAGTGGGTGGATAGTGTTTATTAGTGATATGTAGAGAGTTGAGTGGTGTATACGCTATTAGCATACGGGTACAAATAAAAACGTTTAAAAAGTACACATGACCAGTATTATTTGGTTGTAGTGGGTATGGCTTATAGAAATTAGATGTTATGTTGTTCGTGAGTGGATGAGCCTCTCTCTCTCTCTCTCTCTCTCTCTCTCTCTCTCTCTCTCTCTCTCTCTCTCTCTCTCTCTCTCTCTCTCTCTCTCTCTCTCTCTCTCTCTCTCTCTCTCTCTCTCTCTCTCCTTTTGTCTATACGGGTCTTTGTTTCGTTCCTCAGAAACCCATTTCGAAGACCAATATTTGTTCTCAAACTTGTCTGCTCAGTGCCACACTTCACAGCCAGAAAAAACTACAGCTTATGTGTACCACTTCAACATTCAAATAAGAAAACAAGACCTTTAATAACTTTGAACGATATATTTCGTTACTTGTTCAATATTTTTCCTATTTTTTACTAACACATTTCCCGACTTGGTCAATATCTTTCCTTTTTCGTTGAGCTATTTCTGTATTTGGCCGACAATTTTCCCATTTGGCTAACATAATTTTCCTACTTGATCTATGTTTTTTTTTCACTTTGGCCTACAAAATTTCCTACTTTTCATAAATTTGGGTGAGATATTTCTGTATTTGGCCTAACTTTTGCCAATTTGGCTGACAATTTTCCTACTTTTCGTAAGTTTGGCTGAACTATTTTAAGTTTAGTTGAAATAATTCTCTCTTTGGACGATATGTTTTTCACAATTGGTTAACAATGTATCCTACGTTCATAAGTTTGGCAAAGATATTTATAAGTTTAACCGCTATGTTTTCCCAATTTGATTAATATATTTTCTTTTTTTAATGTTGAAGTGGTACATAGAAGCTGTAGTTTTGTCTGCCTGTGAAGCCTGGCACTGAGCAGACAAGTTTGAGAACAAATATTGGTTTTGGAAATGGGTTTCTGGGGAATTTAACAAAGACCCGTATAGACACAAGGGGATATATATATATATATATATATATATATATATATATATATATATATATATATATATATATATATATATATATATATATATATATATATATATATATATATATATATATATATATATCTTCTTCTTCTTCAGCTTTCCGAGCCATTGAGGTTCTTTGCTGCAAATACAATCCGTCTAAATTCGTCTCTCTGGTGGACCTTCTCTTGCCAGTCGTTGATTCAAGTGCTTGTAGGTCTGTACATGTATTATCTCTCCACCGTCTTCTTGGTCTACCTCGGGGTCTACAGTCATTTATTTCATGAGTGTAATATATATATATATATATATATATATATATATATATATATATATATATATATATATATATATATGAGGATTTCATTTACCGATCTGAAATCGAATGATGTTAGTGTTCAATGACTTGTCTAGCTAGCCAACCACTCACCCACACCATAACATCTAATTTCACTACGCCATGCCCTCTGCATCCAATCATGTAGTCATCTGTACTTTTTAAAGGCTTTCATTTGTATCCGTAGTGTATATACCACTCAACCCCCTACATATCACTAATACCCACTATCCACCCACTAACAACGAATAACATTATGCCGTACCCACTACAACCAATAATATCGACCATCTTTACTTTTTAAGATTTTCATTTGTAAACCATATGATAATACATTATATATCACTACGACCCTCTAAAGGGCAGTAATATCCTCTACCCACCCTTTATCAACGAATGACACAAAGCCATACCAACAGCAACCAATAATACCGGCCATCTTTACATTTTAACGCTTTTATTTGTAACCATATGATGATAGTGTATAGGCCATTACATCCCTCTACAGATCACTAATAACAGGTATCCACCCCTTAACACCGAGTTTCACTTTGCCCTATCCACAGCAATCAATAATACCAGCCATCTTTACATTTTAAGGGTTTCATTCGTAACCTATGATGATAGTGTATAGGCCATTACACCCCTCTATAGATCACTAATAACCGGTATCCAACCCTTAACACCGAGTTTCACTGAGCCATACCAAGAGAACCGTTAATACCGGCCATCTTAAAATTTTATGTTTTCATTTGTAACTGTATGATGATATTGTATAGGACATTACATCCCTCTACAGATCACTAATAACCGGTATCCACCCATTAAAACAGAATTTCATTAAGCCATGCCCACAGCAACCAATAATACCGGCTATCTTTACTTTTTAAGGTTTTCATTTGTAACTCGTATGATGATAGTGTTTAAACCACTACGACTCTATGCATCACTAATAACCGCTACCCACCCCTTAACAATACATGTCATTAAACTATATGTACAACGATCGATATTACCGGCCATCTTTACATTTTAAGATTTTCATTTGTAACCCGTGTGATGATAGTGTTTAATCTCGAACCGCCTTGCCTCATCACATGCGCCCCACCCTCTCGCCGCCACTTCGCACCCCGTCGTTATTTATTTTTACTTTTATTTATTTTATTTCTAAATAATTAATTACAATTTTATACACCAACTCAATAGTTATCTGACCTTGGACACATAATTCTAAGAATTATTGCCCTTAGATATGATCCAGTTGTCGCCCCTTACACCACCCAACTACAGGACCGAGAAGGAGTGACCTTAGTCCTTCGAGGTCAAGGTCATGCTGTGGCTCCCTAACTGCTAACCGGAACCTAGGTCCCCTACTACACATTTTCCCGCTTTTCATAAGTGTGGACGTGATGTTTCTGTATTTGGCTTGCGTTTCTCACATTTGGATGACACATTTTCCTACGTGGCCTTGGTTTTCCCCCTTTGGCTAACAAAGGTTCCTACTTTTCATATGTTTGGGTGAGATATTTCTGTATTTGTCCTAACTTTTTCCCATTTGGCCGCCAATTTTCCTACATTTTATAAGTTCGGACGATATATTTCTCTCTTTGGGTGATTTTTTCACATTTGGTTAACAAAACTTCCTACTTTTCATAAGTTTGAACGATATATTTCGTTACTTGTTGAATATGTTTCCTCTTTGACTAACACATTTTCCTACTTGGTCAATATCTTTCCCGGTTGATTAACAATTTTCCAACTTTTTATACGTTTGGTTGAGCTATCTCTGTATTTGGCCGACATTTTTCACAGTTGGCGAACAGAATTTTCCTACTTGACCTAGGTTTTTCTACTTTGGCTAACAAAGTTTCCTACTTTTCATAAGCTTGGGTGAGATATTTCTGTATTGGGCCCAAATTTTGATTATTTGGCTAAAAATGTTCCTACTTTTCATAAGTTTGGCTGATCTATTTTAAGTTTAGTTGAAATATTTCTCTCTTTGGGCGATATTTTTTGGACATTTGGTTAACAATGTTTCCTACTTTTCATAAGTTTGGCCAAGATATTTATACTTTTGACCACTATATTTTTCCCATTTCGGTTAACATATTTTCTTATTTGAATGTTGAAGTGGTACAGAGAAGCTGTAGTGTTGTCTGCCTGTGTAGTGTGGCACTGAGCAGACAAATTTGTGAACAGATATTGGTCTTGGAAATATGTTTCTGTGGAACAAACAATTACCCGTATAGACACAAGGAGAGAGGGAGAGAGAGAGAGAGAGAGAGAGAGAGAGAGAGAGAGAGAGAGAGAGAGAGAGAGGGGGGGGGGGGGAGAGAGAGAGAGATTATAGATTTTCATTTACCGATCTAAAACCGTATGATGTTAGTTTTCGAGCACTTATCTAACAACCCATCGACTCACCCACCCCATAACATCTAATTTCACTAAGCCATACCCTCTGCAAACAATAATTCAGGTCATCTGTATTTTTAAAGGCTTTAATTTGTATCCGTATGCTAATAGTGTATATACCACTCAAGCCTATACATATCACTAATAACCACTATCCACCCCCTGACAACGAATAACTCCATGCCGTACCCACTTAAACCAATAATACCGACCATCTTTACTTTTTAAGATTTTCATTTGTAACCCATATGATAATACTGTATATACAACTAAGACCCTCTAAAGAGCACTAATAACCTCTACGCAAACTTTATCAACGATTGACACGAAGCCATACCCACAGCAACTAACATTACCGGTCATCTTTACATTTTAAGGCTTTCATTTGTAACCATATGATGATAGTGTGTAGGCCATTACATCCCTCTACAGATGGCTAATACAGGTATCCACGCCTTAACGCCGAGTTTCACTAAGCCATACCCACAGCAACCTATAATACCGGTCATCATTACATTTTAAGGTTTTCATTTGTAACCGTATGATGATAGTGTATAGGTCATTACATCCCTCTATAGATCACTAATATCCGGTATTCACCGCTTAACACCGGGTTTCACTAAGCCATACCCACTGCAACCAATAATACCGGCCATCTTTACTTTTTCAGGTTTTTATTTGTAACTCGTATGATGATAGTGTTTAAACTACTACAACCCCTTACGGATCACTAATAACTGCTCCCCACCCATTAACAATACATTTCACTAAACCATATCCACTACGACCGACAACACCGGCCATCTTTACATTTTAATGTTTTCATTTGTATTCCGTGTGATGATAGTGTTTAAATCCAAACCGCCTAGCCTCACTCCACGCGGCCTACCCCCGTGCCGCCACCCCACACACCGTCGTTATTTATTTTTATTTTTATTTATTTATTTTTTGTTTTTAAATAATTAATTAAAATTGTATACACCCACTCAATAGTTATCTGCCCTTAGACACATAATTCTAAGAATTATCGCTCTGAGATATGACCTAGTTGTCGCCCCTTAAACCACCCAACTATAGGAACGAGAAGGAATGACCTCACTCCTTCGAGGTCAAGGTCATAGGGAGGCTCCCTACATGCTAACCGAAACCTACCGCGTAGTCCATACACGTGCTAACACTTCTAGTGCACTGGACTGATTTTTGTGTGTAGATTAGCTTTCCCTATTAACAATGTCCCTCGCCATCGAGTGAACCAACTCCGACTTCTGAGATGCTTGTAATTTATGTTCCCAAGTCAAGGACGAGAAGTCAACATTTTAAGCCGGTGTAGGGGTTGACTGGTGTAGGGGTTGAACATCAGCACACCAGATGTTTAAGAGCGAGCGCTATTAAATATTGCATGGAAGCCTCTTTATGTCAAACTTAACGGGCAGCAGCTTAGTAAGATTAATCTACGCGTAGAAAGAATGTTTGCGTGTTTCATGTTCAAATATTATTTCCACCCAATATGCTAACAATTCAGTATGTCACAAAGAAAGAAAACATAACTATTGCAACTTTGATTTCCACCCAATATGCTAACAATTCAGTGTTTCACAAACAAGTAACTATTGTAATTTATTCCCATCAGTAAACGTCCTGATGCAGAACAGGTCCTCAAAAGGCAGTTGGAGGTAAGTGATAGCAACTTCTTGTTGCAAACTTTTTACAGTCTTAGTAACTTCCTCCACACACAAAGGTAACTGGCGTTGACCACTTTTTCAACATCCAAAGCTAACTTATTTCAATAAAGGTATCTTCTTTCTCGAACAGGGAACCCCGCAAAATATAATAAAACCAGGTAAACTACCTAGTCATACCCAGTCACTATCGCCGCTTCTCTTCAATCTGGCTCTAGAGAAAGTTGTAAGGAAGGTAAAGGGGGAATGTGATATTGGAGGAACATCCAAGCTCCTTGGTTATGCAGATGATATAGATATTATGGGGGAAAATGAACAACAGACATTGGAAATATTGACTCACTTAAGGAAAAAGCCCAACAGATGGGGCTGGTTATCAACCAAGATAAGACAGAATATATGGTAATTTCAAGAGAAGGAATGGCTAAAAACTCTGGCCACATACAAATAGATAATATGACTATTAAAAGAACGGAAACATACAAATACCTGGGTACAATCTTCAACTGCTCCAACATCATAAGGAGAAGAAATACAAACTAGAATCAATTCTGGAAATAAGATATACTATGCACTACAACATCTACTAAATCAAAGGCGCTATCTCGTAACACCAAAATCACAATATACAAAACACTGATCAGACCAGTTGTGCTGTATGGCTCTGAAACCTGGAGTACAACGAAAGGAGACGAAGCCTTATTACAAACCTTTGAGAACAAAGTTTTAAGACGCATCTTTGGACCCATTAGGGATACACAAAGTGGAGAGTGGAAAAGAAGAAGTAAAAAAGACATTTATGATCTGTTTAAGTCCCCGCTAATCACTGGTATCATGAAGGCTAATAGACTACAATGGCTGGGGCATATAGAAAGAATGTAAGTTAATAGGGAAACAAAACTCGCTTACACTCAGGAAATAAATGACAGTAGACCCCGAGGTAGATCAAGAAGACGGTGGAGAGATAATATATATACAGACCTACAAGCACTTGGAATCAACGACTGGCAAGAGAAGGTCAACCAGAGAGACGAATGGAGGCGGATTGTATCTGCAGCAAAGAACCTCAATGGCTCGGAACGCTGAAGAAAAAGAAACTATTCAGTCATAATCTGACTGCCTCACCACATCTTCCAATCACAACCTTAACAACACACTCCAGATCTGTCACATCAGTAGGACCAGACCGATATATCTGGTCTGTCCAACACGACATGATCCACTTGAAAATAGGCCTTGTCCGGAAGAATTTAGATCAAGACACACTTTTAAGGACAGACATCAGATAATGACCTAGGTAGAACATGCGAAAGTTATAACGGTACCAACCCGCTCCCTGTGAGAACTACATGATGAGGATGATAAGATGAAGAATGTCCTGAAATTCGCTTTGTAAGGAATCAATCGATACCTATGCATTCGGTGTATTTCCGTGCTTCCGTTCATCTCATTCACTCTAAGAGTCACAGCAGACCTGTGATACCATTCTACTTGAATAAGTCTGCAAGACGTCGCCACTCTGTTTGGCTACTTTTGAACTCTTCATGGGTCGCGCCTTAACACCCCCCCCCCCCCTTTTCCACTCAACGGATTATTTCTCGTATATAATGTACTGTTAGTTAGTTAGTTAGTTAGTTAATTAGTTAATTAGTTAGTTAGTTAGTTAGTTAGTTAGTTAGTTAGTTAGTTAGTTAGTTAGTCGACAGATCATCCTCATTGTACATTTAACCTTTCAGTCCATAAGTGCTCGGATCCCCTCCTCGCCAAATCCTGCAGCGTGTAGCGTCTAATGACACCAGTTCTGTGTTGGTTTATCAATCTTCTTTGGCTTCCTGCGTAGTGTTCTTGTTTGGCCACACTTCTTTTACGTTGCTGTCCTCGCAGTTTGACCATGGTGTTAGATTAACAGTCATCACTTGGTTCTCGCAAAAGTCTTACTTCTCGTTGAGCATTCAGAATGTCAGCCTGGTCCATGGCGCGTCCGCCCTCCACGGTAGCCTTTCCTACCAGCCTGTCAGCCGGCTCATTCCCTTGTACTCCCGCATGCCCTGGCACGAAGATGAAACTAATCTTTGCCAGCCGAGACCAGAGACAGCAACCACTCTCTTCGGATCCACCCCATCTCTATCCTCTTGAGCATTGAGTTAATAAGGAAACATGCCCTAGTGAATGTCTGTGTCTCGAACCATGTTATTGCTTTACTTACTGCCATGACTTCCATAGTCAGGCTTCTTGTGGTCTCAACAAAAGTACCAGAGTCCTCCTTCACAATACTCCTCCCGGGCTGACCCGTAAAGGCCCATGAGCTTCTCACATGTCGGACGACCGACCCATCTGTGTAGATGACAGCATCACCGTCTAACGAAGTCTTGAAAATCAACGCTTGTACTTCAGCCTCCACAGCAGCCGGATTTTCTTGTCTGCATTTTCTGTCTAGTTGGATGCAAACTGATAAAGACGTACAAAAATATGTTGGCACTTGTACCCACTCCTCACCAGGTTCTAAGTCCTCAAGTGAACACACCTGATGAAGAATGTCTTCGGCTTGACCCATCCACGTCCTTCCTCTTTTTAACCTGCTGGACTGCACCTTCATAATTTCACTATGCAGTGGATGTTATGTGTTTGCGTTAACTCTAAGGTAGGCACGTACTCTGCAAATTTGTATCCTGTCTTCAATGGTTGGAAAATCAAGAAGGTAGCACATCGCCCTACATGCTGTATCTCTTGTACATCAAAAAATAATGCGCAAAGCTTCGTTCCGTATCATTACAATCCTTTCTATCTGCTTACGGCTGAGAATCAGGATCGCCATCGCATACTCAAAAACAGACATGACCAGCTCCTTGTATAGAAGACATAGATGGCGCTGCTCACAGTTTGATGCCGCCATCACCCGCATCGCAGCCAAACCCCGCTTGGCCTTTGTTATCACCTGGTCTATGTGCTCATTATAAGCAAGGCTTCGATCAAAACGTATCCCCAGGTCATTTATTGCCTGCGTTCTTTCCATAGTCTCTGAATACAGATTTACAGTTGGTGTTGGAGTGTTGACAATATGATTATTCAAAGAGAATAGAAGTGGTCTTAGGGAATGTCAGACCACTTTCCAAATTCGTGAGGGTTTCTCATGCACGAGTCGCAACGTTATCTATGCGATCACCTGCACACGGTGTGACATGAGATATTTTGGAGAAACAGGTCTACGTCTTGCTGACAGATTTATACAGCACCTATCTAATATGAACAGTGGTGCCCAGAAACCTGTATCCACACACTTTAAACAGTTCTGAAGTGTAGCGTGCAGACATACAGGTCACGGCGCTCAAAGCGTGCGCATCCCCCACGAACGTGATCGAAAGACATTGGAAAACCGCCTCATTTTCCAGTTGGGTTCACTCTCCCCTCATGGCTTGATTTCTTGGCAAGTCTACGTTCGGTGGCTTGTCATTGCTTTTTGAGCGACCGGCACTCATGCCATTCTATGCCAACCAACGCTGGGCGGACTGCATTCCAAGCGCCTGCCGCTGTGTTCCTACGCGGTATGCGGGAGTGCTTGCTCCCATCTTCGCCACAGAGCCGGCTATAGTTCACTGCTAATCCGCTTTTCACCGTTCGCTCAAATGGGCGTCTCCCCTCCCCAACCCCATCCCTCCCACCGGGGGGCTAGCCAATACCTGTCGCTCATTGACCCATTGAAATCATACATCCGGTTCTGTCCATTCACATCACATGGTAAGCGCGTAAGGCGCATTCGACAAACCAGCATTCAGATAAGTAGCCTTTGTATTTTCAACTAGTGGTTTTCGTGTATTTGTTTGTCTGTTTGCGTTTGTTTGTTCTGGGCTGACGAAGGCTTTAGCGCAACGTCCATTTTGTTTCTTGTAATCGTGTTCTAGTAAAGCTCACAATATACGTCTCGTTTTTTGGTGATTCATTAACACCAGGGACAGAAGGCTGTGGACAGACATGTTCACCCACGCCTCACGGCATAGACTATAAGAAGAAGACTTGTTATTCAACTCCTACATACATTTTCCATTTGCTTCACACAAAACAACCAGGCAGCTCTACCACGTACAGTTTTACAATAGCACTCTTGGCAATACGCTGTTATCACTTCAACTCACATTCGTAATTTCTCTGCTGTACCATACACACATACATTCTTCTCTATAGCCCTTGCCACAGTTCAGTATCATCAACCAGGTACCCAAGATACCACAGAAAGAAACCAGCTTGTTTTCACATTGTTAACACTGACTGTGTTTATCTCACCTACAGCAGGAGGTCAGCGTGGCGGAATGGATAAGAGCGAAAGAATCAACCCAATCACCGGTCACTTGTACTTAAACGTGGACTTCTCGTTCAGACAGCAAAATCAAACAGCTGAACATACAATTGCCTGGAACATCAGGTGTTGTGGTTGATCGTAACGTCCTGGAAACGGTTATAAAGCGTAATACATGAATGTTTAGAAGACGTGTATAGACTGACTGAACACAAACAACATACACATAATATAAGCTAACACATTCTCTTTGCTATGACATAGACAGATATTCACAAACATTAAAAACTAGAATGTGGTTATGATTGTAACATATTTTCCTTATAAAATTGTAAAACTATTTAAGGTACTTTCACACTTATATGATATGTAAAAGCAAATGGGGGTTTTTTTTTTGTATTTTTTATTTGCAGGCAAAAATCAGCTTACTGGTGTCTTCTCCTGCTGCTGTGAACACTGACCTGTCTGCGGCCAAGTTGAACTCAGACAGATCCTGTCCCGTGTGCAATAATGATTACAGCCAAATGAGCATGGAAGAGTTTCAGACGCATGTCTTTGAGTGCTTGGATGATGAAAACCCGCCAGAGACCATGAAGGCAAACACACCACCAGAAAGACTGTGTCCAATGTGCAGTGCAAGCTTCAGCTATGAAACACCGCAAGCAGAATATGAGAGACATGTGCATGGGCACTTTGGTGAAGAAAATCCAGAACAACCTTTAGAAATATTACGAAGGTAAGTTAATAAGTAAGCCACAAATGGCTGTAGAAAAATAACTAACTATGATAACAACTTGAAACCAGTTTATTTTTATACATACAATTTTCACAAACATTTATGCACATATCCCATCGTTTTATCAGTCCTCCCAAACCAGCTGCACAGAACTGCGTGCTTTGTTTTCATATACCTGCCATCCCACAGAGCTGTGTGACTTACTTATTGACTCGCCCTCGTAACTATTTCTACCTAGCTATGCACCGGTGTCAGCATCAGCACTGAACACCCACCTTGGCGTGAGACATTTCACGAATGACGTCGAAATTGAATGTGAAGTGAAAACGTGGTTTAGAAAACAGAGCACGCAGTTCTATGCAGTCGGTTTGGGAGGATTGATAAAACGATGGGATAAGTGCATCAATATTGGTGGAAATTATCTTGAGAAATAAAGGGACAATGGGTGCATCTTACCTCCTGTGAATATATAGGCTTTGATCCTAATGGACGAAAAATTCTTTTACGCCATCATCTTGCCCCAAGGGAGCGCACTCCGTCAGTGATTTCAGTGAAGAATGGGGAATAAAGTACTTCTTTCTGGAAACAAAGGACCAGAAAATCAGTTGCGTAATATGCATCGAAAGTGTTGTTGTTTTGAAATAGTACAATCTTCGGCTTTACTATGAAACAAAACATATGTCAACATATTCAAAGTTTTCTGGATAGTTACGCTCTGAGAAATATGAGACCACGAAACGTGGTTTAGAAACACAAAGAAATCTCTTCACGAGAAATGAATCTATCCTCGTACAAGTTACAAAATATTGCATAGGATGACAGAACGATTAAAACCGTTTACTGATGGCAATTTCATCAAAGGGTGTATGATGGAAACAGCAAATGACTTGTGTACTGAGAAAGCCGATTTGTTTGGAACTATTAGCCTTTCAGCAAGTTCAGTTATGAGGAGAACAGAAGAACTGGGAAAGAACATCGTGCTACAAATACGCGTGAAAGCTAGGAGAGTGGTATTCTTTAGCGCTGGATGATCCTACGTCACAACTTCTTGTATTCATTCGTGGTGTCAATTTAGTTTGTTAGACTACGGAAGAATTGGCATCCGTTTGCAGCATGCATAGAACAACAATTGGAAAAGACATTTTTGTGAAAGTGCAACAAATTGTGCAATTCTATAACCTTCAGTGAAATCAGCTTCGAGGTGTTACAGTTGATGGAGGAACACATGGCTGGAGTGAGATAGGGTCTGGTGGGGCAGATCAGGTCTCAGGTGGAACATTTGCAAATTTCTGGCTCTCTGTTAATGCACTGCATCATACATCAGCAAGCTCTCTGTGAGAAAGGCATAAATATTTCTAGTGTACTGAAACCAGTCGTTTCTGCTGTGAACTTCATTCGGGGATATGTACTCAATCATCTTCAGTTTTAAGCTTTTCTTGTAGGAATTGATTCTCAATTATGTGATTTGCTTACTACACATCAGTGAGGTGGCTCAGCTGCGATAAAGCCTTGTTTCGTTTTCACAAGCACCGAAATGAAATAGATGTTTTCTTCACTGAAAAAAGAAAGAGATGGTCCACATCTGTCGGATGCTACCTGGTTTGTCAAAGTTGTCATTTTTTGGTGGACATGACATCCCACATGAATGAACTGAACTTGAAGCTTCAGGGAAAGAATAACCTCGTCTGTGATCTCTAAGAATTATCAAAGGATTTAGGAGAAAACTGTCATTGTTTGAAGCACAACTGGAAGGAGAAAATAGTTCTCATGTTCACTGTTTCAAAGAGTTTTGCACTACAATCGCCGAAGATGTCAACCTCAATTTTTCTTTTAAAAAAATTATTCGTGACTTGAAGACGCATATTTTGGAGAGATTTTCATATCTTGACAGAACTGAGAGTGACATTCTTCTGTTCCAGAATCCGTTTTATTGTAACCTTGATGATGTGCCATTTGAACTACAGTTGGAGCTCATTGATTTGCAAGCAAATGACTTGTTGACAGAGAAGCACAGAGAAGGAAAACGTATTGAATTTTACCGCTGCTTACCTGATTATACTGGAGATATACCTTCTGAATTATGTAATTCTGTATTTATTGCAATCCCAAAGAAATCAGGAACCTTGGAATGTGATCGACATAGAACAATTAGTATAATGAGTCACATCACAAAGATTTTGTTACAAATTATCATGCAAAGAGTGAGGAATAAAATACAACCTGAAATAGGGCAAGAACAATGTGGGTTTGTAGAAGGAAAAGGTACAGTAAATGCAGTGTATATGCTGCAAACAGTTATTGAACGTGCTATTGAAGTAAACAAGGATATCCATCTTTGCTTTATTGACTACACAAAGGCTTTTGATAGAGTTAGACATGTCAACATGGTGGATATGCTTGCAGATCTACAAATTGATGGGAAAGACATAGACTTATTAAAAACATATATTGGAAACAACAAGCTGCCATAAGAATTGATAATCAAGTGGGACAATATCAACCTATTAAGAGAGGTGTTAGGCAGGGATGTGTAATGTCTCCAGATCTTTTTTCCCTATACAGTGAAAATATTATCAGAAATGTAGAAGATATAAATGGAATCAGCATTGGAGGAAGAAACATCAATAACATTAGATATGCAGATGATACAGTATTGATTGCAGACAATGCACAGGATCTGCAACAATTAGTAGACGCTGTTGTTGTACACAGTGGGCAGCTGGGGTTGGAATTAAATTGTAAGAAGACACATATTATGGTCGTCACTAGGAAGAACGAAGTACCACAATGTAATATACAAGTAAATGGGAATATTCTTCAACAAGTGAATCGATACAATTATCTCGGAACAGTCATAACATCTGATGGGAGATGCCTTGAAGAGATTAGAACAAGAATCGCCATGGCGAAAGTAGCCTTTAGCAAGATGAAAAACATTCTGACCAATAAAAATATGTCAATTGAAACGAGAAAAAGAGTGTTGAGGGGGTACATAGAGCCTGTTCTTTTGTATGGATGTGAAACTTGGACAATGTGCAGTCAAGCTGAAAAACATTTGATGGCTACAGAAATGTGGTTTCTGAGGAAAATGCAAAGAGTACCATGGACAGATAGAAAAACCAATGACCAAGTACTACAGGAGACACATGAAAATCGTAGACTGATTAGAGAAATTAGACGAAGACAGTCAAAATTTTTTGGACATGTTATGAGAAGAAATGGATTGGAGAACTTATTGACAACTGGCAAGATCGAGGGGAACAGACCAAGAGGAAGACCGAGAGGAAAATACCTGGATGGCTTGGCCACGTGGCATGGACGAGACAGGAACACTGAGCTGATCCACGACTCTGGTGATCGAGTGAAATGGCGAGTCATGACCTCCCACGCTTTCCGGCATGGCACATGATTGATTGATTGACCTGATGTTGAGTTTCAGAAACTTAAGAAATTCGCCGCTGGTATGGCACCAGTATTTGGAACAACTTATGTCTGTGAGCAAACATTTTCAACACTGAAGTATGTGAAGTCAACACGTCGAACGATATTGAATGATGAACAGTTGAAAGCAATTCTCTTGATTGGATGCAGCAATTCCAAACCAAACATTGATGATATCTTGAAATCCAAAAGTCAGTTTCACAAATCTCGCTAACATTTTTTGCTGCATAGTTTGTGTGATTCGGATATATGCACACTGGGTCTGATGTAAGTATCTTTTTGCTAACGTCGCCTTCTTTGATAATTTTGTTAAGTAAATAAATATGTTTGCTGTCTTTGTCTTTTGTGCATTGCAAGCCACTCACCCATGATTAACATGGAATGCTTAACTTATTTTTTCGTTTTATTTCCCAGAGCTTTCGTTCTGGCTTGCAAGTATTGTGCAGAATGATTCTGCGGCCTGCGCTTGTAATTTTTTCAGTTATCCGGCCCACTGTAAAAAGAGTTTGGTGACCCCTGCTCTAGAACATAATTTATTTATAATTAATAAATCACCTAAAACAAATATAGTTTGTGTATTGTTGCATATTAATGAATGGTCTATGCATACTATACAACATGTTACAGATTAATGAAGCCGGAGAAAGAGTTAAAGAGTGTTTTTTGTTGTTGTTGCTTCTTGCTTATGCTAACTTTGATATCAAGCGTAGTCCATACATGATCTAACACTTCTAGTGCACTGTACTGATTTTTGCGTGTGGATTAGCTTTCCCTTTTAACAGTGTCCCTCGCCATCAGGTGAACCTAGTCTGATTTCCTAGGTGCTTGTAATTTACATCCTCAAGTCAAGGAAGAGAAGTTAACATTTTAAGCCAACAGAACGGTGTAGGGGTTGAACCCGCTAACTCAATATCAGCACACTGGAAGTTTAAGAGCGAGCGCTCTTATATATTGTATGGGAACCTCTTTATGTCAAAGTTAAATGGCAGCAGGTTGGTAAGATTAATCTGCTGTAGAAAGAGTGGTTTCATGTTTCATGTTCAAATATTATTTCTACGCAATATGCTAACAATTCAGTGTTTAACTATTGTAACTTTAATTTCACACAATATGCAAACAATTGAGTGTTTCACAAACAAATAACTACTGTAACTTATTTCCATCAGTGAACGTCATAATGCAGAACAGATCCTAGAAAGACAGTCTGTGGTAAGTAGCAATTACTTGTTGCAAACATTTACAATCTTAGTAACTACCCCCACAAACAAAGGTAACTGGCGTTGACCACTTCTTCAACATCCAAAGGTAACTTATGTCAAAAAGATATCTTCTTTCTCGAACAGGGGATCCTGCACAAAAATTATATATATATATATATATATATATATATATATATATATATATATATATATATATATATATATATATATATATATATATATATATATATATATATATATATATATATATATATATATAATAAAACCAGGTGAACTACCCTGTCATAATCTGATTTCCTCAACATCAACCTATTTTCCAATCACCATATTAGCAACACTCCAGATCTGTCACATCAGTAGGACCAGACCGATATCTCTGGTCTGTCCAACTCGACATCATCCCATTGAGAATGGACCTTGTCCGAAAGATTCTAGATCAAGACACAGTTTCTAAGACAGACATCAGATAATGACCTAAGCAGGTCATTCGAAAGATACGGACGCTACCAACCCGCTTCCTGTGCGCAAGTACAGAAATGGTCTGATCTTTGCAGGACATAGCGATCAACCCCAACCCCAGGTTGATATTCTAGGCACTTTTACGTTCAGTACTTTGCCATTGCTTTCTGAACGAGAAGTGAACGTCGAAGTCCAAACTGACGCATAAAGGAAATTATCCCACTGTCTTGTCATCAACGCACTGGAAGTTTAAGAGCCAGAGTGCTCTTATGACTTCGGCCACCTCGAAGTCTCATAAACACACAAGAAGAAGAGAATTAGAGACAACATCGAATAATATGGGGGAACATTGACGAAGTCTCATAAACACACAAGGATAAGAGAATTAGAGACAAAATGAAAAATATGGGGGACATGGACGAAGCTGAATGAGACAGCTATAAAAAAGTGAGTTGACTGATGGCTCATGCGCTAATGGGGAATAAACTATGAAAGCACACCTAGAGGATGGTAGAGACATACCTTTCAAATATCACAACCCGCAAATATATATTGGCAAACATATTGCAGCGGGCGTGTTTGTATAACGGTTAGGAAGTTGTGCTGACAACAGCATGGGCGCGGTCGAACGAGTGTCGATTTCTGGGCTCGCCGGTCACTACGGGAGGGAAAGACTGGGCTCATATTCCTCCGTGCACTGAGACCAACAAAATGTGATGATCCTAGCACATTACAGAACGATGACAGGTTCCTGCTTTGGGACATACACAAAGAAAGAAACGTATTGCACCAAGCAAGCACAAACAAGTCAAAACACAGACAAGCTATAACCGTATCCCGACTGGCTCTTCTTGAAAAAACAGAAATGATTCCTGTTTTCCGGCACAAATGATAATATAAAAACATCAATTAGAACATAGTGACATAAATCATTATCCTCCTATTATGCTTCATGAACTTGGCATATAATGATAGAAAGACACATAGAAAGAGCAATGACGATATTGAAAGAATTTAGCTCACAATGTGATCTTTGGACATGAGATGGAGAAAGCTGGAGCATGTCATCACATCGCAAAAGGTGGAGGTGAAGCGAAGCAGGGGGAGAGCAAGAGAGAAGATGCTGGACAGTTTGACATCGTGGCATGGTGACATGGTTTACTCCATATTCTTCTAAGGCATTGATAATTTCTGTTGTTGTGTTATCTGGACCCAGGGTCTTCTCAGTTTTTGTATGGTTAAGCGCATTCTGAACTTCCATCTTCAAAATTGATGGTCCTTCGTTATTATTCCAAAGATCAGACTGCTCTTCTTTTGTATCATCACAAAAATATTTCACATAATCTGAACACGCATGTTATTTATATATGCTAGGAATAATAATGTTGGAGAAAGATCTCCACCTTGGAGGACACCTTGTTCCAACATCATCCTTTTTCTGGTTTGTCCTTGTACTTTTGTCCAGGCAGTTCTGTTCTCAAGGTAGTGGCTGATCTATTTGTACATTTTCCCCAAAAACCTGCATTATTTGCACTTTTACTTTTAACCCTTCCTTCCATACTTTATCAAATGCTTTGTCTAAATCTATCCAGACTGTTAGTGTGTGCTTTTTCTCTTGGAAGGCATCCTCTATTTCCTGAGCTACATAGGTTATATCATTTATAGTTGATCTGTTCTTTCGGAAATCCCGCTTGGTGTGGCGTTAAGAGTTGGTTTTCCTACATAGATAAGGCGGCTGACAGGTCGATAATCATATGGTTCTTGCAAGTCTTTTCCTTTCTTTGGAACTTCCATGTGTATGGCTTCTTTCGATATTCTTGGGACTTTTCCTCTCTTCCAACTGTATTTAGAACTGACAGGAGTTTTTTGTTGTTGTTGTTTTTTTTATTTATTTATTTGTTTTTTGTTTTTTTGCTTCAGTATCTAGTGCTAACAGCATTTCATTTGTGATTCCATCCTTTTCTTGTGATTATTTCTTATTTTTTCGGGTATTCATTGCCTGTTCGGTTTCTTCCATTTTAAAATTTGCCATCATATATTAAGCTGCTATCTCTGTATTACTATAATGCGTGTTAACCATCACTGCCTTGCGAGTATATCCAGATGGGAAAGGCTTCGGGAGTAAACACCGAGGACAAATCTGGAGATGGAGTCCCTAAGGTAGTTTCATGTTGTAAACAACATAGTTCTGGCAACTCCTGCGACAGCACCGATGCCAAGTTGCATTGGCTACTGCCTTTCCTTTGGTCAACATCGACGGCGCGGAGAGGGGGAACTTGCTACTGGGCAACAGCTGGTTCTTCGCATTTCATTGCCCAGGCTTGTGTCCTGGGGAGGTCACTTCAGCACACCGCGTACCAGCGGTGACACAACACGGGAAGCAGCATTTACCGGTTATAAGTCTTAATGCTCGACTGGCGTAGAGCAAGGTGCCAGGAGTTGCTTCCGACGGTGAGAGAGATCATCGTATGTCACTAGACAGCTACCACCCGCCTAAGCTGGGCAACCCCCAGTCAGCAAGGTGCTGTCTCGCCACGGTTCATCTGCTGTGTGGAGCTTAGAGACAAAATCCTGACATATGGACCGCAATTTATATACCTAGCAACAAGAAAAAAAAACGGACGTAAGGCTGGGAACATGGAACATAAGAACCATCACCCCTGGCATCTCAGACGATCTAAACGAAATTGTCTATGCCCGAAAAAAAATAATGATTAACAACGAACTACTCAGACTGGGGATAGACATTGTCACCTTGCAAGCGACCAGACTCTCAGTATCTGGAATCAACAAGGTGAGGGATTTTCACTTTCTACTGGCATAGCAAGCCGTGCGGAGAGACCAGGGAGCACGGAGTTGGCTTCGCTGTTAGAAACAAGCTGCTAAAGTCCATCGTACCACCAAGTAAAGAAGGAATACTGAAGCTCCTACTCCAGACAGAAGCAGGCCCAGTTAGTATTATAAGAGTTTACACACCAACACTAACTGCAGCATCAGAATCTAAAGATAAGTTTTATGAAGACCTTAGCAAAGTGGTCAGTAAAACTCCAGAGGAGCAACACTTTTTAATCTTGGGGGATTTCAAAGCCAGCGTTGGCTCCGACCAAAAATCTTGGCCTGTATGTCTAGGACAGTTTATGGTCGGGAAGATCAATGGCAATGGACAACCTCTCTTGGAATTCTGCAGCCATGATAATCTAGGTTACACATCCGTTACGTCTCTGTATACACCAAGTATAGAGGGTATGTTACACATCCGTTAAGTGCCTGTACACAGTAAGTATATAGATTACATATCGGTTATGTCTTATGAATACAGTAAGTATAGAGAATATGATACATACCCGTTGTGTCTCTGTACACAGTAAGTATAGAGGGTATGTAACATACTAGTTATGTCTCTAAACACAATAAGTATAGAGGGTATGTTACATACCCGCTATGTCTCTGTACACGGTAAATATAGAGTGTATTTTACATATCCGTTATGTCTCTGTATACAGTAAGTAAAGAGAATATGTTACTTAATCATTGTGTCTCTGTATACAGTAAGTATAGAAGGTGTGTGACATACCCATTATGTATACGTACACAGTAAGCATATAGGGTTTGTTACCTACCCGTTATGTCTCTGTACACAGTAAGTATAGAGGGTATGTGACATACTCATTATGTCTCTGTACACAGTAAGTATAGAGGGTATGTGACATACCCGTTATGTCTCTGTATACAGTAGGTATAGAGTGTATGTTACAAACCCGTTATGTCTCTGTATACAGTAAGTATAGAGGGTGTGTTTCAAATCCGTTATGTCCCTGCATACAGTAAGTATAGAGGGTATATGACATACCCGTTATGTCTCTGTACACATTAAGTATAGAGGGTAAGTGACATACCAATTATGTCCCTGTACACAGTAAATATAGAGTGTATGTTACAAATCCGTTGTGTCCCTCTATACAGTAATAATAGAGGGTATGTGACATCCCGTTATGTCTCTGTATACAGTAATAATAGAGGGTATGTGACATACCCATTATGTCTCTGTATACAGTAATAATAGAGGGTATGTGACATACCCGTTATGTCTCTGTATACAGTAATAATAGAGGGTATGTGACATACCCGTTATGTCTCTGTATACAGTAAGTATAGAATGTATGTGACATATCCGTTATGTCTCTGTATACAGTAAGTATAGAGGGTATGTTACATTCCTGTTATGTCTTTGTATACAGTAAGTATAGAGGGTATGTGACATACCCACTATGTCTCTGTGTACAGTAAGTATAGAGGGTATGTTACATACCCTTTATGTCTCCGTATGCAGTAAGTATAGAGGGTATGGGACATACCCGTTATGTCTCTGTATGCAGTAAGTATAGAGGGTATGTTAATACCTGTTATGTCTCTGTATTCAGTATGTACGTATAGAGTCCATGTAAACGCCTTAAAGTCCATTAGACATATGGTGATAGATTCACATTTAGACCAGTTGACACTGGGCGAGTTACATCATTAGTGTCGTGCCGACCGCCTTTTTTCCCGAGACATTTCCTGTTGACTATTTAAGATGAGTTGACCTATTTATCAACCCTGGTCAGAAACAGTGAGAATGATTGAACAAATTGCACATACAAACTACAAACTTTCACCAATTGCTGCCTGTCAAAAGTGAAAGGACTAAGATTATATGACTGAATCATGGAGTGGCGCTCATGGAGAAAAAATTAAAAATACCAGGAGATTAAGAGGTGAAAAAAAGGTTTATGTGCTTTGTCTGGAGTACAAAATATAAACAAAATAGAGGATGACCCTAAGAACAAATAATGAAAAGCAGCAGAGACAGAAATGAATAATATGGGGAGGACAGCTGGTCGGAGCTGTATGGGTTAACTAAGGATAGGGGGACATGTACGGAGCTGTAAGGTATAGCTAAGGATAGGGCGACATGTATGGAGCTGTATGGAAAAGCTAAGGATAACAGGAAATGTAGGGAGCTGTATGGGATAGCTAAGGATAGCAGGACATGGAGGGAGCTGTGTGAGGTAGATGAAGATAGGAGTACATGGAGAGAGCTGTATGGGATAGATGAGGATAGGAGAACATAAATTAAGCTGTACGGGATAGATGAGGATAGGAGTACATGGAGAGAGCTGTACGGGAGAGCTAATGATAGCAGGATATGGCGGGAGCTGTGTGGGATAGCTAATGGCAGCAGGATATGGTGGGAGCTGTGTGGGATAGCTAAGAATAACAGGACATGGAGGGAGCTGTGTGGGATAGATGAGGATAGGGGGACTTGTACTGATCTGTAAGGTATAGCTAAAAATAGGGGCACATGTACGGAGCTGTACGGTATAGTTAAGGACAGCAGGACATGTATGGAGATGTATTGGATAGCTAAGGATAGCAGGACATAGAGGGAGCTATGTGGGATAATTAAAGATAGCAGGACATGGAGGGATCCGTGTGGGATAGCTAAGGACAGCAGGAATTAGAGGGAGCTGTGTGGGATAGCTAAGGATAGCAGGACATGGAGGGAGCTGTGTAGGATAGATGAGAATAGGAGAACATGGAGTTAGCTGTATGTGATAGATGAGGATGGGATTACATGGATTGAGCTGTATGGGATAAATGAGGATGGGAGTACATGGAGGAAGCTTTATGGGATAGAAGAGGATAGGAGTAAATGGAGGGAGCTGTGTGGGATAGCTAAAGATAAAAGGACAAGGAGGGAATTGTGTGGGATAGCTAATGATATCAGGACCTTGAGGGAGCTGTGTGGGATAGCTAAGGATAGCACAACATGGAGGGAGCTGTGTAGGATAGCTAAGGATAGCAGGATATGGAGGGAGCTGTGTGGGATAGCTAATGATAGAAGGACATGGAGGGAGCTGTGTAGGATAGCTAAGGATAGCAGGACATGGAGGCAGCTGTGTGGGATAGCTAATGATAGCAGGACATGGAGGGAGCTGTGTGGAATAGCTAAGGATATCAGGACACGGAGGGAGCTATGTGGGATAGATGAGGATAGGTGTACATGGAGAGAGCTGTGTGGGATAGATGAGGATAGTAGTACACGGCGGGATATGTATGGAATAGATGAGGATCGGTTTACATGGAGGGAGCTGTATGGGATAGATGAGGATAGGAGTGCATGGCGGGAGCTCTATGGGGTAGATGAGGATAGGAGAACATGGAGGGAGCTGTATGGGAGAGCTAATGATAGCAGGATATGGCGGGAGCTGTGTGGGATAGCTAAGGATATCAGGACATGGAGGGAGCTGTATGGGATAGATGAGGATAGCAGGACATGGAGGGAGTTATGTGGGATAGCTAAGGATAGCAGGACATAGAAGGAGCTGTATGGGATAGATGAGGATAGGAGTACATGGTGGGAGCTGTAAGTGATAGATGAAGATAGGAGTACATGGAGGGAGCTGTATGGGATAAATGAGGATAGGAGTACATGGAGGGAGCTATGTGGGATAGATGAAGATAGCAGTACATGGAGGGAGCTGAATGTGATAGATGAGGATAGGAGTACATGGAGGGAGCTGTATGGGATAAATGAGGATAGGAGAACATGGAGGGAGCTGTGTGGGATAGATGAAGATATGAGTACATTGAGGGAACTGTATGGAATAAATGAGGATAGGAGTACATGGAGTTAGCTGTATGTGATAGATGAGGATAGGAGTACATGGAGGGGGCTGTATGGGATAGCTAAGGATATAACGACATGGAGGGAGCTGTATGGGATAGCTAAGGATAGATGGACATGTGGGAGCTGTATTTGATAGCTAAGGATAGATAGACATGGGGGAATTTAGGTGGTAGCAAAGGTTAGGAGGGCATGGAGGGAGCTGTATGGGATAGCTAAGGATAGCAGGACATTGAGGGAGCTGTGTGGGATAGCTAAGGATAGCATTACATGGAGGGAGCAGTGTGGGATAGCTAAGGATAGGAGGGCATGGGGGAGTTGTATGGGACAGCTAAGGATAGATGGACATGGGGGAGCTGTTCGGGATAGCTAAGGATAGGTAGACATGGGGGAGCTGTAGGTGGTAGCAAATGTTAGGAGGGCATGGAGGGAGCTGTATGAGGTAGCTTAGAATAGGAGGACATGGGGGAGCTGTAAGGGATAGCTCAGGATAGGAGGACATGGACAGAGCTTTATGTTATAGGTAAGTATAGTAGGACATGGAGGGAGCTTATGGGGGGGGGGGGCTAAAAATAGGAGGACATGCAGTGAGCTTGTATAGTACATGGGCCCCAATGGGGATAAAGGGTGAAAGAAGAAGCAACATAAACCCAAAGCATCCTAATTCGTGGTAAAGGTTCGTTTACTGTACTTACATGATGATGATGATGATGATGATGATGATGATGATGATGATGATGATGATGATGATGATGATGATGATAATGATGATGATGATGATGATGATGATGATGATGATAGGAATAGCTCGCATTAGTCACTGAAATTAAAATTGATCACAAGTACACACGTAGATGATAGTGGTGATAATTTCCTATATATACATATATTCTTTTTGTTTTTCTGCCAGGAATTCAGATCCACTCCAATCTGCAGGATGGCACAGACAACTGATAGAATTCCCCTGAACATACTCCTCATTGGGAAAACTGGACATGGCAAAAGTGCCACAGGAAATTCAATACTCGGGCAAAGAGCTTTCAAATCATCCTCAGGAGGAACGTCAGAAACAAAGTTAGTGACTGATGCCTGGGCAGAGCATGGACCATATGAGATCAAGGTCGTTGACGGACCAGGTTTGGAGGACACAGATCTAGATGCAATAGAAGACAAGAAACAAGCATATGAAAACATGGCTAAAGCCTTGATGATGTGTAACGAGGGGATACACGCATTTGTGCTTGTCGTCAAATTTGGTCTTAGGTACACGAAAGAGGAAAGAACAACTATTTCTGACTTGAAGCAGATTTTTGGAGACAACTATCTAAAGAATCATGGTATTATTGTTTTCACAGGAGGGGATATCTTTTCTGTAGTGATGGACGATTATGACACACCAGGGAAAACCTTTGAAGAATGGTGTCGTGAACAAGATAAAGATTTAGGAAATCTGATTAAAGAATGCAGTCCCCGAGTTGTACTGTTCAATAACATATCCAAAAGTGAAGACAAAAAAACAAGACAGAGGAACGAGCTGCTATTTCATGCTGGACACCTTCAAAAGACAAAGGGTCTTTATAGGACTGAACATTTTCAGGCATTCGCACAAGTGAGAAGCAACTTTATTAAAGACAGCAAACAGAAAATTTTAGACGAAACATTACATAAAAGGATCTACTTTTTGTCAGTAGAACTTGAGCGGTTGTCTATAGACTCATCTCTGGGAGATATTGATACACTTTATGCTCGTATAACAGATGTGTATACAGCGATAGGAGAGGAAAGTCTGCAGGAAGAATCAATGCAGCAGCTTATTGACTGTTTGAAGAGACTGAGCACTACCGCTGAAGAAATGAGAAGAGCAATCTGGGAGAACAACCGGACAGCAAAGCAAAGAAATTTAGTGGTAATGTCACATCATCAAGAGAAGCTGAACAAAGTTAGGGAGATTCAATGGGTTTCCTTATTTGCAGGAAAAGCAGATTTTGTTGCATTTTGGGGTTCCGTTGCAAAAGCAGTATGTTCAGTGGCCATGGGTTTTATTAAGTTATCTTTCGGCAAATAATAATTGTAGACTTCCATCAACTATGTGGTCATCATGATGATAATTCTTGTCAACGCTATAGTTCCAACTGTGTGGTCATCAGAACGTGAATCCCTGACAATGCCAGACTTACATCAACTGTGTGGCCATCATGATGTGCAGAGTGTTAGGCTCAGCTTAAGATAACTAGTTATTTCGTTAGTCAACAGATTACCATCATTGCAAATCGATGTCCTATCAGGTGATGCATAGAGGTCACATGATGATGAGACAGGACGTCATCTTATTACATGTGGTAGTTCAATTAAACGGCGACTATCAATTGCTCTTCAAAGACTAAAACAACTGAATAAATTATGGAGTGGGACAGACAGAACTACAAAAATTCGATTTTTAAGAGCATGCATCTTTCCCATTGCAACATACGCCTGTGAGACATGGACACATACTAAACAAGCTGAACAGCGCATAAATGCCTTTTAATATAAATGTTATAGACGGGTTCTAAGAATACCTTGGGTAAAGAAAAGAACAAATGCATCCATACTTCAAGAGCTGAATATTGAAGAAGGTTGGCTAATTAAAGACGATAAAACAAAGTTAATTGAAATATTTTGGTCACGTAAAACGTCATGAAAGTTTGGAGAGAACAATAATGGAGGGGTATATGCTTGGGAAGAGAGGAAGAGGAAGGCCAAAGAGAAGATGGGTGCAGGATGTGACGAATGATCTACAGATGGGTGTATCAGACGCGGGAGATCTTGCTTATGATCGAGAGGTTTTCCGGAAGGTTGTTATGGGAGCGAGGTTCTGCAAAGGACATGCTACTGAAAGAATGAATGAATGAATGAATGAATGAATGAATGAAAGAGTTCAGCAGGATTTCATCTACAATTTAAGTGTGGTCGCTCAAATGACATTTTATCCATTGTCAGGGTAAAGACTTATGCCAATCACTTGCACACACACAGAATCATGCGATGTTTACTGTTTGGGTTGAGCATTTATTGTGCGTTATTTTGTTTGTAAATCTCTAGTTCCTCACCAGTCTCTCTCTTATGTCTGTAAACGGTCTGTGATCTCGTATGCTATTAACAAATCTGTGATCTCTCATGTCTCCAACCCGTCTGAGATCTATTATGTAACCAGTCTGTGATCGCTTATGTCTGTAACCAGTCTGAGATCTCGAAGGTCTCCAACCAGTCTGTGATCTCATGTCTCTAACCAGTTTGTGATCTCGTGATCTCAAGTCTCAAACCAGTATTTGATCTCTTGTCTCTAACCAGTCTGACATTTGTGGAATATGATCATTAATGTTCATGCCAGTTTATTCATGACCAGTTGAATGGACACTGTAATAATTGTGTGTATGAGAGTGGACACTGTAATCATTGTGTGCATGAGAGTGTACACTATTCACTGTGTGTATGAGAGTGGACACTAATCAGTGTGTTTGAGAGTGGACACTGTAATCATTGTGTGTATGAGAGTGGACACTAATCATTGTGTATATGAGAGTGGACACTAATCATTGTGTATATGAGAGTGGACACTAATCAGTGTGTATGAGAGTGGACACTGTAATCATTGTGTGTATGAGAGTGGACACTAATCATTGTGTATATGAGAGTGGACACTAATCATTGTGTATATGAGAGTGGACACTAATCATTGTGTATATGAGAGTGGACACTATCATGTGTGTATGGATGAGAGTGGACACTAATCATTGTGTATATGAGAGGGACACTAATCATTGTGTATATGAGAGTGGACACTAATCATTGTGTATATGAGAGTGGACACTAATCATGTGTGTATATGTGAGAGTGGACACTATCAGTGTGGTATAGAGAGTGACACTAATCATTGTGTATATGAGAGTGGACACTATCAGTGTGTTATATGAGAGTGGACACTAATCAGTTGTGTTTCACATAATTGGAGAGTGGACACTAATCATTGTGTATATGAGAGTGGACACTAATCATTGTGTATATGAGAGTGGCACTATCAGTGTGTTTGAGAGTGGACACTAATCAGTGTGTATGAGAGTGGACCTTATCATTGTGTGTATGGAGTGCACTCATTGTGTGATATGAGAGTGGACACTATCATTGTGTATATGAGAGTGGACACTATCATGTGTGTATGAGAGTGGGACACTAATCATTGTGTTTGAGAGTGGACACTAATTATTGTGTGTATGAGAGTGGACACTAATTATTGTGTATATGAGAGTGGACACTAATCATTGTGTATATGAGAGTGGACACTAATCAGTGTGTTTGAGAGTGGACACTAATCAGTGTGTTTGAGAGTGGACTCTAATCATTGTGTATATGAGAGTGGACACTAATCATTGTGTATATGAGAGTGGACACTAATCATTGTGTATATGAGAGTGGACACTAATCATTGTGTATATGAGAGTGGACACTAATCATTGTGTATATGAGAGTGTACACTAATCAGTGTGTTTGAGAGTGGACACTAATCAGTGTGTTATGAGAGTGGACACTAATCAGTGTGTTTGAGAGTGGACACTAATCATTGTGTATATGAGAGTGGACACTAATCATTGTGTATATGAGAGTGGACACTAATCATTGTGTATATGAGAGTGGACACTAATCAGTGTGTTTGAGAGTGTACACTAATCATTGTGTATATGAGAGTGGACACTAATCATTGTGTATATGAGAGTGGACACTAATCATTGTGTATATGAGAGTGGACACTAATTATTGTGTATATGAGAGTGGACACTAATCAGTGTGTTTGAGAGTGGACACTAATCATTGTGTATATGAGAGTGGACACTAATCAGTGTGTTTGAGAGTGGACACTAATCATTGTGTATATGAGAGTGGACACTAATCATTGTGTATATGAGAGTGGACACTAATCATTGTGTATATGAGAGTGGACACTAATCATTGTGTATATGAGAGTGGACACTAATCAGTGTGTTTGAGAGTGGACACTAATCAGTGTGTATTGAGAGTGGACACTAATCATGTGTCTATGAGAGTGGACACTAATCATTGTGTATATGAGAGTGGACACTAATCATTGTGTATATGAGAGTGGACCACTAATCATTGTGTATATGAGAGTGGACACTAATCATTGTGTATATGAGAGTGGACACTATCATTGTGTATATGAGAGTGGACACTAATCATGTTATGAGAGTGGACACTAATCAGTGTGTTTGAGAGTGGACACTAATCAGTGTATATGAGAGTGGACACTAATCATTGTGTATATGAGAGTGGACACTAATCATTGTGTATATGAGAGTGGACACTAATCATTGTGTATATGAGAGTGGACACTAATCATTGTGTATATGAGAGTGGACACTAATCATTGTGTATATGAGAGTGGACACTAATCAGTGTATATGAGAGTGGACACTAATCAGTGTATATGAGAGTGGACACTAATCATTGTGTATATGAGAGTGGACACTAATCATTGTGTATATGAGAGTGGACACTAATCAGTTTGAGAGTGGACACTAATCAGTGTGAGAGTGGACACTAATCATTGGTATATGAGAGTGGACACTAATCATTGTGTATATGAGATGGACACTAATCATTGTGTATATGAGAGTGGACACTAATCATTGTGTATATGAGAGTGGACACTAATCAGTGTATATGAGAGTGGACACTAATCAGTGTATATGAGAGTGGACACTAATCATTGTGTATATGAGAGTGGACACTAATCATTGTGTATATGAGAGTGACACTAATCATTGTGTTTGAGAGTGGACACTAATCAGTGTGTTTGAGAGTGGACACTAATCAGTGTGTTTGAGAGTGGACACTAATCATTGTTGTATATGAGAGTGGAGCACTATCATTGTGTATATGAGAGTGGACACTAATCATTGTGTATATGAGAGTGGACACTAATCATTGTGTATATGAGAGTGGACACTAATCATTGTGTATATGAGAGTGGACACTAATCATTGTGTATATGAGAGTGGACACTAATCATTGTGTATATGAGAGTGGACACTAATCAGTGTGTTTGAGAGTGGACACTAATCAGTGTGTATTGAGAGTGGACACTAATCATTGTGTATATGAGAGTGGACACTAATCAGTGTGTTTGAGAGTGGACACTAATCAGTGTGTTTGAGAGTGGACACTAATCATTGTGTATATGAGAGTGGACACTAATCATTGTGTATATGAGAGTGGACACTAATCATTGTGTATATGAGAGTGGACACTAATCAGTGTGTATATGAGAGTGGACACTAATCATTGTGTATATGAGAGTGGACACTAATCATTGTGTATATGAGAGTGGACACTAATCAGTGTGTTTGAGAGTGGACACTAATCAGTGTGTATGAGAGTGGACACTGTAATCATTGTGTGTATGAGAGTGGACACTAATCAGTGTGTTTGAGAGTGGACACTAATCATTGTGTATATGAGAGTGGACACTAATCATTGTGTATATGAGAGTGGACACTAATCATTGTGTATATGATGGGCACTATCAGTGGTTTGAGAGGGACACTAATCATTGTGTATATGAGAGTGGACACTAATCATGTGTGTATATGAGAGTGGACACTATCATTGTGTATATGAGAGTGGACACTAATCATTGTGTATATGAGAGTGGACACTAATCATTGTGGTGCATATCATGAGAGTGGACACTAATCATTGTGTTATGAGAGTGGACACTAATCATTGTGTATGAGAGTGGACACTAATCATTGTGTATATGAGATGTGGACACTAATCATGTGTTTGAGAGTGGACACTAATCATGTGTATATGAGAGTGGACACTAATCAGTGTGTATATGAGAGTGGACACTAATCATTGTGTTATGAGAGTGGACACTAATCATTGTGTATATGAGAGTGGACACTATCATTGTGTATATGAGAGTGGACACTAATCATTGTGTATGAGAGTGGACACTAATCAGTTGTGTATTGAGAGTGGACACTAATCATTGTGTATATGAGAGTGGGAACTAATCATTGTGTATATGAGAGTGGACACTAATCCATTGTGTATGAGTGGACACTATCAGTGTTGTGAGAGTGGACACTAATCATTGTGTATATGAGAGTGGACACTAATCATTGTGTATATGAGAGTGGACACTAATCATTGTGTATATGAGAGTGGACACTAATCAGTGTGTTTGAGAGTGGACACTAATCAGTGTGTTATATGAGAGTGGACACTAATCATTGTGTATATGAGAGTGGACACTAATCATTGTGTATATGAGAGTGGACACTAATCATTGTGTATATGAGAGTGGACACTAATCATTGTGTATATGAGAGTGGACACTAATCATTGTGTATATGAGAGTGGACACTAATCATTGTGTATATGAGAGTGGACACTAATCAGTGTGTTTGAGAGTGGACACTAATCATGTGTGATATGAGAGTGGACACTAATCATGTGTGTATATGAGAGTGGACACTAATCATTGTGTATATGAGAGTGGACACTAATCATTGTGTATATGAGAGTGGACACTAATCATTGTGTATATGAGAGTGGACACACTATCATTGTGTATATGAGAGTGGACACTAATCATTGTGTATATGAGAGTGACACTAATCATGTGTATGAGAGTGGACACTAATCATTGTGTATATGAGAGTGGACACTAATCATTGTGTATGAGTGGACACTAATCGTGTATATGAGAGTGGACACTAATCAGTGTGTATATGAGAGTGGACACTAATCATTGTGTATATGAGAGTGACACTATCAGTGTATATGAGAGTGGGACACTATCATGTGTATATGAGAGTGGACACTAATCATGTGTATATGAGAGTGGACACTAATCATTGTGTATATGAGAGTGGACACTAATCATTGTGTATATGAGAGTGGACACTAATCAGTGTGTTTGAGAGTGGACACTAATCGTGATTGAGAGTGGACACTAATCATGTGTATGAGAGTGGCCTAATCATTGTGTATGAGAGTGGACACTAATCATTGTGTATATGAGAGTGCTGGACACTAATCATTGTGTATATGAGAGTGGACACTAATCATTGTGTTATGAGAGTGGACACTAATCATTGTGTATATGAGAGTGGACACTAATCATTGTGTTTGAGAGTGGACACTAATCATTGTGTGTATTAGAGTTGGTATTGTAATCAGTGTCTGTGAGAGTGGGACTGTATCAGTGTCTGTGTGAGAGTTGGTATTGTAATCAGTGTCTGTGTGAGAGTGTGTATTGTAATCAGTGTCTGTGTGAGAGTTGGTATTGTAATCAGTGTCTGTGGAGAGTTGGTATTGTAATCAGTGTCTGTGTGAGAGTTGGTATTGTATCAGTGTCTGTGGAGAGTTGGTATTGTAATCAGTGTCTGTGTGAGAGTTGGTATTGTAATCAGTGTCTGTGTGAGAGTTGGTATTGTAATCAGTGTGCTGTGTGAGAGTTGGTATTGTAATCAGTGTCTGTGTGAGAGTTGGTATTGTAATCAGTGTCTGTGTGAGAGTTGGTATTGTAATCAGTGTCTGTGTGAGAGTTGGTATTGAATCAGTGTCTGTGTGAGAGTTGGTATTGTAATCAGTGGTCTGTGTGAGAGTTGGTATTGTAATCAGTGTCTGTGTGAGAGTTGGTATTGTAATCAGTGTCTGTGTGAGAGTTGGTATTGTAATCAGTGTCTGTGTGAGAGTTGGTATTGTAATCAGTGTCTGTGTGAGAGTTGGTATTGTAATCAGTGTCTGTGTGAGAGTTGGTATTGTAATCAGTGTCTGTGTGAGAGTTGGTATTGTAATCAGTGTCTGTGTGAGAGTTGGTATTGTAATCAGTGTCTGTGTGAGAGTTGGGAACCTAATCATTGTGTAGTATGAGAGTGGACTGCTAATCAGTGTCTGTAGTGAGAGTGGACACTGTAATCAGTGTCTATATGAGAGTTGGACATGTAATCAGTGTCTGTGTGAGAGTTGGACTGCTAATCAGTGTCTGTGGTGAGAGTTGGTATTGTAATCATGTCTGTGTGAGAGTTGGTATTGTAATCAGTGTCTGTGTGAGAGTTGGTATTGTAATCAGTGTCTGTGTGAGAGTTTGGTATTGTAATCAGTGTCTGTGTGAGAGTTGGTATTGTAATCAGTGTCTGTGTGAGAGTTGGTATTGTAATCAGTGTCTGTGTGAGAGTTGGTATTGTAATCAGTGTCTGTGTGAGAGTTGGTATTGTAATCAGTGTCTGTGTGAGAGTTGGTATTGTAATCAGTGTCTGTGTGAGAGTTGGTATTGTAATCAGTGTCTGTGTGAGAGTTGGTATTGTAATCAGTGTCTGTGTGAGAGTTGTATTGTAATCAGTGTCTGTGTGAGAGTTGGTATTGTAATCAGTGTCTGTGTGAGAGTTGGTATTGTAATCAGTGTCTGTGTGAGAGTTGGTATTGTAATCAGTGTCTGTGTGAGAGTTGGTATTGTAATCAGTGTCTGTGTGAGAGTTGGTATTGTAATCAGTGTCTGTGTGAGAGTTGGTATTGTAATCAGTGTCTGTGTGAGAGTTGGTATTGTAATCAGTGTCTGTGTGAGAGTTGGTATTGTAATCAGTGTCTGTGTGAGAGTTGGTATTGTAATCAGTGTCTGTGTGAGAGTTGGTATTGTAATCAGTGTCTGTGTGAGAGTTGGTATTGTAATCAGTGTCTGTGTGAGAGTTGGTATTGTAATCAGTGTCTGTGTGAGAGTTGGTATTGTAATCAGTGTCTGTGTGAGAGTTGGTATTGTAATCAGTGTCTGTGTGAGAGTTGGTATTGTAATCAGTGTCTGTGTGAGAGTTGGTAGTAATCTGTGTCTGTGTGAGAAGTTGTAGTAATCTGTGTCTGTGTGAGAGTTGGTATTGTAATCATGGGTCTGTGTGAGAGTTGGTATTGTAATCAGTTGTCTGTGTGAGAGTTGGTATTGTAATCAGTGTCTGTGTGAGAGTTGGTATTGTAATCAGTGTCTGTGTGAGAGTTGGTATTGTAATCAGTGTCTGTGTGAGAGTTGGTATTGTAATCAGATGTCTGTGTGAGAGTTGGTATTGTAATCTGTGTCTGTGTGAGAAGTTGTAGTAATCTGTGTCTGTGTGAGAGGTTGGTATTGTAATCAGTGTCTGTGGTGAGAGTTGGTATTGTAATCAGTGTCTGTGTGAGAGTTGGGTATTGTAATCAGTGTCTGTGTGAGAGTTGGTATTGTAATCAGTGTCTGTGTGAGAAGTGGAATTGTAATCTGTGTCTGTGTGAGAGGTTGTAGTAATCTGTGTCTGTGTGAGAGTTGGTATTGTAATCAGTGTCTGTGTGAGAGTTGGTATTGTAATCAGTGTCTGTGTGAGAGTTGGTATTGTAATCAGTGTCTGTGTGAGAGTTGGTATTGTAATCAGTGTCTGTGTGAGAGTTGGTATTGTAATCAGTGTCTGTGTGAGAGTTGGTATTGTAATCAGTGTCTGTGTGAGAGTTGGTATTGTAATCAGTGTCTGTGTGAGAGTTGGTATTGTAATCAGTGTCTGTGTGAGAGTTGGTATTGTAATCAGTGTCTGTGTGAGAGTTGGTATTGTAATCAGTGTCTGTGTGAGAGTTGGTATTGTAATCAGTGTCTGTGTGAGAGTTGGTATTGTAATCAGTGTCTGTGTGAGAGTTGGTATTGTAATCAGTGTCTGTGTGAGAGTTGGTATTGTAATCAGTGTCTGTGTGAGAGTTGGTATTGTAATCAGTGTCTGTGTGAGAGTTGGTATTGTAATCAGTGTCTGTGTGAGAGTTGGTATTGTAATCAGTGTCTGTGTGAGAGTTGGTATTGTAATCAGTGTCTGTGTGAGAGTTGGTATTGTAATCAGTGTCTGTGTGAGAGTTGGTATTGTAATCAGTGTCTGTGTGAGAGTTGGTATTGTAATCAGTGTCTGTGTGAGAGTTGGTATTGTAATCAGTGTCTGTGTGAGAGTTGGTATTGTAATCAGTGTCTGTGTGAGAGTTGGTATTGTAATCAGTGTCTGTGTGAGAGTTGGTATTGTAATCAGTGTCTGTGTGAGAGTTGGTATTGTAATCAGTGTCTGTGTGAGAGTTGGTATTGTAATCAGTGTCTGTGTGAGAGTTGGTATTGTAATCAGTGTCTGTGTGAGAGTTGGTATTGTAATCAGTGTCTGTGTGAGAGTTGGTATTGTAATCAGTGTCTGTGTGAGAGTGGTATTGTAATCAGTGTCTGTGTGAGAGTTGGTATTGTAATCAGTGTCTGTGTGAGAGTTGGTATTGTAATCAGTGTCTGTGTGAGAGTTGGTATTGTAATCAGTGTCTGTGTGAGAGTTGGTATTGTAATCAGTGTCTGTGTGAGAGTTGGTATTGTAATCAGTGTCTGTGTGAGAGTTGGTATTGTAATCAGTGTCTGTGTGAGAGTTGGTATTGTATCAGTCTGTGAGTGTTCTCTGTGTGAGAGTTGGTATTGTAATCAGTGTCTGTGTGAGAGTTGGTATTGTAATCAGTGTCTGTGTGAGAGTTGGTATTGTAATCAGTGTCTGTGTGAGAGTTGGTATTGTAATCAGTGTCTGTGTGAGAGTTGGTATTGTAATCAGTGTCTGTGTGAGAATGGACGCAGATTTTCTTGTTTTAGCGCAGCTGCTATAGCAGCACCATCATTTACTGTGAGTGCCCTAACTGGACCAGGAGGTTTGCCTTCTGGGGGAATCGTCGACCTGCATAGGTTCAAGGTTCCCACTAGGTGTTACTTCCACTTGTCAGCAGAGGCTCAGAAAGCCGTGTATGAAACGTTACACGGTAAAAAGGTTTATATTACACGCCTTGGAATCGACATATCTCTAGAGCACTTAAAGAAAAAAAGACACAGGCTGACCATTCACTGGTTACCTGTCACGATTGCTCCCGGTGGTTTTCGGGCTAAAGAATGGAGCTGGCAAGTGGGGTGCACTCTGCAATCCAAAAAATGATGTCCCTCCATTATATACGGATCTATACTCCTGGTTTTACGAAAAATAATCACAGACTGTTGATCACAATGCCGGGGAGAAAGACCAATTGTCCGGCGCGTTGCCAAGACAACCACTGGGCAAATAAATGTCCTAGTAGACGACCGACTATGACACCATCAGCAGCAGCAATTGGTGTACACAGCCAAGAAGATTTGGCGCCACTTGTAAGAGAAACCCCTCCAGGGGAAAATAAACTTAACTGAAACAAACTTTCAATAGTCAAATCAAAACACAAATAGGCAGGAACACACAAGAAAACAATCCAAAGAATGAAGACTGACGGTTTTAAAATTGTCAGCAATCCAATAAAGAGAAAATGGGATGACAGAAGACTACTGCAGTCAAAACACAGCGTTGACACAGAAACAGACCATGTGTCATCGACTAGATACATGCCAGTAAAGAAGGAAAAAGTCAAAGACACTATAGTCAACACAAAGGAAATTGAACAAGGACAACAGGAGGAGAAAGAAGAACAAGACGAAGAAGACACATACAGCATACCAGACACTCTCTTTGTAGAACCGACACAAGTGATAAGAACGAGGATCAAGATGATCCTTTCGTATAAACTTTTGCTACCAAAAACTTGCTCGCCTAGACGTGCCCATCATAGATGACAACATTGCGTGGGAATCTATATATGTATTATATATCATTTATTTGTTTTTACCATAATTACAATGACTATTGATTTAATTATTATTACTGTAAACATTTGTGGTGTACGTACTAAAATTACAACACATCATCACACTTATAAGCAAACACAAACCATACTCTATACTACTGCAATAAACAAGCATATGTTCACATACTTTTGCACCGCATATCACCACTTACACAAACATACGGAGGACAAAATGTTATCCTTGCAGGGGATTTCAATTTTGTACTCTCGGATTTGGATATTGTAGGGGGAGGTAAAGCATGGAATGAAGACACAATTAAGAAGAAGTAACAGGAATGGAATACATCAAATAGATATACTACAGAATAACTCAAACACACAATATTAAAAGTCGCTATAAGACACAGTCACCCTAATACATTGCAACAACTCACAAATACAGAGCTCACAATAGGTCAGCCAGACTAGACAGAATATACACACCATCAACACACCGCATAATGCACACAAAACACATACAAGAAATATTACAATACACACATCACACAGAAATACTTGCGTATATCACTACAGAGCTACAAATGTTAGATCATCAAAACGACCGCCACATTGGAAATTCAACACCACACTACTCCAACACACAGGTTGTGTACAACACATTGCACACTTTATTCTAGCATACACTAATAGTACACCCACCGACAACATAACATAAATGTTGGATCTATTAAAGAATATTATACGTAATAGAACACAACAATTAGCATCCATCATACACAAAGACAGACAAGAACATATCATGCAAACAGCAATACAACTCACAAAACAGACAGGAATGTATTACACCTACACACACTAGACTCACAACTAGAACAACACCAGCAACACAAATTCTGTGGTGCACTCCTTAGAACTAAACTCACTACCATATCAGAAGAATGTTGAGTTGAATTAAGCTGAGTTAAGAACCGACATCACTGTACTCAGGACATTTCCATACGTGCTCTGTCCCCTCGTTCAACAGCCAGTGAATAGTCATACTACTAATCGTTCCCACTGCTATCTGATTAAAAGTTCGCCTAGTCTTCCCTCTCAGTTTTGATATTCTTCCAGAACCCCTGCCGATCCCCCGCAATCTCATTCTTTCCACATATGGGTTCTCAATCTGTTCCTCCGCCTTCTACACTTGGCCCTACAAGCGCACGACCACCTCCCTCTTGCCCTTAGACAAAATAGCACTACGGGGTGCCCACCCTGGTAGTCTATCAGCCTTTTCATTCCCTCGTACACCCGCCATGGTCAGGGCAAAATATCCATACAATTCTCACGATCTGTGACCTCTGAAGCAACGAGAGCCATTCCACACGAAACATTCCTTTCTCCACCTTGCTAACCATACTCTTTGAATCCGTAATGAAAACAACGTGTGTTGCAGTAGTCTCCTCTAGCCAAAGGAATGTCGCTGTTACAGCTATTCTCATGCTGGAGGTCGTAGTCTCATATGCCAGACTCTCCTTTTTCAAGACTCGCCCATAAGCCTTTGCAATAAAGCCCCAGCCACTACGTCTGTTTCTCATCGGTGTAGATGACTATGTCACCTTGATGTGTGTTGCTCTGGATCAGCTGTTGCACTTCAAACTCAGTGCGGCCCGCTGCCCATTCTCTGCACTCACGACCCAGTGTTATTATTACATTGTGCCAGTCCGTCATGTCTTCCGGAACTTCCAACCACTCTCTTCCACGATTGATGGTCTCTAGATCACACACCTGACTTATAGAAAGTTCTGCCTGTGCCATCCAGGACCTGCCTCGTCTTAGTCTATAACCCTTAACCATATCCATTGCCGCATGCAACGGAAGATCCGTGTCTGCGGAAACTCTCAGGTACCATTTGGCCTGAATGACCCTATGCCTATCCGTAATTGTTTGTAGCGCCAGGATATGCTTCTTGCATATAATTGGTGTGTCCTTTGTGCACCCCAGGATTAACCGCATGACCGCATTATGAATGCGCTCCAACCTTTCAAGCTGGCTCTTTGATACTGTCAGTAGCCCCAAACCATACTCAATGACATAAATTATTAACTGCTGAAAGAGCCTGTACAGCAGCCTGTGATCTACCCCGATTGCTGCCATAGCCCTCAATGCATTAAGTCCCCTACAACCTTCACCACCAAAGCCTCCACATGACCCTTAAAAGAAAAACACCTGTCAAAGGTGACACCCAAGTTCTTTAATTTACTCTCTCGACTAAGCGGACATCCATTCAACATAATACCTGGGACGTGTGCTTTGACGATCCGGTTGTCCAAGGAGCACCACACAACCGATGCCTTGTCTTGGTGTATAATGGCCCCTGCGTCCGTGCACCACTCTGTCATCTTGTTTACCGCCACCTGTAAGTTTTTCGCCAAACTGGTCCTGTTACTGCCCTGTCTGTAGACCAGCATATCATCTGCAAATGTCAAGATTCTACCCACACCTGGTGTCTCAATAGCTACGATTTTGCTGGTGTAGACATTAAAGAGCACTGGGGACAAGACAGATCCCTGTGGCAACCCAGATGTAATAGTACATGGGTCAGAAGTCCAGGAACCCATCCGCAGTGCAACCTTACGCTCATAAAGGACTGCCGCAACCCATCTAACAAGGCAAGGACAGATCTCCATGTCCAACAGTGTGTGTATTAACCGATCACACCTAACCCTGTTATACGCATCCTCCAGGTCAAGAGCTACCACCACTGTCTCCTTTTTATCCCGGAAGCCCTCATAGACATCGAATGCAAAAGTTGCAGCATTGGCCCATGTGTCCTTTCCCGGTCGGTAGCTCCCGAGTCCTTGGGGAAGCAGATTCCGACTTTCCAGATGTTGCTGGAGCCTGCGTGCTACTATTTTTTCTTAGACTTTGCCATCCGTGTTTTGCAGGGTTATGATTCGGTATCCATTATGTCTGGAGTGATCCTTGCCTGGCTTTGGGAGGGGGACCAGGTAGCTATGCAGCCAATTGTGGGGTATTTCCGCCGTATTGATGCTAAGGTTGAAACAAAGAGCCATCTCCTCCAAGTCCTCATCATTTATGTTCCTCATATGGGAGTACCTCACCCCATCCGGACTCGGCGCTGTGTCTTTAGTCCCCTTCAGTACCGGTCTAATGTCCTCCACTTTAATCTCACAGTCCTCCTTCCTGGTGACCCGCGACAAGGCTTCTCTGACGTTATCTCTAATAGCCCTATCTTGCTGATCCGTCTGTTTTAAAAAATAGCGCAAGAGGAGCCTCCCCTTTGTGCTTGTCAGTTGTCATAGGTCGGTTGTTATCTCATAAACGGTGCCATGTGTACCAAGCATCACTTGTCTCTTCATCTGCCGGTGCAGCCTCCAGAATTTTGCCAATTTCACATCCCCGCCGACTTCATTGATAAACTGTTCCCACTTAATACTCTTTGCCTCAGCTGCCTGGAGTTAAAATCCTGCACCTTTACTTTTTTATAACTTTTAGCCTCTTCCAATTTGTGTCCACTGAATTGGTTGCTCTCCGCACGCTCTACGAATTCCTTATGGCCACCTTCTTTTCCCTCCATGAATTCTCGACCTCTGGTGTCCACCATGCTGGTTGGGTAAAAATTCTTCTTGTTGGTTTAGATCTTCCCTGTGACCTAAGACGCCCCAAAAACGAAGAGTGGTCGCGATTATAACTGAATGCCCTGCGAGCTCTTATAGTCCTAAATGTGCTGGACTTAGGTATCAGCACAGAACAGGGGAGGTGGTCACTTCCATGGTCTCCAAGGACGCTTCATTTTATATCTGATGCCACCTCTTGGGATACAAGAGCCAGGTCGATGGCCGTGTCAGGGTCCCCCGGTCTCATTGCTAGCCTAGTGGGTGTCCCGTCCTTTAGACAGACAACATCCATCTCAAACAAGGCCTCAATAAGAGCAGTTCCCTGTCTGTTCTCTCCGACCTGTCCCATTGCATGGCGCGGGCGTTTAAATCACCACATATCAGATACCTGGAACCTGGGGTGTCCACTAAATCTTTCAACCAGTCCCAACTATCTCTGTTTATGCAAGATTCCCCACTCACATATATAGTTATCAGGTTCCAGCTGTATTGGCCGATTTGTATCCACATTCCCTGCACCTCTTTACTCTCCTGACCCCAGCCACTCATATCCAGTATTGAATGCTGTAAACCGTCCTTGACCACCAGAGCCTGCCCATTTCTTCCCTGCCCAGTTGGGTTGATGTAACATGTATAGCCAGTGCACTTAAAAGAGTCCGTATTCAGTTCTTGTAACATCAGGACATCAAAATCGTAGACCAGTTTCTCTAGTATTGGTCCTCGTTGCTTTGCACTACTGCAATTCCAATACCCAACCCGTACATTTTTTGAGTCCCAAACGATCCGCGTTCCTTCTACCCCTTCTGGCTCCAGCTCTCTTCTTCCTTTTCCTCCCCCCCCCCTCTTCTGTACCTCTTCTCCTCCGCTTCATTCTCTCCCCGCTAGCTGTTGTCAAAGGTATCAAGCACAAAGCACGTACTCCGTTGCTTCGGCGATAATTCTTTGTGTCAATGTCCTAAAACAATGGGTAACCTTAGCACGTCGTTCTAACGCGACACTGAGTCTTTCTACATGCACTCAGTGAGATATCACACAGTCGCATGTAGTGTAACATTATTTATTCGTGCAGAACGCCAGTATCAGTACATGAATACATATTATCAAATTAGGCACAAATTGTATCACAATTGTATCACAATATTATATCTACACCGATGGCAAGTGACACTCAGCCATAGCAGTCATCCATGCACAGTTCACTCTCATTCCTCGCATTTAATCACTCGCTGCTATATTGGCTCAGCAAGGCTAGCTTTCACACCGGCAATTGGTACATTCGCTCCGTCAATCGCACACGTCTTTCCTCTATCACGTCCAGTCCCTGTATGAGCCTTCTGGTGTTCGGTCCGATAGTCACGTGGCGCTTGACCGTGTGTCCTGTATGATAGTCGTGCTGCGTCGGTTGTCTCGCCGTACTAGATGTCTGTTCTTGTTTCAGGTCCTTCAGTGCAAGGTTGTACTGTCAGTCAAATGACGTAGTCTTGTCTATATTCCTGTGTCCTGTTTATATCCCTGTGCCATGTTTATAGCTGGGTCTTGTTGTCCCGTCTGTGTCCTGTTTATGACACATCTATTGTCCAGTCCATGGGAATGTCGATATACGAAGCCCATAACCGGGCACTCTCACGAAGTTTATACTTCACCTCGACACCGCAAGGTACAAGAGGAACATGATGAGATGAGATGAGATTGTCCAGTCGTATGTCCTCTCTCGCACTCCCCAACCAGCTGACATTCTCCACTTCTCCCCCCGTTTTGTGTCATTTATCATTTAGTCAGAAGTGACACAATGTGTTTTATATAAACAATTAGTTTGAACTAATCTGTCAGTGGGTTACGGGAGTTCGTCAGTCGTAGCTGTCAGGTTGGATACAACTGTAGTTTGTAAGGGTCTTATATACCGTCGAAACACACACCTACTGGTGTATAGTCAGTTTACCACTCTTGGTGTGTTGCTAAATAATCTAATACTCTCACACATTTTACTACTGGGGACTGTTAAACGGCCCAAGGTAACGTTGACTCACATTTATGGTTTCCCATTAAATTGCAACCCTCTCATACCCCCAATATGGTGTCCCGAAACAATTGTCTCTTTTTAAGGAGACTAATCACGAGTATAATACCCATGGCCCCCATAAAATGTTAGCTCAGCATCTTTTCTTAAGATATGTGTATACTGATTTACCCCTATCTCATTTCCGTTTGATTGCGGTGGTTCTCTTGTACTATCAATTGTTTCCCCTTATTAACCACTTATGTCCCTTGTATAAGTTAATCTCCCCTTCTTAGTATACTAATGTATGTACATTATGTGTTAATATGGTGTTAGTGTAGGTGATTTCTTTATAATAATGTGTTTGTTAATTACACATATGGGTGTATGTTTATCATCTGTGTAATATTATTATTCAAGTGTCATCAGATAGGTTTCTGTATCTCACAAATGATTGTATATTCATAATTTCTTAGATGAGTCTCCGAGCTGTGATTCTTGAATATATTCCTATTGGTTTAGTGTATTCGTAATGTTTACATATATAAAAAAATGAACAAATCACATGTGATGCAAGAGATGTGTACAATACATTAAGTTTAGGCATATGTGCATAAGATATCACTTTCATTTTCATACCCTCGTTTAATACATTCGTACTGTCTTGCATACACTTTTCACTCGCACATTCAGAATGCATGTATATTTTAAAACTTTTTATATTATTCAGATTGCAAAATCTTAAGTTTAGGTGGAAAAAATGATTAAGCTTATACCTTAAACGCTATAACCAAATGAATGTCTTAATACCAATGAAAATGTAATTGAAACAAATGCTTATGCCTTAAGCTTTCCTTTATTTTATGTTTCTGACACACACACACACACACACACACACACACACACACACACACACACACACACACACACACACACACACACACACACACACACACGGACACACACACACGGACACACACACACGGACACACACACACACACACAATTTATTCTATACTTAAATGGATTAAGTTAACGTAGTGTTCACGTATTGAACATTAGCACTGATATAATAGTTCTAATTCGATATATTAACTCTTTCGCTACCAAACAAAAACTGGGCTGTGACCAAACAGAAATTTATGGCAGAAAATTGGATGTAGGGGTGTGTTACAATAATACTTTTAAAATGGTTAAAATGGTAGCAGATATATTGTATTACATATCAAATTAAAGAGGATTGCACAAGGAACACGACAGTGTTAATAATTAATTGATAGCTTACAAATATTATGACAATAATGAGAGATTTAATAATAACAAATGAAATTAAAGAGGTAAAAAGTATTTTAAAAATTGCACTTATAAGATGTTTTCTACACTCCTATACTGCTAATCATGTTTAATTTGCTGAATAATCAAACAAACACCACTTGTCTTCAAGAATATAAACAGTATTGCTCATTAAAATTACCCAAAAGGAAGTTTTGGTGCATATTCTGAACCATGTCTCTTTCACAAAAAATGAAGAAAAAAAAAAAAACAATGGCAGAAAACTGGAAGTAGGGGTATGTCACAATAATGTTATGAAATACAAATGTTTTACCGCACAATGATGATAAAGATATGTACCGGCCGTGTAAATTTTCAGTTTACTGTAACTTAAAATTCCGGAATGTAGCAGAAATGTATCATATACACCACTGATCATTCTGTGTCGATAGAATGGCCAATTGCCACCAGAGTCGGTCAATTGTGGCGATGTATAGGCCCTTGGTAGCGAAAGAGTTAATGGCACATTGGTGTTGTGTTTTGGAAAAATGGAACATTATCAATAATAAAGTTATAATTACAAAACGTTGTCATGTTTTTATGTGTTTTGGAAATAGAAGTTTGTTTGTCTGTGAAACTTCATTAAGATTAATAATATTTAATTAAAATTATTAAAAAATAAGTTAACCCAGTTGACTGGTGGTCTTTTTGATTAGTTGATTTCTGTGACTGGTAGGTCCGAAGATCTTGTCAGTAGGTCAGCAATAATGTCCTCCACTCCTTTTATGTGTCTGATGGAAAATGAGTAATCTTGTAGTAACAGGGCTCATCTGTGTATTCTGTTGTTTTTGGGCTGTCCCTGTTGTAAGACTAGCAAAGGAGAATAGTCCATTTTTATGAGGACGTGTGTTCTGGCAAGGTATTTCAGCAGTTTATTGACGCAGTATACAATCACCAGGCATTCCAGCTGAAATACGCCGTAGCGGGATTCAGCTGGAGTGAGTTTTCTAATCACGTAAATTACTGGATGATTTATGCCATTGTAGGTCTGAAGTAAGACTCCCAAGATTGTGGTAGCACTGGCATCTGTCCTTAGAATATAAGGAAGGTTCTTGTTATGCAATCGAAGGATGGGTATATTAGAAAAATAATGTTTAATTTGTGATATTGCATGTTTTAAAGTAGCACTCTGTACATCAATTTTTGCTTTTGATCTTAAAAGATCTGGAAAAAAACCACTTGTCAGTTGTGTTAAGTTCGGTATGAACTTGTAATAATTGGCAAGGCCTAATAGGCTTCTGATTTGTTTCTTTGTAGTAGGCATTGTAAGATTTAGTATCTTTGAAACAATTTTATCTGTCTTGAGGTTGCCTTTGGAGATCTTATGTCCTAAAAACTAAATTTCATCAAAGGCAAGTTCTACCTTGGTTGGTTTTATGGTACGGCCAAATACTTTGATTCTTGTCGTAAAGTCTATATGGGTTGTCCAGTCTGTTGTGTTTATACAAATGTCATCAATGTAAGTTTCTATGTTAGGTAACCCATGGAGCAACTGTCTAGGGAGGTGGACGAAAGTGGCTGGAGCATTACGTAGGCCAAATGGAAGAAATCGCCACTCATAGAGCCCTATATGTGTAGCAAAGGCTGTGAGATGTATGGAGTTGCTGTCCATTGGTATCTGATATTAGCCTTTGATCAGATCCAATTTAGAAAAGATGACAGATTGTGCCATGTTAAGTATAAGGTCGTCACAGTTTGGAATTGGCTCTGCATCTGTTTTCGTTACAGCATTCAGTTTTCTATAATCGATGCAGAGGTGAATAGTGGAATCTTTCTTCTTGACTAATACTATTGGAAAGGAATACTCAGATTGGGATTTTTGGATTATCCCGTGTGATTCTAAGTTGAGGATTTCCTTGTCAAATGTGTCCCTGTAATTTAAGGGGATGGAGTATGGTTTGCATTTAATAGAAGTGTTGTCTGTTAAGATAATAGAATGCTGAATTATGTCAGTCTTGCCAGGAACGTCAGAAAGAAATTGTCTTGTACTCTATTAATACGTCTTTAATTTCCTGTCTTTGTCCGTCCGTCAGCTTGGAACAGATACTTATATTGTCAATTGTTCCTGTGTCGTTCACTGCTGGTACGGGGAGTTCGCTATTGTCAGCGTCTGTCTGGCTGATGACAGTGGTTGCAGCTATTTCGTCTGTTGTCAAGTTTTCTTGTCTGCAATAGTATGACTTTAACATACTGACATGAAAAATGTTACATTTATCATTCATACATATTTCATAATCCACATTTGAGATTTTTCTGAGGAATTTAAATGGCCCTTGCCACGACGTCGACAACAGACCTCTTTTGTCAAGTAGTAATAATAATATGTCGTGTCCGGGTTCCAGTTGCAAAGTTTTGGCTCCCTTGTTTGCATACTGTCTGTACATGTGCACTATTTGTTCCAAAGATGTTTTAGCAGTAACACATTCTTTCATAATTTTGTTACGCGTGTCCGTTACCAATTCGTAGGGAGATGCAAGGGGTTGGTTACTCGCGGAGCTTGTCAAAATTTCGTTGTAAATGGTGAGTGGGCCACGCGGATTTGCCCCATAAATTATCTCAAAGAGTGAGTAGCCCGTGCACGCTTGCGGAACTTCTCTGTAGGCAAACAGCACTGTCGTTAATAATGTGTCCCAATCCGATGGGTTTTCGGCTGTCACCTTTGTTAACATGTGCTTCAAATCTCCGTTAATCTTTTCTACGATCCCATTCGCCGCATGTCTGTATGGGGTCGTGAAGCATTGCTTTATACCCAATAATTTTGTTACTGCTTGCGTCGCGGGCGCAATGAATTGCTTTCCTCTATCTGACAGGATAGTTTGTAGAAACTCAAAACGCTTAAATATGTGTAAAATTACTTCGGTCACATCTTTGGAACTGATAAATTTTAATGGGGTCGCCTCGGGCCAGCGTGAACAGAAATCTACAACAGTCAAGATTAATCTGTTGCCCTTGTTTGATGTATGGTTCAAAGGTCCAATGAAGTCGACAGCAACACATTTGAATGGTTTAGAGGCTTGTCTAGTGGGTTGAACCTCTGCTGTAACATGTTTTCCCTTTTTTACTAGATGTTATCAAATGGTACATGATTGACAATACTTGTTCATGTCGCTACAGAATTTAGGCCAGTAGAATTGCGACAAAATTCTGGCTCTGGTTTTTTCATAAGCCATGTGGCCAGCAAAGGTCTAATCGTGTGCGATTCGTAACACTGTCTGAAGGTATTTCTTTGGTAATACTGTTTGTTGTATTACATGGTTATCTCTCTTGTAAAATCTTGACAATATGTTATTTTTTAGTGCAAAATGCCACGAAGCATTTTTCCCTTGCTTCGGGGTTTTTCCTATTAAATTGAAATAGTTTGATAATGTCGTATCTTCGCGTTGCGCTTGGATAAATTCTTCAGTGGTTTTGCTGTTTACTGCACCACTTGGTGAAATCATTTGTAGGGATTCAGTTTGTAACTCATCTTGGTCTCTTGTTGTCATTGACCTAGTGACTGCATTACTGGGTTAAGGTGGATTTGTTCCGAAGCCTTAATCTCGCTTAAAAGTTGCTTAAAAGTCGACTTCACCGCACAGGATTTTATCCCATATGGCTCGGTCTCTTTCCGCAGCGCGGAAAGCGTCGCACAAAGCACGAACTCCGAAACATTTAACTCGTAATCCGAAGGGTGCGGCCCGGAATAGAACCCACAACCTTCGGATCACAAGTCAAACGGCGTGACCACTTCGCCACAGAGACTCGTTTTGGGTACAGTTCTTAACATCTGGTAAACATCCTACAATTAAATCTGTACATGGATTTTCTAAACCTGCTCAGGTAAATGTTCCTGACAAAAAAGGTGTACAAATACGTGCAATCGCTAGTGGATATTTCTCCATATTGCTAGATTATGTTCGGCAATTTACAAATTTGCCTGTATAATGGTCTGTATCTAAAAAAAATCTTTTCTAAGGCCAATTAAAGTGCTGCCAGAATCAAGGAGGACTTTGCATGGTTTGTTATTTACTAAACCATTGTGAAATTATAGTTTTTCTCTGGAGAAAATAACAGCATTAGCATTTTCACATGAGTATGGAACAGTATGGCCACATTCTAACACGCCATCTGCATGAAATTTATCACATATCTGACATTTATCAAAATTAAATATGTCAATCGCTGCTATGGCATTATCTTCTGGTTGTACAATCTCTTCGCACTCACTCTCACTTTCCGACGAGGTTCAATTATTGCTGCATTTTCACTTTTTAACATTCGGTGACCTTTCGCAACGTGCTGAATAATGTCCTAAACTTTTACAGAAGAAACATTTTATAGCTCTTTCGTAATTGTTTCATTTGGTCTGTTGTTTATTGACCATCATCTCTAAGTGAACTCGATACCCTGGATTTTTATCGCACGTTTGAAATTGATGGTGTAACAGTTTACAGTATGGACATTGTGGTAAGTTTGACTTTTGTTTGTTTTTATAAGTGAAGGTTTTCGTTGGTTTGACATTCGCTAGAGCTACTATGTCATTCTTACTGGTATTAAGTGTGAAAATATATCTGTTTGATGTGAAGCACGCAGACCCTTTTCGTTCTAATTGTTCAATAGTTTCACAATCTGATTGTTGCAAACATTTGACAAATGGGGTTGGAATAGATGCTTTAATTTTATTCATTGTCATCAAATCGCTTAACTTCTTAAAATGTTTGTTCACTTTCGCAGCATTTATCCATTTATTAAAAATATCCTGAACTTGTGACACATAGTCAATGAACATTTGGTTGGATTTAGGCTTTAAATTGGAAAATTGGATTTGATAACCAGGGGCATCTAGCAAGAAATGTTGCATGATTCTCTGATGGATATACTCATAGTCTTTTCTCAGTTCTTGTGGTATCGACTCAATGACTTTTAAAGATTCTAGGGCAAGATTTCTCATATATATCATTGCCCAGTGTTCTTTGGAATCTCATGATATTGCATTTGTTTTTCAAAATTCTTAGACCAGGCTGAGATGGAATCTACTGCACAGAATGGTTTTACAATACCTTGATATTTCATAAATTTGTTTTCTTCTTCCTTACTTTTCAATTTATCGGTTGCAATATGTACTTGTAACTCAACCTCTAGTTCTTTCATCTTTAACTGAGTTTCAGACTCAATCTTTAACTGTTTCGTTTTCAATTTGGTTTCTTCTGCTGGCTGTAGCTCTTTAAATTTGGTTTCTTCTGCTAGCTGTAATTTTTTCAATTTCGTTTCTTCTGCTAGCTGTAGCTCTTTCATGTTTGTTTCTTCTGCTAGCTGTAGTTCTTTCTTTTTCATTGTCATTTCTGCTAATTCTTTCTTATGCAATCGTTTCTGTGCCTTTTCGTCTCTTTCTGCGGCAGAAATCTCTTTAAATGTGCTCTCAGCCCATTCTGCAAGCTTCTCGCCTGAATAAGCTAATTTTTTGCCAGCTTCTACACATTATTTAATTGTTGACATTTTCACATATTTCTTTTATGACAATTTCACTGAAAACTAATTTGTTTCACTTAATTACATGAACTGAGTAAGTGGTAATATTTTACAATGTTACATACAGAAGAAAAAATATAGTGCTGCTTTAATCTGCAATATACATATGCAAGTACTTATCTGGGATAGGTGGATGGTCTTCAGTGCCACTACTTGCTTTACTGGTGTTTGGAGAAATATGATACTCGGCAATCTAACATCTATACATGGATGTACATCTTTCCTGCAGTTTAAAAAAACATTAATTTCCTGTAGTGGGAACAAAAAATATTAGTATCGTGGAAAGTTGTGTCTTTCCAATGTCATACATTAGAGGAAAGATTCTATATTGTAAATTTTGTTTGAGTGCAATTATGTCTAATTTCTGTCGGTCAGATAATTCTCTGTCTGGTTTCTCTAACTGTCGTCGTCTCAAGTGTACATGATATTCATGTTTCTTGGCTAGCCCAAGCTCAGTCAAAACTCTAATCACTTTAACTGTCTATTTTAGACTGTCTTGGGGTTACACCAAAACGGACGCAAGTCCCCAAATACACTTGTAATTATTATTTAAATTGTCAAACTACAGTCTTGGGTTGAAATCCACAAGAACAAGTTATCTATTAACTGCCTACTGGTTCTAAACAAAAGCGGACGATTGCCCCCAAATAAACTCGCCTGTCAACGTCCTATAAATATGTGTAACCTTAGCTCGTCGTTCTAACGTGACACTGAGTCTTTCTACATGCACTAAGTGAGATATCACACAGTCGCATGTAGTGTAACATTATTTATTCGCGCAGAACGCCAGTATCAGTACATGAATACATATTATCAAATTAGGCACAAATTGTATCACAATTGTATCACAATATTATATCTACACCGATGGCAAGTGACACTCAGCCATAGCAGTCATTCGTGCACAGTTCGCTGTCATTCCTCGCACTTAATCACTCGCTGCTATATTCGCTCAGCAAGGCTAGCTTTCACACCGGCAATTGGTACTTCGCTCCGTCAATCGCACACGTCTTTCCTCTATCACGTCCAGTCCCAGTCTGAGCCTTCTGGTGTTCGGTCCGATAGTCACGTGGCGCTTGACCGCGTGTCCTGTGTGATAGTCGCGCTGCATCGCTTGTCTCGCCGTACCAGATGTCCGGTCTTGTTGTCTCAGGTCCTTCAGTGCAAAATTGTACTGTCAGTCAAAGGACGTGGTCATGTCTATTTCCCTGTGTCCTGTTTATATCCCTGTGTCCTGTTTATAGCTGGGTCTTGTTGTCCCGTCTGTGTCCTGTCTATAACATATCTATTTTCCTGTCTATAACATATCTATTGTCCTGTCAATGATATATCTATTGTCCTGTCTATGATATATCTATTGTCCTGTCTATGACATATCTATTGTCCTGTCGTATGTCCTCTCTCGCACTCCCCAACATGCTGACACTTTGTATTATTCATAGTTTTTTAAATATGACGGCAGGATATAATCGGTCACCCTAGTAGAGCCTGCCTGCTAGGGAAGTGGCAGGGGATATCCTCAGGAGTCCACACGCCTGGCGCCGCCCCGTCCGCATACCAGACGTTCCACGTTCACGGCCAGCTCACCCGTGGCCATTAAGTCCTCGGCACGTTGGTCAACCTTAACTTGGGGGTTTATAATCGGAGTTTTCCATCTCCTAGATTGGCCGCTGTAATAGCTAACGGGTTCAATCTACCCGCGGCAAGAGGTACCAGCGCCTCATTCCTGGGAAACACAGTAGATACATGAATACGGGGAACAAAACCAATTTCATACAATATATAATAAATAGTATATACTACATAGTTAAAGTCACTACCGAACGGAAAAATGACTCTCGTATGACTCAAGTAGATAGTTGAGCCCCAAATAAAGCCAGTAATCTGGCTGACTCCATAGTAGAGCTTTGTAGTGCTGAGACAACTACATGACATTGCTCTGATAGCATCCACCCACTCGCGAAGATTGAGGAAAGATCTTTCATATGTGACATCATACAACAATAACACACCATCGGACCGTCTGAAGTAGGTTCTCGCCACACTGCGGAATCTGTCCTGCCCAGCCGTGTCCCATAACTGTAAAGCTATTGGGTGTCCATCCACGGCAAACATTTTTGTTTGGAAATCTACACCCAGTGTGGAGCTGAGATTGGGAGCAACCTTGCCCGTACACGGTCGAACAATAAAACTGGACTTCCCCTCGGCTGCGTCGCAGCTAAGGCAAGTTTGTAAATGCGCTCGGGTTCTCTGAACACGCTGATAGGCGCTGGCACATCTGTAGTGGGTACTGCCGGAAGCTGGCGCCTCGCGGATCCCTTGCTGGACTTGGACGACTGACTAAGCACGGCCTCATCTCTGGTTACAGAACGCAGGCTACGATTAGAGCCCTTGCTGCCAGCAGACACAGAACGTTTCACATGGCACCGACATGTCTCTTCTTCTGGGATTTATGGTCTCTCAATGTCGGTGTCCATTTCGCCATTGGAATCGAGGTCCTCTTCCTGTGCTCATAAACTGGAGTGAACTATTTTGTGTCGTCCGTCTCTCCTGGTGTCGTTGTGGGCACTAATACTTTCAGCTTCTGTGTCATCATTGCCGTCACGAAGAGTTCTCCATTTAATTATCATCCTCCCCATCCTCTGTGAGAAATTTTGGCATCACGCCCGTTCTCAGAGGCTGATTGTAATGTGAATGATCTTGTAAGTGGGAATTCACATGGTCGATTATGATAAGGCCCTGCTTGGAATGGGTTGAAGACGCACTTTGACAGCTCTTTGAACTGCGGGAAGAATCTAGAGAGAATGACCGTCTGTACGGGGGGATAACTGGCGGGACTGAATCCAGATGTTCTCTTAAATCATCGTTGGTTTCTAATAAATTTCTATTGGCTTCATGCAGCATGTCGAGTTGTTGCGAAGTTTATCCAGCTCATTGACATATTCTGCAAATGTTCTGTTCTCAAGTTCAAGTTCATAGTTCTTCTTATCAAGCTAGTGCTTGACTGTTGTCATGTGACTTTTAATCAAGGCCAGGTTAGTCTGGGCGTCTGTCAGCTCCGACATCAGCATGCGGTTGTCCACCAGGATCTCCTCCAGTCTCTTCTTCAGTGTCACGAGGTACTCTTCTTTGTCTAATCTGTTTTCGCCGTCCTGCTGTAGTAGTTTCCTCAGATTGTGTTGCAACATGACTACTTCTGAATCAAGCTGATGTCGAAGCTCCAGTTTCTCCTTATTCAATCTTTCTTTCTCCTGTTTCCTAACGTTTTCTTCAATGCTTTGTACTTGCAGCTTCATCTCTTCTTCCAGCGTTCGTAAATGCTTGTCATGCTCCTCTTTCTCTATTGCAGATCCTGTTGTGTTGTAGAGTGGTGGAGTGGTGGCAGACACAACACCATCCATTTTACATTGTTGTTGTGTCACTGTTGGAAACAGAACTGTCACTACACTCCACACATTGAGATCTGTAGTACTGACACAAAACCATCAATTTTTATGTTATTATGTCACAGTTAGAAACAGAACTGTCACTGTACCTCACCCATTGAGCTCTGTAGTACTGACACACCATTATCCATTTTGCAATATTATTGTGTCACTGTTGGAAAAAGAACTGTCACTGTACTTCACACATTGAGCTCTGTAGTACTGACACAACCCCATCAATCCATTGTACAATGCTATTGTGTCACTGTTGGAAACAGAATTGTCACTGTACTTCAAACATTGAGCTCTGTAGTACTGACACAACCCCATCCATCCATTGTACAATGTTATTGTGTCATTGTTGGAAACAGAACAGTCACTGTACTTCACACACTGATTTATTTAGTACTGACACAACATCATCCATTTTACGATGTTATTGTGTCACTGATGGAGACAGACCTGTCACTGTACCTTGCACATTGAGCTCTGTAGTACTGACACAACACCATCCATTTCACCATGTTATTGTGTCACTGTAGGAAATAGAACTGTCATTGTAATTCACACATTGAACTCTGTAGTACAGATACAACACCATCCATTTACAATGTTGTTATGGCACTGTTGGAAACAGAACTGTCACTGAACTTCAAAAATTGAGCTCTGTAGTACTGACACAACACAACCCATCCATTTTACAAAGTTATTGTGTCACTGTTGGTAGCAGAACTGTCACTGTACTCCATACATTGAACTCTGTGGTACTGACACAACACCATCCTTTTTTTCAGTTTTATTGTATCACTGTTTGAAAAAGTGCTGTTACTTCACTTATTGAGATCTGTAGTAATGGCAGAACACCGTCCATTTTGCAATGTTATTGTGTCACTGTTGGAAACAGAACTGTCACTGTACTTCACGCACTGAGCTCTGTAGTACTGACACAACACTATCCATTTTACAATGTTTTTGTGTCACTGATGGAAACAGAACTGTCACTGTACTTCACGCACTGAGCTCTGTAGTACTGACACAACACTATCCATTTTACAATGTTTTTGTGTCACTGATGGAAACAGAACTGTCACTGTACTTCACGCACTGAGCTCTGTAGTACTGACACAACACTATCCATTTTACAATGTTTTTGTGTCACTGATGGAAACAGAACTGTCACTGCACTCCACACATTGAGCACTATAGTACTGACACAAAACCACCAATGGTACACTGTTATTGTGTCACTGTTGGAAATATACCTGTCACTGTACTTCACACATTGGACTCTGTAGTACTGACACAAACCATCCATTGTTATGTTATTGTGTCACTGTTGGAAACAGAACTGTCACTGTACCTCCCAAATTGAGCGCTGTAGTACAGACACAGCATCATCCATTTTGCAATATTATTGTGTCACTGTTGGAAAAAGAACTGTCACTGTACTTCACACATTGAGCTCTGTAGTACTGACACAACACCATCCATCCATTGTGTTGTTTGTCTATCAAGAATGATGATGACCATTCATTTCATCCAGTGGGGTTGAAGGTATGGAGCCGTGGGTTCTAAGATGGCTGATAAGGCCTATTTTGGCTCGAAATGTTCTTTGACAATGTGGGCAAAGAATGCTTGACGTCTCTGGAGGAGGATTTCCTGCATTGTTTTTTCTGTCCTGCCTTTTCTTCACAGCTCTTGCAGTCCTGATTGCCTCACATATGACTGCACCGTCTCTGGCTGCAGCCTCCCAGATGTCATGATGAATTCCAAAAGCATTCAGTGAAATTTTCAGAGTGTCTTTAAAGCGTTTCCTCTGGCCACATTGGGAGCGTTTACCACAACGCAGTTCGCTGTAAAATATTCGTTTAGGGAGCCTGTGATCTGACATGCGAGTCAAGTGACCAGCCCAGCGAATCTGATTCTTCATAACTAGAATGACTTTGGATGAAGAATGACTTGCGCGATGACTTGAATTAAAGTGAGGAAGAGTTGCGCAATACGTCGACCTCACTCTCTCGCCTGAGTCCATCTGAGTCCAGTGGTAAGATAAGTCGAGACTACTGGAGACGAATACAGGTGCAGTGGATTATCAGGGCGCTCTACGTACCTTGTCGTGCTCATTACGTTCCACAACGCTTTGCAGGTAAACGCCGTCTTGCCCGTTGAATCAGGAATGATTTCTTCCGCGCAGTCTGCCGAATCCTGTCTTTACATGCTGGGTAGGCATACCCTAGTTTACCTCTTGGTTTGACACCAAATCGGATACCCATGCCTGGTTTAGCCAGCCTCTCACAGCTGTTGCCCAGGGGGTGGCCGCTGTCGCATGCTGACAGCTACTAGGAGCCACAGGCACGAGCTGGGTGTCAGGCTTGGGCCAGTGGGGGATGGGTCCTGAAAAGGACATGAGAGTCATCCTTACCAAAGGTGCTACTAATGCCTGACACCCCGTACCCCCCATCCATTGTACAATGTTATTGTGTCACTGATGGAAACAGAAAAGTCACTGTACTTCACACACTGGTCTCTTTAGTACTAACACAACACCATCCATTTTACACTGTTGTTGTGTCACTGTTGGAAACAGTACTGTCACTGTACTTCACACACTGATCTCTGTAGTACGGACACAACACCATCCATTTCACCATGTTATTGTGTCACTGTTGGAAACAGTACTGTCATTGTACTTCACACACTGATCTCTGTAGTACTGACACAACACCATCCATTTCACCATGTTATTGTGTCACTGTAGGAAACAGAAATGTCATTGTAATTCACACATTGAACTCTGTAGTACTGACATAACACCATCCATTTTACAATGGTGTTATGGCACTGTTGGAAACAGAACTGTCACTGTACTTCAGACATTGAGCTCAGTAGTACTGACACAATACCATCCATCCATTTTACAAAGTTATTGTATCACTGTTGGTAACAGAACTGTCACTGTACTCCACACATTGAGCTCTGTAGTACTGGCAGAACACCGTCCATTTTACCATGTTATTGTGTCACTGTTGGAAACAGAACTGTCACTGTACTTCACACATTGAGCTCTGCAGTACTGACCCAACACCATGAGAAAGGTCATTCCAAGGAGGATCCTGTTGTAGAGCTGTGTAGGACACACTGAATAAGACCTGAAGGTTAGTTACTTTCTGTGCCGCGTCTTCGTCCACCTCATGAAAGTCAGTTGAATGGATGTAATCTGATAGCTGTGCTATAAGCTGCTATAAGGCTACATATCTACCTCCCACGACAGACATGGAACACACTGCAGCTACCAGAGCTCATGCAATGGTGAAATTGTACATGTATGATGAAACTGTGTTGGCATCCACAAGGCATGCAGACGTATTACAACAGCTGTTTCCAGAGATACCCCGTGCTAGTTTGAGGCGAACAAACATACTTAAGTGTTACAGATACAATCTAAATCATATTGTCCTGTGTGAATGTGACGGCCTCAGTGTAAGAGAGGAATCCTGTAAATCATCATGACAAGTGGCATCATTCTCATCTGTGAAGAAATCATGCTCAGTCCGTGAACGCCACATTCACAAACTGACACCCAGGACAAAAGCGACATGAGACAGCAGAATGGCTGCTTCCATACTCATGGTTACAGATGCCATTTTAACAATGACATTGTAATTTGTAACATACACCTCCAATACCTTTGTCTAAACCATTCATTGATCGGAAACATAACTGTCACAAGTAGATAGTTGAGCACCAAACAAAGCAGTGAAGACATCAGTAATCTGCTTTACTTCATAAGTCGAGCTCTATAGTACTGACACAACAAAATGACAATGCTTAGGCTTGAGTAATTATACAGCAGATCCTGTTGTGTTGTAGAGTTGTGACAGACACAAAAATGACAATGTATAGCTCTGTGTAAAGTATCTGCTGCAGCACCTTCTGCTTGAGTTTTTCAATGTTCTTGATAGATTTCCTGAAAGATCAGGTTTCTTACCTTCCAGCTGGGAACAGAAAGTCGTTGATAACTTGAAACTGTTGGTGAATATCCCCTTGTCAGACAAAAAACAGTGTTTGCCCTAACGGACGAAAAGGATTTCCACCATCTTGCCCATCCGAAGAAACTCCCAGCAAACAACACCTAGCAGTAGAGCAAAACATACAACACAACAGACAAATAGGAGCAATAATAGACATGCAAGGAAACAAACAAACACAGGCAACACATATATTAGAAACATTCAAACAATATTACACTGACCTGAATACAGCAGAACCAGGCAACACACAAACCCAAAATAGGTTCTTACGATACACAAAGAAACTGTCTGACACAGATAAGGACATACTAGACACAGAGCTCACATTAGCAGACATGACGCATGCACTCAATCAAATGCAAAAAGACAAACACCAGGATCAGATGGACTCACTGTAGAATTCTACTAACACTTCTTTCCTATTATAGGCAATTTCCTTCTAAAAGTCTATCAAGAAGCTTTTCACAAATACGAACTCCCATACACTTGCAACATGTAATGCAAAACGATCATACCTAAAGACAACACAGACAAAACACAGCTGAAAAACTATAGACCCATGCCATTAATAAACAAAGACTACAAAATTCTAGCTAAATCACTTGCAATCAAAATAAATAAAAAATTTCATGCCATCACTCATACATCCAGACCAACAGTGCAGTATTCAACACAGAAACATACACCAACATACAAACTGCATTAGAGATTTTATTACATACACACACGAGAAAGACTGTTAATCCTCCCTCTTGTCCTTAGACGAGGAAAAGGCCTTTGACAGAATTTCACACTCATACTTACACAAAACACTAGTACACTGTGTGACAGGATCGCCTATGTTGTTGTGAGTGAACCCAATCCCCGAGGTGTCCGTAGCACTCCCGTGTATTCTGACCCCAGGGGCTAGACAGGTAGATACACTTGTAACTCCGCTGTTGACTTCGTGTAAGTTTAATGAGTCTACACGCCCCTCCCAGATTTTAGACCTCTACTATCTACCCTCTACCTTAGAACAATGAACACTTAAGCCTCGTCCGATACCACACTCAATAACTGTAGAAAAGAATAAGTCAACATAAACAAAGTGTTAGTTAGTTAGTTAGTTAGTCGACAGATCATCCTCGTTGCACATCGGACCATTCAGTCCATAAGTGCTCGGATCCCCTCCTCAGCAAATCCCGCAGCGTGTAGCGGCTAACGACGCCAGTTCTGTGTTGGTTTATCAATCTTCTTTGACTTCCTGCGTAGTGTTCTTGTTTGGCCACCCCTCTTTTAATTTGCTGCTCTCGCAGTCTGGCCATTGTTGTAGATTCACAGTCATCACTTGGTTCTTGCAAAAGTCGAAATATAAGCAAGGCTTCGATCAAACCATATCCCCAGGTAATTCATTGCCTGCGTTCTTTCCACAGTCTCTGAACACAGCATTACAGTTGGTGTTGGATTGTTGACAATATGATTATTCAACGAGAACCAAGTCACTGTTGCCTTTGTTGGGTTGACCATTGCCCCAGCTTCATCACACCAAGTACTTATGCGATTGAGTTCGGTTTGTAGTTCCACAGCAACCTCCTCTCTATCCTTACCCTGACGATACACTAAAACATCATCGGCATATGACAATGTCCTGCCAGGTCCAGTGATCTGCTCACTGGTGATTCTCACTGTGTAGGCGTTGAACAGTACCGGAGATAATGGTGATCCCTGTGGTAGGCCAGGATATATTGTTGTTGGTTCCGAAGTCCAACTGCCACATCTAAAAACTACTTTCCGTTGGAAGAGGGCTGCAGCGATCCAACTAAGGAGGAATGGACTTACGTTTAGTTCAAGAAGCTGAAACATTAAAAAATCCAGTGGTACTCTGTTGTATGCGTCCTCAAGATCAATCGCTGCAGCAACGGTTTCAGTGCCTGAGTGGAAACCTTCATAGACATCATGGGCAAAGACTGCTGCATTGGTCCAGGTTTCTCTTTTTGGACGGTACCCACCCAGGGTAGGTGGGAAAACATCTTGCCTCTCTAGTTGGCTTGATATTTTCCTGGCAATTACCTTCTCCAGCAGATTGCCTACTGTATTCTGCATGGTTATAATTCGATATCCCTGAATTATTTTGTGGTCTTTGTCAGGCTTCGGCAAGGGAATCAGATAGCTATGTAACCATTCCTCCTTGATGCTAGCACTCCCTATACTGTTGTTGTACATGTCTGCTAGTTTCTCTAGCTCATTGTCGGTACACCTATTTATGTCGTCGTATCTTATGCCATCAGGACCTGGAGCACTGTTTTTTGATCGTCGAAGCACAGCCTTGATTTCTTTCACTGTCACTGTGTCTTCATCCGAAGTGTTCTGGGCCTTGCATCTGTCTGAGGTGACCTCCTTGGCCAGATTCTGGCCTCCCATGTCTGTCTGGTTGCTCTGCTCAAGGTAGCGTTCAAAGAGGGCTTTGCCCTTGTCCTCATCAGTCCTCTGCCAGATGAGGTCAACACCTTGGAAGTCAGAAATGCTCTTATTCTTGACTACCCCACTCATGCTTTTATGTAGTCGCCAGAACAATTTCAGTGACTTGTCTGTGCTTACTCTTTGACACACCTCTGCCCATTTTTCGCTTTTAACCACCTTGACCAGTTTTTTGAAATAGCTTACTTTTGTGTGCATCACTCTTTCTAAGTGCAAGCAGGGACTAGGATGACCAGCTCTGTTCTTCTTGGCATTTTGCCATCTCCTTACAGCACTACGCTTATCCACCCAAGCCTTCTCCACCTCGAAACTCCACCACGGTGGCTGCTCCCAGCTTTTTCTCCTGCCCTGAAACGTTCTGCGCTTGTCACGTCTTATTTGTGAATAAACAAAGTGTATTCTACCCTAAAGACAAAAGAAAGGAAATGAACACCCTGATAGAATATAATCTATTTACAATACAGAAGATAGAGTAGAGACAGAGTCAGAGAATCAGAGATGAATTCAAATGCATCATCGGCTGACGTGCCGATGTTTCTCGTGACGTGACGTTTCTCCTTGCACGGGATACTGCGACAGTACTGAGTTACCTGGTCATGCAAGTCCGGTAGTTTCGAGAACATTCTCGACGTATAAACTTGCTCGGCTTTCCCCAGTTTATTAATAACTGGGGAAGTCCCAGATGACGCGCCGAGTTCACGACGAACTCCTAACGACATAGCACAGATACTGCACCGTTTCGTCACACACTGCAACATAGGATAGTACTATAGACAGTGGATACATATCTTTAAAAACTTCCTGAAATTATGGTGCTGGTCAATAATTCTCTCACTGCCAGCTTCAGGATCACAAGATCTGTCAAAGAACGGTGTCAACTATCACCAATCCTATATGTACTCACATAAGAGCCACATTTAGAAGCGATTAGACAGGACACTAGCATTAAAGGTAATTTATACAAGGGTTTGAGGAGCGGAAATTAATTGCTTATGCATATGACACCGCTTTCTTCCCTACATCCAACACTTCCATAACAAACATACTGCAACCTTCACACAGTTTGGTGAAGGAAGTGAGGCCAAAATAAACATACAGAAGCCTAAAATAATGGCGAAGTGGAAGAATAAAGCATATTCCCCCCCCCCCCTTCCACACCCGGATCTAACAGTTGCAGACAACATGAAAATATATGGGATCACATTTCCATGCGATCTCAGAAACACACGCACAAAAACATGGCAATCACTGACAAAACAAATCAGAGACATACTACATAGGTACAAATACAAAATATCAACAATATTTGGAAGAAGCACAATAATTGAAAACACCTTTATCATTCCTAAGATAATATATTTAGGTACAGTGTTAGACCCCTCCTCCCACCCACCCCCACGTCCCAAAAAAGAAAAAGAAAAACAATCACAGACGTAAACAAATCAACAGACATTTCATCTTCAGCAACACAGTTCACAGTATACAAAACAAAACATTAATACAAGATAAGAAACGAGGAGGACTAGCTTTACAAGACCTACAAACAAAAATACAAGCATTAAGAATCAACCATATAGGGCACATCATCAATGATCCAGACAAACACTCACTAGCATTAAACTACATTGCGATTAGATTACACAGGCTTGATAAAATAGACAAAACAGCACCACACTATAACGGCACACTGCCGCAATTCTACAGAAAGTGTATGCAAGCAACACAAGGCAATGCACATTTAACACAACAGACAACCAAGCAGATTGTGGGATGTGGATATTAATTTAAGATAATATTTTGTTAAGTTGTCTAGGGGATTTGTTGATTCTCTGGTCACTTTTAGAATGCAAGATGATCAGGGATATTTACAACAAACACCAGGAGAAAACACTTCAATCCTCGAAACAATGGCATCTGTGTGTAGGTTTCCCTTCCCACTTCATCACCCTTTACATTTACTGTAGTGCTAGAAGAAATTGGTTGTTCACAACATATACACAACCACTGTTGAACACACACATTTTATTGATGTACACATCAACAATTTTGGACAAACAGTTCAAGTATTAAATCAAGATCTGAAGTAACATACATGAAAGTGTAATGGTCACATTGAATTACATGAAAAGGCATGGGAATGATTTGCATTATCCAAACATATTTACCCCCTTGTCCCAAGAAAAAAACAATGTTATTACAAACAACACAACAACCACAAATTGGGTCTACTATCCTTGACCCACCTTACATCATAAAAGCAAACAATGATCTAAGTACATAGAACCCAACATATAAAACAGTTCTTTCTGACACCCTTTACAATTCTCATCTTTAAAATTAATGAGTTGGTTTCAAAATACTATACCATAACCTTCATTGAAAAAAAGCTACTGACCTGTTACCTCCATGGCATAGAAAAACACATATAAAAAGCAGTTGGTACTAATAATTAAACTAATTAATTATAGTATTCCTTTAGGCATTGCGGGTGGGTATTCTTCTCCAGTGCGAAGCAGTTAATGTCCATAATTCTCCGGGACAGAAATAATGTACCCACAGCCATGTTCTAATGTCCACTGAAGTTTGCTGCTGAATAATTATAATCCATTTTAGGAAATAAATTCACCACCTATCCCCTGCATTGGGGCTGAATTCACGAATCTTCTGTTGCAAATGGCTCGGTGCCCGGGGAAAATTGAGGCCTGGGTTGGTCATACCTTCAGGAGATACATCTTGAGTCTTGGACCAAGGGTCTTCCCTATATCACCATATCCGATGAAAAGGATGCCGACCTTTCACCTTCTCGGCTTATAATATCCGAATCCCAATTAGATTATCACTGATTTGTCACCCACCTAGTCATCAGTCTATAACCTATTCCACCGTTGTTGGCATTTAGGCTGACATGGTACCAGCACAGAGTTCTGATTCAGTATTTTCATTTCAGGGTAGACATACAATGCTGCGAGTCATTCATTTGTCTCATCTGGAAATATTTCCAGGATATTTCTGCTGCAGGCATATAGGCATTTACTTTGCTAGCTGCTTTCATGTGGTCTTCTAATGGTGTTTAAGTCTGAGATCTGGAGTTGATCTGGCTTATTTCAGGTGTTTCAGATTTTGGAACCTTGATTTTTTTTGATTGATTGATTGATCTATGAACCGACATCACAGCATTCGGGACATTCCCATAAGCGCTCCGTCCCCATCCTCAGCAACCAGCGAAGAGTTCCAACACTAATAGTTCCAGTAGCAATCTGATTATATGTCCGTCTCGCCTTTCCTCTGAGCGTCGAGCGTCGGCCAGATCCCCTCGTCACTCCTTGCTGCCTCATTCTAACCAGACTATGGTGATCCATTTGCTCCTCCGAGGTGTACACGTGCTCTCACAAGGACGCAACCACATCTGCCTTGTCATGCATCAATACTCCACCAAGTTCTGCCGAGCCAGCCAATCTGTCCGCCTGTTTATTCCCCAGCACACCGGCATGCCCAGGAGAAAAGATCCAGGTACCTTGATCCTTGGTGTACCAGGAACCTTGAGGTAATCTGGTGTAGTTATGTTTCAAAGGATCTTAAGTTGGTACCTTGGTTGTATTGGCTTATGATGTTTCAGTGTCTCTTCCCATTTGTTTGAGTTGGTGTTCGTATACTAGAACTTGGTGTTGAGTGTCTGGAAAATTATGTTTGACTTTTGCTGCTGTGAGACGTTCTTTCGAAGACTTATCCAATGTTGGATATTAGCTTGGTAATCCAACCAACAGTTGAAGGTTACTCACTGTTGTTAATTTTATTAAACTTGTAGTAGTATTGTCCCAAAGTTTCACTGATTTTGTTGAATGATGAGGCTATAGGTGGTACTTCTCAGAAGTAAAGCAGACGATACACTGTTGTCAGTTACTCTGTTGATCTTCATTTTTGTAGATTTTTAGATCGCGAAGTCAATCCTGGATTTTCCTGCTAAAATAGGACTTCATCAATCACGCAGTAAGCTAATGAGTGCAGCAGTAAACATTGAAGTATTGGTCCAGCCTTTGTTTAGGACAGGTTGTCATTTTTCATTTACTGGCTGTTGACCCAGTTTCCAGTTGATAGGGAGGCAACGCAGTACCACCAAATCCACCACTAGCAATGGCTGCAGAGAATGATGGTTTTTAGGGCAAAATTGCCTCTCCCCCCACACGGGGAAAAGCTGACGTCTGTCTTCTTTGTTTGTCTGAACCAAAATGGACTACAAGGAACCCTTTGTTTCAAAAGATCGATGACGGTTGGCCAGGCACGTGAACCAAACTAAGGCCACATTTTACTCTAATGCCAAATAAATTAAGCTACCCTACGGATTCTTTGGTCTGTTTTCTTTTCTTCTCCTACATTAAGTAAGAAACTTAAACAGTAATTATTAGGGATTTGTATTTTTAAGGGCGTCAATAGACGGAGGTTAGTAGAGACGTTTTTGTATACCACACAGATATGCAAATACTTAGTGACACAACAAGCACCACTACTACACTTGAGAATCAAAAGAGGATACACATATTATATCAAAGATTATGTTGTTGTTGTTTGTCCATCAAGAATTATGATGACCATTCATTTCATCCAGTGGGGTTGAAGGTATGGAGCCGTGGGTTCTAAGATGGCTGATAAGGCCTATTTTGGCTCGAAATGCTCTTTGAGAATGTGGGCAAAGAACGCTTGACGTTTCTGGAGAATTTCCTGCAGTGGTTTTTCTGTCCTGCCTTTTCTTCACAGCTCTTGCACTCCTGGTTGCCTCAGATATGACTGCACCCTTGCGTAATGATGCACGCCACGAGTCTCGATCTCTGACTGCAGCCTCCCAGATGTCATGATGAATTCCAAAAGCATTCAGTGAGATTTTCAGAGTGTCTTTAAAGCATTTACTCTGGCCACATTGGGAGCGTCTACCACAACGCAGTTCGCTGTAAAAAAAATTCGTTTAGGGAGCCTGTGATCTGGCATGCTAGTCAAGTGACCAGCCCAGGGAATCAGATTCTTTATCAGTATTGTGTGGATACTGGGCATGGACGCTCTTTCTAGCACTTCAGTGTCTGGAATCTTGTCTTGCTATTTAATCTTCAGTAGTTTCCTTAGGCAGACTGTGTGGAAGTGGTGTAATTTCCTAGCGTGTCGCTGATAAACAGTCCAGGTTTCACAAGCATATAGCAGTCTGGATAATACAACTGCTTTGTAGACTTTTAGCTTTGTTTGCAGGCTTATTCCAGTTCTGTCCCATACATTCTTGTACAGTCTGCCAACTGTACTTTCACTGGCCTTGGAGATTCTTGCATTCACTTCGTCATCAATTGTGGCAGCTTGTGACACAGTGCTGCCAAGATAGGTGAATTTGTCCACAACACTTAGTCTATGATCATTCACTTTGATATTCGGCACAGTGTGACTATTCCCTCGAGCTGCTGGTACATAACTACAGTCTTCTCCAAGTTGATATTGAGCGCAAAGTTGGCACACGCATGTGAAAAAAAACTGAAACATTATGTTGCATGTCCGCCTCTGAGTTGGCGTATAGAGCGCAATCATCAGCAAACAGGAGTTCTCTGACGGTGTCGCTGTTAATTTTGGTTTTAGCTTTCAGCCTTCTGAGATTGAATAACCCTCCATCCATGCGATAGTTGATGTCTATTCCAATGTCATCGTTCTCGAAGGCATTCATCAACATGGCTGAAAACATGAGGCTGAACAGTGTTGGTGCCAGGACACATCCTTGCTTCACTCCATTGGTGACAGGAAAGGGTTCAGACAGTTCACCATTTTCCTGTACTCTTGCCAGAATGCCATTATGAAATAGCCGCACTATTTGGACAAACTTTCGTGGACAGTCATATTTTGCCATAATCTTCCACAGTCCTTCTCTGCTGACTGTATCAAAAGCCTTGGTAAGGTCAATGAAAGTGGAGAACATTTCGCAGTTCTGTTCCTGACATTTCTCTTGCAGCTGCCTTGCAGCGAAAATCATGTCAACAGTTCCACGTTCTTTTCTGAAGCCACATTGACTCTCAGGAAGAAAACCTTGATCGAGATGGGCTGTGAGGCGATTGAGAAGAATTCTGGCTAGTATCTTCCCTGCAAATGAAAGCAACGAGATGCCTCGATGGTTGTTCACCCATATGTTTGTAAAGACTTGGTGAAGCTGCTATGTTAGGACCGGCCCACCTGCCTTATATATCTCTGCTGGGATGGAGTCAGGACCAGGTGCCTTGCCGCTGGAGAGTTGCTGGATGGCTTTGTTTACTTCCACTATGGTTGGCAGGTTATCAAGTGTCTCATTGGTGGTATCTTGAGGAAGGCAGTTGATGTTTTCATTATCGAAGAAGGAAGTTGCATTTAAGATGTTGCTGAAATGCTCTGCCCAGCGTTGAAGGATTTCTTTCTTGTCGGTGACCAATGTTCCCCCATCTGCACTGAGGAGGGGAACTATGCCTGGTGATGTAGGACCATAGACCGCTTTCATTGAGTCGAAGTTTTTCATATCATGTCTGTCAGCAAAGCCCTGAATTTCATCAGCTTTGCTGCTTAGCCAGGAGTCCCGCATGTGCCGAAGTTTCTGCTGTACTGCTCTCTGAATGTTCTTGAAGGCATCTTTTTTTATGTTGACTTCGGGTCATTCAAATGTGCCTTGAGAAGAAGATGTTTCTCGGCCAGAAATTGGTTGATGTCTTCGGAATTTTCATCAAACCAGTCTTTATGCTTTCGAGGGGCTGGCCCCAGGATTTCCATAACAGTGTTGTAAATAATGCCCTTTAGGGCTCTCCATTCTGTTTCTGTATCCTGTTTAGCTGCAGCATTGGGCTTGAGGCGGTCTTCCAGCATATTTTCAAACGACTGCTGCATTTTCTTGCTGTTTAGGCGGGTGACATTTAGCTTTTTTTGCATTTTCGGCATTTTCACCCCTTGAGGACGCCATGGTGGCCTGATGTGAATGTTTATTTTCGAGACAATGAGACGATGGTCGGTCCAACATTCGGCACCACACGTGGATTTTGTCACTCGAACGTCTTGTCTGTCTCTCCTCCTGACGATAACATAGTCAATGAGATGCCAGTATTTCGAGCGAGGGTGCATTCACGATGTCCTATTTCTCATGGGGAGACGGAAAATTGTGTTCGTAATCAGGAGATCATGTTCGGCACATGTCTGAAGGAGGCGGAGTCCATTGCTGTTATAATTTCCGACTCCATGCTTTCCAATAATGCCACTCCAAGAAGTGGTGTCCGTGCCTACTATGGCATTGAAATCGCCAAGGAGTATAAGTTTGTCTCCTTTGGGAACAGATGTTAATACATTGTGCAGGTCCTCATAGAACTTGTTCTTGACATCATCTTCGTTGGTCATAGTTGGTGCCTAGACACTCACAATGGTTGCATACTTCCTTCCATTCAGCAGGGGCAACTTAATGGTCATGAGCCTGTCGTTTATAGCCTTTGGAAATCTAGCTAATTTGCCGACCAGGGCCAACTTAATGGCAAATCCCACACCGGAATGGCGTCTTTCCTCGCTTTTCCTTCTACTCCAGAAAAATGTGTAGCCGGCACCTATTTCACAGATTTGGCCTTCTTCTGCACGTCGTGTCTCGCACAAGGCTGCAATGTCGATGTTGTTCCTGCCCAGCTCTCTCCCAATCAGTGCTGTTAGTCTCTCTGGACCCGACGCGCCGTCTCTGTCAAGTAGGGTGCGTACATTCCAAGTTCCAATTGTTAAGGGAATATGGTTTGCTCTTTTAGCTTTGCTTGTTTTATCTTTGTTTGTATGTTGACCGCAGTTAGGGTACCCACCAACCGCGGCTAACTTGTTAGGTATTGATGGAGCAAACAATGTTTAGGGCACCTTTTCTAGCCCCTTCCTCATGCTTTGGAGGTGAGCAGTGTGTTTCTATAGAGGGCTGCTCAGTCGTTCAGGAGGCTGCCGAATCCCACTGTCAGTAGAAGACGACCATATGGCCTGAGCCGCCTGTGTGCAGGTCTGCGACTACGGCTGCCAGCGTACCCACGCCTGCCGCTTCGCCGCTCACCCATCGCCACAGGGCTTGAAGGTGATATATGACGTTGGATGAAGAATGACTTGCGCGATAACTTGGATTAAAGTGAGGAAGAGTTGCGCAATTCATCGACCTCACTCTCTCGCCTGAGTCCATCTGAGTCCAGTGGCAAGATAAGTCGAGACGACTGGAGACGAATACAGGTGCAGTGGATGACCAGTGCGCTCTATGTGCCTTGTCGTGCTCATTACGTTCCACAACGCTTTGCAGGTAAACGCCGTCTTGCCCGTTGAATCAGGAATGATTTCTTCCGCGCAGTCTGCCGAATCCTGTCTTCACATGCTGGGTAGGCATACCCTAGTTTACCGCTTGGTTTGACACCAAATCGGCTACCCATGCCTGGTTTAGCCAGCCTCTCACAGCTGTTGCCCGGGGGTTGGCCGCTGTCGCATGCTGACAGCTACTAGGAGCCACAGGCACGAGCTGGGTGTCAGGCTTGGTGTCAGAGTCTCAAGTGTTGCCATCAGAGATGCAGGAACATCGTTACGCCCGCCAGGCGAATAGTCCCTAGCCGGGATGCCGTAACATCGTTACGCCCGCCAGGCGAGTATTAGTTACCTGCCCGCGAGGTTGCTGGCTGACGAGACAGCCAGCAGTCAGGCAAGGACAAAGCAAGACGCACGCAGGCCTCGTGAAGCCACTTCAGGAGGGAAAGCGCGTTGCGAGAAACAGACAGACAGCTGGGGTACTCGAACCAGACAGGACGTATGAGAGAGAAAGGCTTTGTGTAGTTCTGTGCCCGAAAGTCGAGTGCTTGTACATCTTGTGAGATAGACTGTAAGCTGTGGGTTGTCTGTAAGTGTATTGATGTATAACATATGTATTGTAATAATTATCACATGCCAAACTAGATCGTATTGCATGTGATCTGTAAATAAATCCATTGAACTTCGTGTCGTTGTGTCTCAAGTCCAATCATGTTGTACTTGTACTTGTCTCACATGTGTTAGGTCTAACGAGCCAGGTTTAAGACCCTGACATGTGTGAACGTGGTGGCATCGTCCGGCTTTAAATGAACGTGATAGCATCGTCCAGCTTTAAATAAACGTGGTTTAATTAATTAAGAGTTAAACCTAGATTTGTGAACGTGAAGACTTTTGTCCAGCTTTAATGTACATTTAAATGTGTTCGTGAAGGCTCATCCTTAAATATAGTATTAGATTGTTTGAACATGGAGGCTAGATGTGAACGTAAAGTACATACATTTGTTTGATCTTGTAAACGTGTAAAACATTAGTGATTGTGTAACTTGTCGCCATTTTGACCTTGTCGACATTGTGAAGTTGTCGCCATTGTAACCTTGTCGCCATCTTGTAAACTTGATGTCTATGTCCTTACTGAATGTAATCTTGATGTAATTGATGTGTCATCAATGTTGTAGAGTGTTAAGATATATTTAAATTGTCTTTGTGAAGTTAGTTGTGGGTAGCAGAAAGTTTCGGAAAGAAAGTGACTTGTGGTTTTGAAAATTGTTGACTGACGACATTACGACCTACAATTACACTCAACGCCATACAAACCTAATCAAAACTTAGTGACAAGCATACACACCACATCAGATAGACGCTAATTTATTTCCTCCAAAAACAAAGCAGGTTTTCTGTGCCATCTGAAACCCTTGCCCGTAGAGGTCATTTGTGTTTTGAAGTAACGACCCTACAGTTCCTAGCCCAAATTTCAACCGTTCTCCACCGCATCCAGTACACTTGAGTATATTTTTCTTTCTATATACTTTCGGATGCAAATTTGGGCACAAATTGTAAGTTGAACACAATTGTAAAATTTTCACTTTACTAACAACTTGTAACAAATTGTGTGTGCCTGAATACTCATTTGCATTTAGATTTCCATCATGTCTTCACTAAATGATTTCATCGAGATGGGTTGAAAACTAAAGTTAACGGGTGATGAGTTAACAAAGTGGAGTGAAAGAAAATACTCTGAATACCTCCTAGTACAGGAAAAAGCTAACGAACGCGACAAAAGAGCGGCTGAAAGAGCTGCCAAGCAAACAGAAGCAGAACTATCTGCAAAAAACAAAGCAAGCAGAGTTAGATATCGAACTGAAGAAGGCGGAGATAGCAGCTCAAAGTAAGCGAGAAGAGCTGGAGTTACAACTAAAAATTAAACAACTTGATACTGAAACTGCCATAGACAAAGAGTCTAAGAAAGCTGAAAGACTGGAGAAAGAAAACCAGTACAAAAAGTATCAAGGTATTGTAAGAAATTATACCTCAGGTGACTGCATTGCAGCCTTCACCCAAAATTTTGAAACCTTAATGGACCATTACCAGTCCCACTTTCTGAATGGAATATTATTTATATGAGGAGTTTGTCAGGGGAGCCTCTGAAAGTCATAGAGACTATCCCCAAAGACCTCAGAAAAGACTACCATTATCTAAAATCAAAGAATATGGCACATTTTATGCTAGATGAGGCAGGTTACAGAGAACAATTTAGCAAGTTGAGTCCAAAACCGACTCAAACGTTCTCTGACTACCTCTGCTTAGTCCGAGACATATTTACCAAATGGACTTCAGTAGCTAAAATAGATAAAGATTACCAGAAATTAGAAGATCTTATCATCAGGGATAAAGTCATCTCATCCATTCCATCAGCATTTTCAAAATTTTTGCAAGAGAATGAATGTACGAGTGTAGATCAGATTGAGAGACGTGGTTCGGCTTATTATACAGCCAATAAACATTGTTTAGCTAGTGAAGCTACTGATACAAACTTTGTAGCATCGGCTAACTATGAAAAACCCCGATCAGAACCTTATAATAGGCAAAAACCATATAAGCCTACATCTGAGAAATACAATCATTGTAGATATTGTAAAATTTCACACCAGCAAGGTGAGATGTGTGACAAGAACCCCGCATATCTTACATATCTACAGAACATCGTAAACAGACAAGATAAGGAACGTAAATCCTTCAGAAATGCACGTAAATGTTTCCTCTGTAAGGCGTACGGTCATTATCGTCATGATTGTAAAGGAAGGCAAATGACCAAGAAAGCAAATGCCGCCTTATTTGATAGTTCATCATCAGATGAAGAACAATCAGAGAAACACCCTGTGAACTCATCACAGGCTTTTGACATGTTTAGCGCAAATAAATGTACTGTTTGTAATACCTTTTATGAAGATGGCAATTTAACATGCGGCCACTCAATTCCTATTGCCAATGAAGAAGCTAATTTGGTAATAGATTCCAAAGGCAGAATAAACATCCATCAGGGATATGTGAATGGCAAGCCTGCTACAGTCCTTCGGGACACCGGAAGTTCACTTATTGGACTAAAGAGAAAGTTCATAATGCCTACAGACTATACAGGCAGGCACGTAACATGCAGAACATTCTCTGGGAATATTGAAAAGTACCCACTAGCATGGGCATATATTCAACCACCTTTCCTCACTGGGAAAGTAAAATTCGCATCATTAACTAACCCTGTGTGTGATATTATCATTGGAAATTTACCAGAGGTGAATGATATGCCTCATGATATAACATCTGTTTGCATTGATGAGATCATAACATCATCACCATCAAATGTCATCATTGATAATGTTGTACCACCAAATGAATGTATGGTAGCTAATGTAGCACTAAGATCTCATGACATCATTGATCAAACTGTTTCATCACCATCTGATATCATTGAATGTGTAAACGCAGTAACCAGATCTGCTGCTAGAGTGCAAGATGAAATTAATCAAACAGAGGCTATAGAAATGCTTAGCCCAGTGTTACTACCTCCTAAAACCATAAAGGAGACATTTGTAACAGCCCAAAAGGCTGATCCTTCATTGTCTAAATATTTTAATCTGATCGGCCAAAAGCCAAAGGTAACCAAAAATGCAAGATGGCATTTTGCTTTGAAAAATTGTATCCTCACCAGGTACTATACCAGAGGTGACAACACAACAGAGCAAACTGTGTTGCCGATTGAGTATCGTAAGCAAGCCTTACATCTTGCCCATGATATACCTCTTGCAGGGCATATGGCATACTCTAAAACCAGATCGAGAGTACTTACACAGTTTTATTGGCCCAAATTCTGCAATGACATTAAGCAATATTGTAGAAGTTGTGACATCTGCCAAAAACTAGTGAAGAAGGGTAAACACCCACATGCAAAATTACAGATTACTGACTTAGCCAGTCGACCTTTTGAGAAAATATCTGTCGACATAGTGGGCCCTCTTAATCAGATAACAACCAGAGGGAATAAATATATTATTACCATCATTGATTTATGTAGCCGCTGGCCGGAAGCGATTCCGCTAAAGAACATAACTGCCAATGATATAATGGAAGTTTTCTTCCATATATTTTCACGGATAGGATTTCCAGACAATATCCTATCAGATAGGGGAAGCCAGTTCATTGCCGCATCTACTCAAGCTTTCACCAAAATGTTAGGTGTGAAGCAATGTTTCGATTCTCCGTACCACCCTCACTCAAGTGGAATCATAGAAACATTTAACGGTGATTTAAAGCATATGCTTGCTAAAGTCACGCAAGAACACCCCAATAACTGGGACATATACTTGCCTGCTATAATTTTTGCTTACCGCGAGGTGCCTCATTCTAGTACTGGTTTCTCTCCTTTTGAACTTATCTATGGTGCCAAACCACGTGGCCCATTGAGCATCTATCATCAAATGTTAACCGAAGCCACTCCTTTACTTAAACCCATATCATCATACGTATACGTTACATCATTGCGTGAAAGAATCATCAAATCTTGTATAATTGCAAAAGATGCACTAAAATTATCTGGTGCTACATATAGACAATACGCAGACAGAGGTAACAGGACAATAACATTGACACCTGGACAGGACGTACTTCTTCTCTTACCTAGTGACAGACACTTATTGACTGAGTCTTGGCAAGGACCATTTAAAGTATTAAGACAGATTTCAGCTGTAGACTATGAGATTCAAATAAAAGACAAACACAAAATATTCCACATAAATATGCTAAGACCATATTACAACAGAGACAACAAACAAGACGATACAACAGCCTGTACAGTGATAATAGACCATGAAGATGACGAGGATAGTGACGACATTCCAACACCTGCATTAGACACGACAAACTGCTTGAAAGAAATTAAAATCAACCCAAAGTTAACTCAAGCAGAAACAGACAGTTGCAAACAGCTCATACAACAGTACAACACCATCTTCTCCAACAACCCAGGACAAACAGAATTAGTACAGCATCACATCACACTCACGTCAAACACACCCATAAGATGCAGACCATACACCATTCCATTGCATTACAAAGAAAACTTACATCAGGAAATCATTAGCTTAGAGAAAAACAACATCATTAGACGATCTCAATCACATTTCTCATCTCCAATGGTCATGGTACGCAAAAAGGACAACACGGTAAGACTCTGTGTCGACTATAGGAAATTAAATAAAATAACTCTTCTAGATCTAGAACCGATGTCCAACTCTGAAGATCTACTGACGGAACTGACAGACTCTAGGTTCTTTACGAAGGTAGACATGACGAAAGGTTACTGGCAAATAATGGTAGACGAACAGAGCAGACATCTGACAGCATTTGCCACACCTTGGGGACTGTACGAATGGTGCAAACTTCCATTTGGGCTTGTCAATGCCCCAGCGACATTCGTACGTATGACACGACTTTTACTAGTGGACATACCAAATATTATCTGTTACATGGACGACATTTGTGTTCACACAAAGACAATGACAGACCACATAAAGACATTACAGCAGACATTTGAACGTATCAGACAGCACGGACTGACGGTAAAGCCTGAAAAAGTAGACATAGCCTATCAGGAAATATCCTTCTTGGGGTACAAGATATCTAATGGCTTTGTCACGACAGACGATAACATCGTGTCCAAAATACTGAAACTCTCACTTCCGACTACGAAAAAGCAAGTCAGAAGTGTATTAGGACTACTAAATTATTATAGGCAGTTCATACCAGATTTTGCTGAACTGACCGAAATATTTACTAACCTACTAACGAAAGATAAAGCTGAAAAGATTGTAAACAATGAATGCCTAAAAGGTCGACTCTGACATGGTTAAAATATTAACCCGGTATGTATATAGAGTATACATGAAAGATGACATCTTTCATGAAGAAGCCCCGGGGGAGCGTGTCAGAGTCTCAAGTGTTGCCATCAGAGATGCAGGAACATCGTTACGCCCGCCAGGCGAATAGTCCCTAGCCGGGATGCCGTAACATCGTTACGCCCGCCAGGCGAGTATTAGTTACCTGCCCGCGAGGTTGCTGGCTGACGAGACAGCCAGCGGTCAGGCAAGGACAAAGCAAGACGCACGCAGGCCTCGTGAAGCCACTTCAGGAGGGAAAGTGCGTTGCGAGAAACAGACAGACAGCTGGGGTACTCGGACAAGACAGGACGTATGAGAGAGAAAGGCTTTGTGTAGCTCTGTGCCCGAAAGTCGAGTGCTTGTACATCTTGTGAGATAGACTTAAGCTGTGGGTTGTCTGTAAGTGTATTGATGTATAACATATGTATTGTAATAATTATCACATGCCAAACTAGATCGTATTGCATGTGATCTGTAAATAAATCCATTGAACTTCGTGTCGTTGTGTCTCAAGTCCAATCATGTTGTACTTGTACTTGTCTCACATGTGTTAGGTCTAACGAGCCAGGTTTAAGACCCTGACACTTGGACCAGTGGGGGATGGGTCCTGAAAAGGACATGAGAGTCATCCTTACCAAAGGTGCTACCAATGCCTGACACCCCGTACCCCCCCCCCCCCCCCAAAGATTATAGCTGTACTTTCACTAACTTACACAACAAACACATCACACCCAAAGCCAAAGAAGTAACATACAGACCGATTTTTAACATTACCCCGACCACAGAAAGAGCAGCACAGAGATCCAGGCTCATAGCACCATACCAACTATGCAGACACAATACTCAGAACATATTTATTATACATGTCCAACAATCACAGCCACTAAGACTGCACTCCAACAACTAATTGAAACACACACTAATAAGAAAACTGACATATACAAAGCAATCTTTCTAAACACAATACCCACAACCACAAAAGACAAACACACACAACTACTTGTAGACTAGCTGAATACAGACATATAATATGGTATAGCCGAAGCTAAGCCACTCACAATCATCACTCAGTACACTCACACATATTATCACACATTTTTCAACAGAAAATCTCCCAGATATTCACAGAATAAGTAAAAATGCCACTATCATAATATCAAGTTCATACTACACATGTTCAAATCCATACCTTCACAGACAGTTCTATATTCCTGATGTGTATCATTGAACTTAATCAAGTATTATTAGTATTATTGCTATCCTTTATGTCTTACAATATTTAGTTTCACTTTTCCTTTCCACACAAATAATACCCGACAGATATACAGGAGTGCACAAACATTTAATAATATAATAATCAAGAACCAGTATTGAAAAAGAGACATGTGTGTGTGTGTGTGTGTGTGTGTGTGTGTGTGTGTGTGTGTGTGTGTGTGTGTGTGTGTGTGTGTGTGTGTGTGTGTGTGTGTGTGTGTGTGTGTGTGTGTGTGTGTGTGTGTGCATAGCGAGGCGTGGGTACAAGTGCCAATAGATTTATGTATGTAATTTTCAGTTTGTATTCAAGTGGACAGAAAATGCAGACAAGAAAATCCAGCTGCTGTGGGGGAGGAAGTACAAGCGTGGATTTTCAAGAATTCGTTAGACGGTGATGCTGTCATTTACACAGATGGGTCGGTCGTCCGACATGTGAGAAGCTCATGTGCCTTTACCGCGCTGTCCGGAGGGAGAATTGTGAAGGAGGACTCTGGTGCTTTTGTTGTGACCACAAGTAGCCTGACTATGGAAGTCTTGGCAGTAAGTAAAGCAATAACATGGCTCGAGACACAGACATTCACTAGGGTATGTTTCCTTAGCGACTCAATGAGCATGCTCAAGAGGATAGAGACGGGGTGGATCCGAAGAGAGTGGTTGCTGTCTCTGGAGCAGTCTCGGCTGACAAAGATTAGTTTTATCTTCGTGCCAGAGCATGCGGGAGTACAAGGAAATGGGCGGGCCGACAAGCTCGCAGGCAAATCTAATGTCCAGGGCGGACGCGCCATGGACCAGACTGACATTCTGAATGCTCTACGAGAAGTAAGACTTTTGCGAGAACCAACTGCGAATCTACAACCATGGTCAGACTCCGAGAACAGCAAATTAAATGAGGTCTGGCCAAACAAGAACACTACGCAGGAAGCCATAAAAGATTGATAAACCAACACAGAATTTGTGTCGTTAGCCGCTACACGCTGCGGGATTTGCTGAGGAGGTGATCCGAGCACTTATGGACTGAATGGTTCGATGTGCAATGAGGATAATCTGTCGACTAACTAACTAACTAACTAACTAACTAACTAACTAACTAACTGACTGACTGACTGACTGACTGACTGACTGACTGACTGACTAACTAACTAACTAACTAATCAACTAAGTAACTAACTAACGTTGCGCGCGCGCATGTGTGTGTGTATGTGTGTGTGTGTGTGTGTGTGTGTGTGTGTGTGTGTGTGTGTGTGTGTGTGTGTGTGTGTGTGTGTGTGTGTGTGTGTGTGTGTGTGTGAATGTATGTATATGTGTATATTCTTCTTCTTCTTTCGTTCGCTTGAAATATGTCTATTACTGCAATGTTGTCTCTTGTATAAATCTAACAGTCTTTTTAGTTCACTCAGCGGTCCATAGAGTTTATCTTCCACTGTTGTCTCTCTAGACCAGAAGGTTCGCCTGGATATGTTGTAGTTTTTGTAGTCCTGGAGTATGTGCTTTGCTGTCTGCAACGCCAAACCACATGTGCACATGGCTGAGTCACCAATCTTGAATTTTGTATACATGTGGTTGCTTAATCTATTGTGTCCTGTTCTGAGGCGCAGAATAATGACTTGTTCTGGTCTGTCCATAACGTAGTAGTCGTCTTGAGTAGGGTATGGTGGCCTTCTGACTGATTTGATCATTCTTTTATTTTGGTGGAGTGTAATGGGCACATCAGACTGTGATGGGTGTGTCTATGTGTGGCTATTTGTGTGTGTTTATATGTGTGGAAGCATGTGTGTGTGTGCATGTCTGTATTTGTGTATGGGCATATATGTGTGTGTACATGTGTGTTTCTGTGTGTGCCTCTGTGTGTGTATGTCTGTACGTGTGTTAAAGTGTGCGTTCCTGTGTTTTATATATGTTTATATGTATGTGCGTGTATGTATGTGTGTATGTATGTGTGTATGCTGGTATATGTATGTGTATATGTTTGTGTGTGTAAGTGTGCATGCATGCAGTGTATGCGAGGGAGTGTGTTTTTGCATTTTATGTGAGTACGTGTGCGCAAGTATGTGGATGTGTGTAGGTGTGTTTATGTGCGTGGGTATATGTGTGTATGTTTTGTGTGGGCGTGTGTGTGTATGTACGTGTGTGTGTGTGTGAGAGAGAGAGAGAGAGAGAGAGAGAGAGAGAGAGAGAGAGAGTTGAGAGCAAGCATGTCATCTAACATGCTGTTCCATATTTTTTGTGTATTCTCATTTTCATATTATCACTTTGAATGCCACTTGATGTTAACATGCATACAATTAACACATGTAAATTACTGTAGAGTGAGTGGGAGAGATAGAGAGAGAGAGAGAGAGAGAGAGAGAGAGAGAGAGAGAGAGAGAGAGAGTGAGAGAGAGAGAGAGAGAGAGAGAGAGAGAGACAGTTGAGCGCACGCATGTCATGTAACATACTATTCCATATTTTTTATGCATTCTCATCTTTCATATTACGAGGTATCATTTTGTATGCCACTTGATTGTCCTGTAACATGCCATTCCATATGTTTTTTTCTCTGTATTCTCATCTCTCATATTATCATTTTGTATGCCACTTGATTTTATCATGTATAATATAACATTACTGTGATGTGAGTGAGAGAGTTTGTGAGTGGGAGAGAGAGAGAGAGAGAGAGAGAGAGAGAGAGAGAGAGAGAGAGAGAGAGAGAGAGAGAGAGAGAGAGAGAGAGAGAGAGAGAGAGAGAGAGAGAGAGAGAGAGAGAGAGAGAGAGAGAGAGAGAGAGAGAGAGAGAGAGAGGAATTGCATCGCTAATTTTTAACGCTACGCAATGTATATGTACACTCTTTTCTCCGCTTCTTACAATTTTTGCGAGAATGCTCACGAAAATTATCAGTGTCTCAACTGTGTGTAAAGTGTGGGAGTTTGTTCTTTTCAGTGACCATGTATGTGTGTAGATGTGAGGATGTTTGTGTGGGTGTGTATGTGGGGAATATATGTGTGGAGGTGTGGGGAATGTATGTGTGGAGGGGTTGTATGTGGGGGATGTGTATGGGTTGATGGGTGATGTGTGGATGGGTGAAGGGATGTGTAGTCGGTGGGGGATGTATGTGTGTGAGGGATGTGTGTGTGTGTGTGTGTGTGTGTGTGTGTGTGGTTATTTGGGAGGATTATTGGAAGTAGCCCTGCTACTGAGTGAGTGCGTGGCGCGACACTGTGAGCTGTGAGTTTCATGTGAAATGCTTTTGAATCTGCCCGAGGTTTTTTGGAACGTTACTGCATGTTCGGAGCGATGGTAGATGGCTATGTCCCAGAGTTGACCGGTTTTTGCCTTATGCAGAAATGAGTGGCTGCTGGGCTTCTGGTTGACTGCCACTGCCATCGACGATTAAATGTATTTTCGTGGACTGTGTGGGTGAACATCTAGGAAACATCCAGATGGGGAAATGACTGCCGATTCCATCAGAGATGAACTGGGCGTTTCGTTGGAGACTATTGTGTTGACATTCTGGCGGCGGCATTATGCACAGTGTGTCTGTGCGGGCTGTTGTTTGCAAGACTCCTGTCTTTTCGACTTTTCACATTGGGCAGTGGGGAGCGATATTCACTGGCACAGGAACGAAGCATAATGGGGACAACCCGTTGCTATGTGGTTGAAACTACGACTAACTAACTAACTAACTATTGGAAGTATGTGGGTGTTGGTGGGTTGGGGGGGGGTGTGGGTAGGGAGTGTGTATTTGGGTGGGTGAATGGGTGTGTAGGAGATTATGTGGGTTGCGGGATGGGTGTGTAATGGGTGTGGGGGATGATTGTGTGTGTGTGTGGGGGGGGGGGGGTCTGTGAATAGGATATGTCTGTGTGGGTGGGATTGTGTGAGTGTGGGTGGGGTAAATGTGAGTGGGTGGAGGATAAATGTGTGGATGTTGAGCATCTTTGTAGGTGGGGGATGTGTGGGTGGGTGGGGAGATGTGTGTGTGTGTGGGTGAGGGATGTGTTGGCGGAGATGTGTATGAGGAATGCATGTGGGGGATGTGTGTGTGTGAGGGGAACGTGTTTATGGATGCAGTTTTGTGTGGGAGGGGAGATGTGTGGGAGGTGGGGGAGGTGTGGTATGTGCAGGTTGATGACGGATGTATGTGAGGATGGGAGATGAGTGTTTGGCTGGGTGGTTGGGGTGTGTGTGGGTGGGAGGGTTGATGAGAGATGCATGTGTTGATGGGCGGGTGGGTGATGTGTGGGTGTGAGTGGTTGATGGATGAGTACGTGAGTGGGTGGATGTGTGTGAGAGATGCGTGTATTGTTGGGGGATGTGTGTGATTGTGGAAGATGTGCGTGAGCGGCGGATGTGTGTGGGTGGGGTATATGTGGGTGGGGTGTGTGTGGGTGGGAGGTGTGTGTTTTTTGGGTGTTTACGGGTGGGGGATATGTGTGGGCAGGTGGGGAGATGTGTCTGTGGGTGGGGATGTGTGTATAGGTGGGGATGTGTAGTTGAGAGGTGGCGGATATTGGGTGGGTGCGTGGGTGTAGGTTGGCTGATGTGTGTGTGTGTGTGTGTGGGTGTGGGTGAGGAAAATTGTGAAGGTGCGGGATGTATGTGTGGATAGGTGCGTGATGTTTGGGTTGACGGGGGTACTGTGTGTGGTTTTGCGATGTGTGTTTTGCTGGGTGGTTGCGGGTGTGTGGGTGGGTGGTGGAGAATATGTGGGTGGGTGTGTGCGTGTCGGTTATGGGATGGGTGGGGGATGTATTTGTGGGTTGGGAAATGTGTGTGGCTGGGGGATCAGTGAGTTTGTGGCGGCATGTATGTTTGCCTGAGTCTGTGTGAGTGCGTGGAGGTATGTGTGGGTGTGGTGGGTGTGGGATGTGTGGGTGGCTGAGGGATGTGTGGGTGGCTGCGGGGTGTGAGGGTGGATGGGGGATGTGTCTCACAACATTGCAATATGCACTGCTTATGTTTACAACTTTCATTTGACAATATATTTTTTTCCCATGTGAATGTACCATGCGTAATATGCATTGTTTATGCTTACAAAATCCATTTGACAATGTTTTTTTTTCCTATATAAATGTAACATGCACATTTGATGAATGAAAGATGAGTGATTGAAAGGGCCGAATGTTTGCCCAATTTGTTACCCTTTGAAAATAAAGTTCGTTCATTTGTTCGTTCGTTCGTTTACCCACCCATATCCACATATCCCCCACCCACTACACATCCCCCACTAACCACAGATCCCCCACTCATCCCTCCACCCACTCACAGATCCCGCCACCAACCCAGACATCTCTCACCCACCCACACACACATTTCTCACCCACCCACACGCATCTTTCAACCCACTCACACGAACATCCTGCACCAACACCCACATATCCATCACCCACACACACATCGACCACCCATACCCACACATCTTTCCATCCACACACACATTTCTCCATCCACCCACACATTTCACAACCACCCACACACCCCAACAGGAAAAGAGCACTGCAGAAGTACAGAAGGGGGAGGACGAAAGAGAACTTCGAAGAATACAGAAATGCAGAAATGAAGCAAACAGAGCAGTAAGACGCGAAAGAAATAGAGTGGAGATTGGTACAGCCAGACACTAAGCCAAGACACACCACCACCACGGTGTGGAAACAAATAAAAGTAATACAAGGGAATAATAAGATAAACAAAATTCCCACCATCAGAAATCCAACACTAGCAGTAACAAACCAAGACAAAGCTAACGTGGTCGGAGATTACTTTTATGAAGTTTGCTCTAACAACAGAGTAGGAAACAAAGTAAGGCAACGAAGGGAGGCGATGATGCAAGAGATAAATGACACGACACACTATATGAACGCAGAGATCACGACAGACGAGATGATGAGAGCATTAAAAGAAAAATCTGAAACCGCCGCTGGAGTCGATATACTAAATTACACCATCCTTAAAAAGCTCCCAAATAAGACTATAGAAACTGTAACTAAATTGTATAACGAAATATGACAGACTGGAAATATTCCTAAACAATGGAATGCAGTGAAGAAAGTATAGATGCATTTTATAATGACATTGAGTATGCTTTGAAGAACTGTAAAAAAACAATCAGAAATAAATATTATAACGGGTTATTTCAACGCAAAAGTGGGAAATCAAGCAGATGTATGCAGTGTAAGCAACTATAGTTTGGGAGAGCGGAACGGAAGAGGACACGGACTTGTAGAATGGGCAAAAGAACAAGAAATGGTTGCAGGAAACATTTGGTTCAAACAGCATCCTAGAAGATTATGGAAACGGAGGAGCTCAGACAGCAGGATTTAAAAACAGATAGATTAGCAGAATGTTTCGAAATGCGTTAACAGTCGTAAAAACAGTTTCCAATGCAGACTGTTACAGTGATAACATATTAATTACTGGCAAATTTAGGGTAAAGTTAAAAAAAGTCAAGTATACAACAGTGTAACAAGACCCCGGGGGCTTAGACAGGTATGTTACTATAGTTAATATCCCCAGCCTTTGCTCCGACCACCCCAATAGGACTTTACATTTACAAGTCCCCACACAAGCCGGGACAGCTGACCTTCCCCTCCCCACTTATGGATTCCTAACCACAGGGGGCTCGGACAAGACAATAGTCATACTAGTACTCAAAGCCATGGCTAACAAAGCAAAATTTAATTTCTGAATACGTAAACTGTAACTCAGAGAGGGATGGCTGAAAGCCTGGATAGAAGAAAATATACACACTGGCTGCTAGAGAACAGCGAGAGGATCTACAGATGATCAGTCATCATTATGGAGCCTGTGACTTCAGTTCGTGCTGTCGTTCCGTCGTGGTTAACGACTCACCCGAGGAACTTCCAGTGCAAAGGAACTCCAAGGTGTAGACCCTTCCAGAGTTCTCTCCTCCCACTGTAATTAAGATCTCGGACTGATCTGGCGTATGTCTAATACTGGACTGACACGTCACCAAAGTTCGCTGGTCATCCCTCGATGAAGTAATAACTCACAAGTTCCACTCCGCTGATGTTTGGGCCGACCCTAGAATTCTAGATGTCCCCCAACTCAAGAAAAGTACTGTAGCACAATACACTAGTATCTAAGAGCCGGGTTGCTCTTCGGCATCTCAAGTTCATGCGATGAACTTATCTGCAATCTATAACTGGAGAGCTGGCTCCTTATAACCACCATGTCAATTGCATTCTCCCACAGGTGAATGTAAGAACTCAACATATTCACATGTCTCTATTCTACACAGTTCTGTAGGTATCTACGACCTTCACAGCTTACAAGGTCATTGTCCATCAACACCTAGGAATGGGGTAGATCCCTACCCAAACACAAATGTCACTCCGGTGTTCACAAGACTAGCAAATCACTGTTGTAGGTCATTTGACCAAGTTCAGGTTTCAGTAAGGATCACAACTGTAGATTCACACCGTAGTTTACATGAATTATACAATGTGTCCCATTACGATCCAGCCGGGCCTGAGACATAATAAACTGGCCATTGTCGTGACTAGTAAACACTCTCATCAACACAACTGGAACTCATTTCCTTGAGATTACACAGGGCACCGCTGAGGTATCTTAGAACTGCACCAGTACCTTACAGGTGCGAATCAAGAGACGCTTCAGTCCTAGACCCAACCTAGCACCAGAGTAGACTGTTTGACCCTGTCATATATCCTCTACCTGGCGCTATCCCACTACTCCACTTCTCTTCCAACCACAACCTTAAAATACACCTACTTATCTTTCAGTGTAGAGATTACATTAACTAGGAGGTGTCCAGCCGGACATATCCTCCTCCTCTAGCAAATTCAATAATTAATTAATCACTTAACCCATTGATCAATTAATTCAACATAACTCATTAATGACTATCCAACATTAATAAATTATATACAACATAATTCATTAACATAGCAATAACAAATTATAAATACTGAATTGTTAAACTTAACTAACCAACTCATACACAAAGCAACAGCTTTTATTCTGAGATCTCTGTCCCAGAACAGGATTGACCTTTATTAGTTCACCTTCACACATGACGGTCAAGTCTGCGCAGATATATCACATATCTGGTAGCCATCCACCAAGTAATCTCTCCCCCAGCCGCTGTGGAAAAGAGCATCTTGGTTCCGTGGCGATTTAGACCATGTCATCCTGTTAAGACTGGGATCCAGCCCCATATTCCCTAAATCACCAGTCCCCCCTCAATTGCTGCCTAAATAGCTCGGGTGTGACTACCTTTACATAGCGGTTAGGTTACCCCACGAATAGAGTCAGGGTTATAGCAGAGAAGAGCAGTAGAGTCATACAGCAACGTTCTGTTCACAGTTCAGATAGGTACGAATACACTGGCCTCGTTTACCGCACGCCGCATCGCTCTAGTTTGTCAGGCAAAATCGACACGTTCCGGCTGACAAAATCGACACTCTGTCATGCGAAATCAATTCGGTTCGGATAGACACAATCTACAGTTGGTCGGACCGGCAGCACACCGATGGGCAGGCATACTACGCATAATCGGGCAGGCTCCTACTATTAGTCAGCTCACAACATACACAGTCGGCCACGCACAATACACACAGCCGTGCATGCCAAATAACCAAGCAGCAACCTCATACATCCACCAGTAATTCATAATTACCTCTGTCAAGAAACTACAAGACATTCCTACCTAGAGGTGTAATAGCTCGGGCATCCTAACTTAGCAAATACTTACCTCCACATCTTGTTTAGAAATAACACCACCTTGATTCCCGGAAGTAATAAACACCATTTACTTAAGGCATTCATTATAGCATTTCCTCGCTAAGCATACAACACATTACGGACTGGCTCTAAATGATAACTTATCACTATTAATGCTTTTACCATCACCGCCTAACTAGTGTCAAAATTCCTCACAGATCTCACTATGTAATCACTGACCAAATTTGGTAACACACTTTCTACACATAGTTGTTGATTACTCAAACCTACTTACACGTAGCAGTGATATCATAGTACATTTCACTAACCATGCATGCAATTTGAATATAACACCCTTAAAGTCTAGATCAGATGGGAGAAATTACACAGGCCTGGTGTTTACAAGCACACACACACTTATTGCTACCAGAGGCGTCTGTCCTACAAATTCGCTCCCTGATCGATAAAGCTAATTACTTATGCAAACAGGCGGGGCGTAAAATTCTACGCGGCACGGTGGCAACAATTTATGTGTTCAACACTTCAAGTATTTCGGCTGCCGGCGTTATATTTATGGACGACCGCTAATTACTAAAGTATTACGGCATTACCTTTACTAATAGGATAACCTCACCACTGGCTGTTTTGAAGTCCCGTTCTGGCACACGAGTGAACATACATTTCTTCACAGCCGTAAATCGTGGCCGTCTTCGACGATATCTGAATGGTGACTGACAGCGGATAGCTAAGTGCGCAGTTACAATTACCTCTCGGGCCTAGAGAATCCCATGGATCACGGAGAAATCCACTACCCCGTGTTACCTGAGGTAATTGTGGGTCCAACGTGATTGCAAACATCACGTACGCTCATTGCCTAGTCCCTTTTCGAAGAATCTAAATTCTTCTCGAAATCAGCCGACTTATGACGTCAGCGACTAATTTAGCAGGGGATTTCCCTAGCTATGGTCCCAATCTCAAGGGAGACAACTATTCGTAATCCGACCAAAGGGAAATAATGCAGAGGACAGACGGAATCTAGTCCGTTTCGTCACATAGTCCCCCACTTGAGAAGGTCGGCCCGGTCGAACTTACTAGACCAAGAACAGTCTGAACTCTGACCCTACACTCTACCAAGACTGGATCTACAGGAAAGGTCGTTCCATAAAGTTCACTTTCCCTGGGATGTCTACCTCACTGGTAGAGTTGCTGGTTCACCAACCACCACCTCAGACGTACGTTACATCCAGCGATTAGGCCCGAAACGTAACGGCCTGGTGATCGACTTACCCTCTAAACTGGATCAAATCCGCATCCACCTTGCGTAGGCCATCGGTTACTTTACTGAAGAGGCGTCCGGCCCTTCTGACAATAGAGTTTTCCCTACCCCGACTCGGTATCACACCTGTGGACTGCTCGCGGATGTCGACCGAAATGAATGGTCACGTACTCCAGGATCGTTTGGAGTACCCCAGCTCCTGCCTTCTCTCCCGCGAGTAAGGACAGTGAGCCTGTCGGCGGATCGAGTCACCCGACGGTCGCGTCGTGCCAGATGTGACTTCGCCTTTCCGACCTCGATTCCCAGTGTGCTTAACACTATGGGCCTCTTCCCGACGGAGCCTGTTCGCCCTAACCAAGGGTGAACACTTAGGAGACCGCAGAACCTCCCCACAGGATTTCCTGCGTAGGACTGAGTCTACCTCGCCCTTGTCTGGACCCAGAACCGACTCTAGCGTGATGGTTGTCGCACTAACCTGTGGAGAAACTACCTCGGACCTCTGCAAATTCTGAAGGAGAGTACAATGGAATTTTTGCAATTCCCCGCGGACCTTCACCTCATACGTGGATCGGGACATCACCCGTTCCACAGGAAAAGGGACATGCCATCCGAGTTCGAATTCCGCCCCCTCGATTGGGAGAAGCGCGAGAACACTATCTCCAATCTGCAGAGATAATCCGTTTCTGGTCCTGTGCTTTGATGCCGCAAGACAACACTCTGAGCACGACCTGAAGTATCTCCGCACGTCGCCTGTCATTCCAGGCCAGTGGTAGTGGCTGGAAAGACACTGGACCGTTTCGCCCACATCCCTGTGTCCGGTTAAGGATAAGGTATGCCCTCTATGTATCAAGTGGGATCTGTAGTCAGTAGGGACTACCATCTGACCGTACTGGCTATCCCCTTGCCCGGCCCTACGATAAAGCAACCTGTTTTCTACATAGAACTGACCCGGAATGGGCGGGTCTGAACATTTGGACAACTCCAGTAAGTAAGGACACAACGTCGCATCCCAACTTTGAGCTCTGCTCACTAACCTCGCAACAGAATGGTCAACACACTTACCACACTGCCCTTCTCCATCTTTAGCCCTGGTCTGCCTAGCGCTCACTAGGCTATGTTTCGTGGGGTCCCCCAAGAACACATGTGGATGACCGAGGATAAAAGGGTAAATAGGATCAGGCAGCACAGACGCCTTGATGCTACCCGTAACATACTTGCACCGAATGTCAATCCGAGCAATCGGCAAGTTCATAGCTACGGAGCTCTTCATGGCCAGCTGGAATTCTCTTGTCTCGCCGGTGAGCTGCCCTGGGCTCACAAGGTGGGATGAGATTACTGCCTCAAACTGCAATTCCGTGTCGTAGAGACATTCCACTTGCTGTCCATTCACTTCTATCGTCTCTACCACGGGTGATCTCTTTGGCTCTGGTTTCCCTTTACCCGCATGTTGGGTTTCGCTAAGTCTATCCCTATTTGCGGCGAGACAAGCAAAGTACAAGTCTTTGGGCTTCCAATGACAGCCTACTGTATTATGGGAAGGCGACTTGCAGTATTTACACCACCTCTTACTCCACTTCCGTTTTGGGGAACTGGGAGGGCTTTGCTTCTCTGGTTTCTTACCAGAGTCATATTCAAAGGTATCTATTATACTGGCTGATTCTTTGGGACCTTTGGTCTTGGGCTTCTTATCACGCCCCTTCTGCCTTGATTTTGGATCAGTCTGACTGGAATCCCCAGTCTCACCATAGACTTCCACATACCTCTCAGCTAACTTATTTACTATGTCTAGCCTCTCCGCCCCATTTTCACCTAAGAAATTTCTCAAAGGCTTGGACATCTGCATCCTCATCTGATCTACCACCATCAGCTCTCTCAAACTCTCATAATCCTCTTTGAAACCGGCCAACGCCATCCATTTCAAAAGATATGAGTTCAACCTCACACTATAAGCCGAGAACATCTCACCTGGTTCTCGCTTGGACGTTCTAAACCTCCGCCTGTACGCATGTGATGTCATTTCGAATCTTTTCAAAAGAGCCGATTTCAGGGTTGGATAATCATTTTCCATCCCTGGTGGATGACGCGCATACACCTCGTACGCGGTGCCACGGAGTCCTTGTGAAAGCTTCAAATTCCAACGCTCAGGCTCTAAGCCCATAGCTTTACACATAGCCTCGAACTTCTCTAAGAATTGATCAATCTTCTCTTTGTCAGGTTCGAATGGTGGAAAGGGCCATTTCATAGCATGGTAAGCTGGTCTGCTGGATGCTGAAGAGCTAGGTAAAGCTTCTCCACCTACTGCTCCCTCAGTTTCACCAACAGATTTAGCCTCTACCTCAAGTTGCTTCATCCGGAACTCATGTTCCATTTCTAGTTTCCTAGCTTCTAATTTCTTAGATTCTAGTTCAGCTGCGAGTTTCTGTGACTGTTGGTCTGCAGCCAACTTCTGCTCTTCAAGTGCTAGCTTCGAGCTTCAAGCTCAGCTTCTGACTTTTCTTCGCTCTCTCTCTCTCTTCTGCTCTGAAGTCTCGTTCTACTTCAAGTACATAAGCTTTGAATGCATCACTTTTTAATCCCATCTCAGTTGCAGATGCTCGCACCTTAGCTAAATCTAAAGTTCGAGTAGCAATGCTTAGTGTAAAGTAGTAATATATATATATATATATATATATATATATATATATATATATATATATATATATATATATATATATATATATATATATATATATATATATATATATATATATATGCAAGGCAATCAATACGCTAGCATAAAATCACAATGCTAATTACCAATGTAACCAACAAAGCAAATACACTATACTATACTAAGCAAACTAAATGTCTGTCCACGTCGAAGAGAGGTATCAGTAGCCCCACTCGTCAAGTAGACAATAGGTATAGGACAGAGGGCACTATTCCCTATCCATACAAGATATCAGAACAAAGAGAAGATCCCGGACGGGGCCCCACTCGATAGCTGCAACAAGACCCCCGGGACATGGACAGGTATGTTACTATAGTTAATATCCCCAGCCTTTGCTCCGACCACCCCAATGGGACTTTAGATCTACAAGGCCCCAGAAAAGCCGGGACAGCTGACCTTCCCCTCCCCACTTATGGATTCCTAACTACAGGGGGATCGGACAGGACAACAGTCATACTAGTACTCAAAGCCATGGCTAACAAAGCAAAATTTAATTTCTGAATACGTCAAATATAACTCAGAGAGGGATGGCTGAAAAAGCCTGGATAGAAGACAATATATACACTGACTGCTAGAGAACAGCGAGAGGATCTTCAGATGATTAGTCATCATCATGGAGCATGTGACTTCAGTTCATGCTGTCTTCCCGTCGTGGTTAACGACTCACCCGAGGAACTTCCGGTGCAAAGGAACTCCAAGGCGTAGACCCTTCCATATTTCTCTCCTCCCACTGTGATTAAGATCTCGGACTGATCAGGCGGATGTCTGATACTTGAATGACACTTCACCAAAGTTCGCAGTTCATCCCTCGATGACGTAATAACTCACAAGTTCCACTCCGCTGATGACGTCAGTGCCGCTACTGAAGAAAAGTACTATAGCACAATACTATAGTATCTAAGAGCCTGGATTGCTCTTCGGCATCTCAAGTTTATGCGATAAACTTATCTGCAATCTATAACTGGAGGGCTGGCTCCATATAACCACAATGTCAATTGCATCCTCCCACAGGTGAATGTAAGAACTCAACATATTCACATGTCTCTATTCTACACAGTTCTGTAGGTATCTACTACCTTCACAGCTTACAAGGTCATTGTCCACTAACACCTAGGAATGGGGTAGATCCCTACCCAAACACAGAATGTCACTCCGGTGTTCACAAGAATAGCCAATCACTGTTGTAGGTCACTTGACAAAGTTCAGGCTTAAGTAAGGATCACAACTGTAGATTCACACCGTAGTTTACAAGAATTATACAATGTGTCCCATTACGATCCAGCCGGGCCGGAAACATAATAAACTGTTCATTGTCGTGTCTAGTAAACACTCTCATCACTACAACTGAAACTCATTTTTTTGAGTTGAGCACCACTGAGGTATCTTAGAACTGCACCAGTACCTTACCGGTGTGAATCAAGAGACGCTTCAGTCCTAGACCCAACCTGGATCGGTTGACTAATCTTCGTCGGACTCGTCGCGGCGGTCTTAGCATAGACCCACCGGGATATTCTAAACTCAGCTTCTCTCAAGTGTTGACATTGGCAGATTCAGATGACCGCTCGCAGTATTGCCTCAGACATCACTTTGACTGGCACTGGAGTGAGCTGGTCCCATGGAGATTATGGTCGAACTCATGAATCTCCTTCTTATATAATAAATCCTAAAACATGGAGGTCGGTGTGATTACTCACCTACAACTAGGACTAACCCTCACCTCAACCTTCACATATGCATCAGAGTAATATACATATATCATATAAATATACCAAATCATCAACATGTTAGATAATCTCTTAACTACAAGGACCAGGCATGAGGGTGCAAGAGAAAGCAATAGTACACAAGTGTATAGTTTAGTAACTCTTCTGGGCAATGCTGGCCCGATAGCACCAGAGTAGACTGTTTGACCCTGTCATGTATCCTCTACCTGGCGCTATCCCACTACTCCACTTCTCTTCCAACCACAACATTAAAATACACCTACTTATCTTTCAGTGTAGAGATTACATTAACTAGGAGGTGTCATGCCGGACATATCCTCCTCCTCTAACAAACTCAACAATTAATAAATCACTTAACCCATTGATCAATTAATTCAACATAACTCATTAATGACTATCCATCATTATTAAATTATATACAACATAATTCATTAACATAGCATTAACAAATTATAAATACTGAATTGTTAAACTTAACTAACCAACTCATACACAAAGCAACAGCTTTTATTCTGGGATCTCTGTCCCAGAACAGGCTTGACATTTATTAGCTTACCTTCAATCATGATGGTCAAGTCTGCGCAGGTCTATCACAGATCTGGTGGCCATCCACCGAGTAATCTCTCCCCCAGCCGCTGTGGAAAAGAGCACCTTGGTTCCACAGCGATTTAGACCACATCATCCTGTTAAGACTGGCATCCAGCCCCTCCTCATACCCTAAATCATCAGTCCCCCCTCAATTGCTGCGTAAATAGCTCGGGTGTGACAACCACTTCATAGCGGTTAGGTTACCCCACGAATAGAGTCATGGTTATAGCAGAGAAGAGCAGTAGAGTCATACAGCAACGTTCTGTTCACAGTTCAGATAGGTACGAATGCACTGGCCTCGTTTACTGCACGCCACATCGCTCTCGGTCGTCAGGCAAAATCGACACGTTCGGGCTGACAAAATTGACACCCTGTCATGCGAAATCAAATCGGTTCGGATAGGCACAATCTACAGTTGGTCGGACCGGCAGCACACCGATGGGCAGGCATACTACGCATAATTGGGCAGGCTCCTACTATCAGTCAGCTCACAAAATACACAGTCGGCCACGCACAATACACACAGCCGTGCATGCCAAATAACCAAGCAGCGACCTCATACATCCACCAGTAATTCATAATTACCTCTGTCAAGAAACTACAAGACATTCCTACCTAGAGGTGTAATAGCACTGGCATCCTAACTTAGCAAATACTTACCTCCACATCCTGTTTAGAAATAACACCACCTTGATTCCCGGAAGTAATAAACACCATTTACTTAAGGCATTCATTATAGCATTTCCTCGCTAAGCATACAACACATTACGGGCTGGCTCTAAATGATAACTTATCACTATTAATGCTTTTACCATCACCGCCTAACTAGTGTCAAAATTCCTCACAGATCTCACTATGTAATCACTGACCAAATTTGGTAACACACTTTCTACACATAGCTGTTGATTACTCAAACCTACTACACGTAGCAGTGATATCATAGTACATTTCACTAACCATGCATGTAATTTGAATATAACATCCTTAAAGTCTAGCTCCTATAATAACATCAGATTTACACAACTGATCAGATGGGAGAAATTACACAGGCCTGGTGTTTACAAGTACACAAGCACAATTATTGCTACCAAAGACATTACTTCACAGCTGTAAATCGTGGCCGTCTTTGACGATATCTGAATGGCGATTGACAGCGGATAGCTAAGTGCGCAGTTACAATTACCTCTCGGGGTTAGAGAATCCCACAGATCACGGAGAAATCCACTACCCCGTGTTACCCTTGGTAATTGTGGGTCCAACGTGACTGCAAACATCACGTACGCACATTGCCTAGTCCCTTCTCGAAGAATCTAAATTCTTCTCGAACGCCCCTAACTTATGACGTCAGCGACTAATTTAGCAGGGGATTTCCCTAGCTATGGTCCCAATCTCAAGGGAGACAACTAGTCGTATTTCGACCAAAGGGAAATAATGCAGAGGACAGATGGAATCTAGTCCGTTTCGTCACAATCAGGTAACACTAAATATGGTTTGTGCAAATTGAAAACTGACAAAGAAATACAAGACAATTTTAACATAGAAGTAAAAATATATTTGATATATTGTCTGATCAAGAGATCCTATTTCAAGAGGTGGAGTGTCAATGGGAAATTTTGAAGAGTACAATCAGTTTAGCTGGAAAAAGAAATATTCCAAAATTAAAGAAAGTGGGTCGTCAGACATGGATGAGTGAAGAAATTTTACAACTAATGGAAACAAGAAGATGGAACAAAATAACCCTGCCAAATATAAGAAAGTCACAGAAAAGTCAGAGCATTATGTAAGAAGGCAAAAGAAGCATAGAAATTGACAAACAACACGAGATTAAACATATCAACCTAATGCACAAAAGAATTCAGGAGCTTACTAATCAAAGAACACGTACATCAGCAGGCTGCCTAAAGACAAAAGATGGAAAAATCATGATAGAAAAAGGATCAGACTGTACATATATGGTCAGAGAATATGAAAAAAAAACGGTTATGATGATAACTGAGAAGAACAGTTTTATATTCAAAATAGTAACGAAGGACCATCAAATTTGAAGATGGAGGTTCAGAATGCTCTTAACCATATGACAACTGGCAAAACCCCCGGTTCAGACAGTATCACAACAGAAATGATTAATGCTTTAGAAGAATATGGAATATATAAAGTTACAAACTCCTTAATGCAATATATGATAATGGAGATATACTTCATGAATTATGTACTCGTAATTTCTTTTTTGCAATTTCAAAGAAATCAGGAGCCTTGGAATGTGATCAACATCGTACAATTAGTATAATGAGTCACATCACGAATATTTTGCTAAGAATTATCATGCAAAGAGTTAGGAAGAAAATACAACCTGAAATAGGAGAAGAATAATGTGGGTTTGTGGAAGGCAATGGTACAGTAAATGCTGTATATACTGAGAACATAATCGAACGTTCTTTAGAAACAAACAAAGATCTACACCTTTGCTTTATTGACTACACACAGGTTTTCGATAAAGTTAGACATGTCGACATGATAAGGATGTTTGAAGATCTACAAATTGATGGAAAAGACCTTAGACTTCTTAAAAATGTATATTGGAAACAAGCTGCCATAAGAATTGATAATGGAGTGGGTCAATATCAGTCTATTAAGAGAGGTGTAAAACAGGGATGTGTAATGTCTCCAGAACTGTTTTCCCTGCAAAGTGAAAATATTTTCAGAAATAAAGAAGATATGGAAGGAATCAACATCGGGGGACTATACATCAAAAACATTAGATATGCAGATGATACAGTCATGACTGCAGACAATGAACAGGACCTGCAAAATTTAGTAGATGCTGTTGTTGCATACAGTGAACAACTAGAGTTAATATTGAATTGTAAAAATACACAGATTATGGTCGTCACTGAGAAGAAAGAAATACCACATTGTAATATATAAGTAAATGAGCATATTCTTAAACAAGTGAATCGGTACAGTTATCTCGGAATAGTCATAACATCTGATGGGAGATGCCTTGAAGAGATTAGAACAATAATTGCCATTGCGAAGGTAGCCTTTTGCAAGATGAAAAACATACTGACCAATGAAAATATATCAATTGAAACGAGAAAAAAAGTGTTGAAATGCTACTTAGAACCTGCACTTTTATGTGAATGTGAAGCATGGACAATGAGCAGACATGCTGAAACATATCTGATGGCTGTGGAAATGTGGTTTCTGAGGAAAATGCAAAGAATACCATGGACAGACATAAAAACCAATGAACAAGTCCTTCAAGAAATAAATGAAGATCGTAAACTGATTAGAGACATTGATGTTTGTCCATCAAGAATGATGATGACCATTCATTTCATCCAGTGGGGGTTGAAAGTATGGAGCCGTGAGTTCTAAGATGGCTGATAAGGCCTATTTTGGCTCGAAATGTTCTTTGACAATGTCGGCAAAGAATGCTTGACGTTTCTGGAGGAGGATTTCCTGCAGTGGTTTTTCTGTCCAGCGTTTTCTTCATAGCTCTTGCGGTCCTGGTTGCTTCAAAAGTGACAGCACCCTTATGTAATAATGTACGCCACGAATTATGGCCTTTAGCAGCAGTCTCCCAGGTGTCAAGATGAATTTCTAAAGCTTTCAGTGAGATTATCAGTGTCTTTAAAGCGTTTCCTTTTGCCGCCTTGGGAGCGTTTACCACAACGCAGCTCGCCGTAAAAAAAATTCGTTTAGGGAGCCTGTGATCTGGCATACGAGTTAAGTGACCAGTCCAGCGAATCTGATTCTTCATTATAGGAGTGTGGATACATGGCATGGACGCACTTTCTAGAACGTCAGTGTCTGGGATCTTGTCTTGCCATTTAATCTTCAGTAGCTTCCTAAGGCAGACTGTGTGGAAGTGGTTTAATTTCCTAGCATGTCGCTGATAAACAGTCCATGTTTCACAAGCATATAGCAGTGTGGATAATACAACTGCTTTGTAGACTTTCAGCTTTGTTTGCAGGCTTATTCCATTTCTGTCCCATACATTCTTGTACAGTCTGCCAAAGGCCGCGCTGGCCTTGGAGATTCTTGCATTCACTTCGTCATCAATTGTGGCAGCTTGTGACACAGTGCTGCCAAGATAGGTGAATTTGTCCACAACACTTAGTCTATGACCGTTCACCTTGATATTCGGCACGGTGTGATTATTCCCTGGAGCTGGCTGGTACATAACTACAGTCTTCTCCAAGTTGATATTGAGCCAAAGTTGGCACAGGCATATGAGAAAGCTGAAACATTGTGTTGCATGTCTGCCTCTGAGTTGGCATATAGAGCGCAATCATCAGCAAACAGCAGTTCTCTGACGGTGTCGCTGTTAGTTTTGGTTTTGGCTTTCAGCCTTCTGAGATTGAACAACTTTCCATCCATGCGGTAGTTGATGTCTATTCCAATGTCATTGTTCTCGAAGGCATTCGTCAGCATAGCTGAAAACATGAGGCTGAACAGTGTTGGTGCCAGGACACATCCTTGCTTCACTCCATTGGTGACAGGAAAGGGCTCAGACAGTTCACCATTTTCCTGTACTCTTGCCTGCATACCATCATGAAATAGCCGCACTATTTGGACAAACTTTTGTGGACAGCCATATTTCGCCATAATCTTCCACAGTCCTTCTCTGCTGACTGTATCAAAAGCCTTGGTAAGGTCAATGAAAGTGGAGAACATTTCGGAGTTCTGTTCCTGACATTTCTCTTGCAGCTGCCTTGCAGCGAAAATCATGTCAACAGTTCCTCGTTCTTTTCTGAAGCCACATTGACTCTCAGGAAGAAGACCTTGATCGAGATGGGCCGTGAGGCGATTGAGAAGAATTCTGGCGAGTATCTTCCCTGCGATTGAGAGCAAGGAGATGCCTCGGTGGTTGTCACAGGATTGGCGGTTTCCTTTACGTTTGTAAAGGTGGACTATTGACGCGTCTTGAAATCTTGTTTCATGGTCTCGTTCAGCCATATGTTTGTAAAGACTTGGTGAAGCTGCTCTATTAGGACCGGCCCATCTGCCTTGTATATCTCTGCTGGGATGGAGTCAGGACCAGGCGCCTTACCGCTGGAGAGTTGCTGGATGGCTTTGTTTACTTCCACTATGGTTGGCAGGTCATCAAGTGTATCATTAGTGGGAACTTGAGGAAGGCAGTTGATGGTTTCATCATCGAAGAAGGGAGGTGCATTTAAGATGTTGCTGAAATGCTCTGCCCAGCGTTGAAGGCTTTCTTTCTTATCGGTAACCAATGTTCTCCCATCTGCACTGAGAAGGGGAACTAGGCCTGGTGATGTAGGACCGTAGACCGCTTTCAGTGAGTCGTAGAAGTTTTTCATATTATGTCTGTCAGCAAAGCCTTGAATTTCATCAGCTTTGTTGCTCAGCCAGGAGTCCCGCATGTGCCGAAGTTTCTGCTGCACTACTCTCCGAATGTTATTGAAGGCATCTTTTTTTTATGTTGACTTCGGGTCATTCTCAATGTGCCTTGAGGAGAAGATGTTTCTCAAGTCAGCAATTGGTTGATGTCTTCGGAATTTTCATCAAACCAGTCTTTATGCTTTCGGTGGCTGGACCCAGGATTACGATAGCCGTGTTGTAAATGATGTCTTTTAGGGCTTACCACTTTGTTTCCGCATCCTGTTTAGCTGCAGCATTGGGCTTGAGGGGGTCTTCCAGCATATTTTCGAACGACTGCTGCGTTTATTTTTGCTGTGTAGGCCGGTGACATTTTTGTTGTTGTTGCATTTTTACCCCTTGAGGACGCCTTTGTGGTTTGACGTATATGTTTATTTTCGAGATAATGAGACGATGGTCTGTCCAACTTTCGGCACCACACATGGATTTTGTCACTCAAACGTCTTGTCTGACACTCTTCCTGACGATGACATAGTCAATGAAGTGTCAGTGTTTCGAGCGAGGGTGCATCCATGTTGTCCTGTTTCTCGTGGGAAGACGGACAATTGTGTTGGTGATCAGGAGATCGTTTTCGGCACAGGTCCCAAGGAGGAGGAGGAGTCCATTGCTGTTACAATTTCCGACTCCGTACTCTCCAATGATGACACTTCAAGAGGTGGTGTCCTTGCCTACTCTGGCATTGAAGTCCCCAAGAAGTATAAGTTTGTCTCCTTTGGGAGCAGATGTTAATACATTGTTCAGGTCCTCATAGAACTTGTTCTTGACATCATCTTCGTTCGTCATAGTTGGTGCGTAGACACTCACGATGGTTGCATGCTTCTTTCCTTTCAGCAGGGGTAACTATATGGTCATAAGCCTGTCATTTATAGCCTTCGGAAATTCAGCTAGTTTGCCAACCAGGGTCCGACTTAATGGCAAATTCCCACACCGATTGGCGTCTTTCCTTGCTTTTCCTTCCACTCCAGAAGAATGTGTAGCCGGCACCTACTTCACAGATTTGACCTTCTTCTGCAAGTCGTGTCTCGCTCAAGGCTGCAATGTCGATGTTGTACCTGCCCAGCTCTCTCCCAATCAGTGCTGTTCGTCTCTCTGGACCCGACGCGCTGTCTCTTTCAAGTAGGGTGCGTACATTTAAAATTCCGATTGTCAAGGGAAAATGGTTAGCTCTTATAGCTTTACTTGTTTTTACTTTATTTGTATGTCGACCGCAGTATAGGGTACCCACCAACCGCGGCTAGCTGGTTAGGTAATGTTTGAGCAGACAATGTTTAGGGCACCTTTTCTAGCCCCTTCCTCATGCTTTGGAGGTGAGCAGTGCTTTTCTATAGAGGGCGGCTCAGTCACTCAGGGGGTTGCCGAAACCCACTGCTGCTCCGGTCAGTAGAAGACGACCATATGGCCTGAGCCGCTTGTGTACAGGTCTGCAACTACGACTGCCAGCGTACCCACGCCTTCCGCTTCGCCGCTCGCCCATCACAAAGGGCTTGAAGGTGATTTCTGAAGTTGGATGAAGAATGACTTGCGCGATGAATTGGAATAAAGTGAGGAAGAGTTGCGCAATTCTTCGACCTCACTCTCTCGCCTGAGTCCATCTGATTCCAGTGGCAAGAAAAGTCAAGACGACTGGAGACGAATACAGGTGCAGTGGATAACTAGGGCGCTCTATGTGCCTTGCCGTGCTCATTATGTTCCACAACACTTTGCAGGTAAACGCCGTCTTGCCCGTTGAATTATCAGTGATGTCATCCGCGCAGTCTGCCGAGTTCTGTCTTCACATGCTGGGTAGGCATACCCTAGTTCACCGCCTGGTTTAGCCAGCCTCTCACAGTTGTTGCCCGGGGGGTGGCCGCTGTCGCATGCTGACAGCTACTAGGAGCCACAGGCGTGAGCTGGGTGTCAGGCTTGGACCAGTGGGGGATGGGTCCTGAAAAGGACATGAGAGTCATCCTTTCCAAAGGTACTACCAATGTCTGACACCCAGTACACCCTCGATTAGAGACATTAGACGTAGACAGTCAACATTTGTGGGCATGTGATGAGAAGAAATGAACTGGAGAACTTGGTGACAACTGGCAAGATCGAAGGGAAGAGACCAAGGGGAAGACCGAGAAGTAAATACTTGGATGGCTTGGCTTCGTGGCATGGTCGAGACAGAAACACGGAGCTGTTCCACGACTCTGGTGATCGAGTGAGATGGCAAAACATGACCGCCCACGATTTCCGACATGGCACAGGATGGATGAAATGGAAATCAGCCACCGTGACACCAGTTAGGAAACAAACCCAAGATTCAACGAGGGTGGAATCATACTGACCCATCTTTCTGACATCTCACCTGGGCAAAATCATGGAGACAGTAATAAACGAAAGAGTAACCTTCCACCTGGAGAAGAATGGGCTTTACAGTCACACACAATCCGGGTTTATATCCCCCAGGTTCACGATGAACCAAATAATGACTAGAAAACCATGTCAAGAAAGGAATCAAAAAGGGGGAAAAGACAATAGCTGTATTCTTGGATCTAGCTCAGGTATTCGATCAATGCTGGGGAGAAGCCGCATTAATCAAACTAAAGAAAGTAGATATAGCAGAAAAACTTATAAATACATAGGAAACGTCCTCAAAGATAGAAACTTCTCAGTGAGGGTAGGAAACGAAGTGTCCAAGACATATACTCAAGGGAACGGCATACCTCAAGCTCTCGGTCATCTCACCAACAGTCTTCTCAATACTGGTCAATGACCTAGCAGAGAAGATCCAGGACCAGAGAACTGGGCTGTCACAATTTGCTGACGATTGCGCCATATGGAGGAGTGGAAAGGGCATAAAGGGTACACGAGGCCCCCTCCAGAAACAGATAAATAAACTAACCACCTGGATGGACAAATGGGGCTTCCAAATAAACACCAATAAAACAGTCAGCATGTTATTCAGTAGCAAGAAGCAGAGAAATTTTAACAAGGAGAATAACATACAAATAAAAGGGAAAACAATTAATAGAACACGCAGCACGGTTTTCCTAGGTATGACTTTAGACGAGCAGATGAACTGGACAAAACACATACATCAGACAGTGGACAAATGCAAGAAAGTCAACAATTTACTGCGGGTGATAAAGGGAAACGGATGGGGAGCCCACACCAAAACAATGCTGATGTTCTACAAAGCATTCATCAGAGGCAAACTAGAATATGGCAGCATTGTGTACGAATCAGCATCAGAAGCCAGCAAGAAGCGGCTGGACACCATACAGACCCAGGCCTTAAACACCATCCTTGGAATAGGCAAATGGACATCCAAAGAAGCCATGGAGGTAGCACTGGGAGTAATGGCACTGAGTCTGAGGCGTAAACAGCTGACTTACACCTACTGGGTAAAGGTGGCACAAGACGCAAACCATACGGCCCACCAAACATTCAGAGACAACCGCAGCAAATGGGGAGGCATACCGATAGTAAAAATGCAAAGACCGGCAGGATGGGAAGCAGCAGAGAAGATGAAGGAAGAGGGTGAGCTAGCAGAAACCCTAAACAGACAAGACTGTATAAGCCAACAATCCCACCATGGGAATTGACAGTCCCATTCACAGATACCAGCCTAGCAAAGGCCATCACCAAGAACACAGAGGACACAGATGCTAGATACGCGGCCGAGGCGTACATAGAAGAAATCAGTAAGGACAACCTCATAATCTAACAGACGGGTCCAAGAACGAACAGGGAGAGGTAGGAGAGGAAAGTGGTACCACACTGGAACCTGAAGAGACATTTCAAACTAACAAACCAGACAGCGGTATGCACGGCCGAACTGGTAGCTATATTGAAAGGACTGGAGATTGCAGCCGAGAACCCACCGCTGAAACTCTGCATATTGACAGACTGCCTGTCCTCAGTGCAAATGCTCGTGAACTTCACTCGAGGAAACAGACCAGAAAAAAAGAAGCAATATTAGCGACAGCCATTATCCTCAGGAACATGGGATGTCAAGTCACCATCGGATGGATACCAGCTCACAGGGGTATTCCTGGAAACGAAAAAGCAGACAGATCGGCGAAACGAGGACTAATCAGTGGAAATAAAATCAGCACAGGTCTAGGAAAAGTAGATGGAAAGAGCGTCATCGAAAGCTGCATACTTCATGAATGGAGGAGACTGTGGGGAGACAGTGCTAGAGGTCGGAATGCATACCAGGTACTGGGTGAACACAATTACAAATCACAAGTCAAGAACAACATGAAAGCGCCAGCAAACAGAAAGTTGTGGACAATCAGGTTGGGAAACTGGAGAGACACAAGAGAAAACCCATTATGCATAGCATGCCTAGAAAACAACACCATCGAACATTATTTACTAACATGTGACGATTACAATACTGAACGCGGGGAGTTAGGATAATGCTTTGTCAAAGACCCCAATGACAATGAGGAAGTGCTTGCACGTAGATAGCAACACTTAGATCCAGCGTCTGATTAGACAGTACATCTGCCTATCAGGAAAATACATAAAACACAAAATGAAGAACGAACGAACGAACGAACGAACAAACTTTATTTTCAAAGGGTTAAGAATTGGGCACGCAGGCCCGTCTAACATTCTGCCCTTCTATCACTCTCTTTCATACATTATTTCATTCACACATCATTTAAGGCTAACAGAGAACAGCAACAATATAAAAGATATGCATTATAAAGGCATGGGCAAAATGCGAACATCAAAACTACACGACACAGTAAAATTAGATAATGGTCTGACACTTGTTATTAGCCATGTGGAATATACTGGCCTACCAAAAGGGGACTGGCTGTTATACTAGGGTTTTGTTATTATTATTATTATCTCTATTATTAAGGGGGAAGATAATCCGTACTGAGATAGTGTTCGAGTAATTTGCGATTATATGAATAGGGATTGGTGATGTCTTTGATTTCTTGTGGAAGATTGTTCCACAGCTGAGCTGCAGAGTACGTTAAGCTTGTTTTGTATAAGTCAATCCTAGGCTTCGGAATGTGTAATATATTTAAACGTTTACTGTGTCTAGCATTATATTTAAACAATGGCCAAAGGTAATTTGGGGCATTCCGATGCAGGATTTTGTGAATTAGTTTAGCTTTATTGAAAAGCAGGCGTTTGCGGAGTGGTAGTAACTGAAGGCGTTTATACAGGCTAGGATTGTCAGATAAATGTTTGTTATAAATTAGACTCATGGCCCGTTTCTGGAGTGAGTAAAGTCGCTTGGTGTTTGAATTAGAACAACCGTCCCAGATTGTAGAGCAGTAGTCAAAGTGTGTCTGTATATGAGAAGTATAGAATAGTTTCCTTGTGTCCTCATCAAGGAAGTTTTTAATTTTGGCGAGTTGGTAGACTTTTTTCGCTGTTTGTTTAATAAGCGCTTGAACGTGGGAATTAAAGGTTAGGTTTCTATCAATGATTATGCCTAATGTTTTGTGCTCAATTACACTTTCTACTGGCATGTTATCGATGTGAAGTTGAAGTGATGTGTGTGAGCTAAGAGTTTGAAGTCTTTGTCTGGTTGTTAGTAACATTGATTTTGTTTTAGTGATGTTAATTTGCATACGGTTTGAATAGCTCCACCTAACTACATTATTTAATTCTTGTTGTAAAGACGACTCCAATAAAATACAGTTTTCAGCATTTGTGTACACTGTACAGTCGTCTGCAAATAGATCGCAGGACGACGAAAGATGCAAAGGTAGATCGTTAATATATATGGCAAACAATAGAGGGCCAAGAATAGAGCCTTGCGGTACTCCAATATTGAAGGTAGTGGTATGAGACAGACATTTATTATGTGATACTACTTGCTTTCTGTTTGATAGAAAAGATGATATTAGAGTGACTACATTAGGGCCAATTTTCATTGTCTCAAGTTTTTTAATTAAAATAACATGGTCTATCATATCAAATGCTTTCTTGAAATCAATAAACACAGTTCCACATAGACTGTTGTTGTTTATATTCTGGTGCCAATTTTCTATCATGTTTGTTAGGGCCGTATGGCAAGAATATTTTGGTCGAAATCCTGATTGGCTGTCAACAATAAGCTTGTTGCGAACTAAATACTGTAATGTTACTTTATGGATGTGTTTTTCTAGTGGCTTAGATAGTGATGATAGTAAGGAAATGGGTCTGTAATTGTTCGGGAGATCATTGTCCAATGAACCAGATTTAAGAAGAGGGTACACTTTAGCGATTTTGAGAGCTGATGGAAAGTGGCCTTTGGTGAGACACTGATTATATACATAGGTTAGTGATATACAGATCACTGGCGCAGCACAACGGAGAATCCGGTTGCTGATTCCATCTAACCCAGATGAGGTTGTGTTTTTTAGGTTACTGAGGTAAGTGAATACCTCAGTGATTGTCATTAGCGGTATGTCGGAAAGAATATCGCCGGAGCATCTATTCTCGCAAAACGATGACAGTAAAGATAAGTTGCAAGGAGAATTAGGTATTGAAGCCTTCAACTGGTCTGTCAGTTTGAAAAAAATTACTGAATTGGTTGCATGTAATATGATTTGATGGTAAAGAATTTCGGAAGTTATACTTGTTTGTCAATGTGTTAATTGCCTTCCATATATCCTTACTATTTGTTTTATCCATTACTAAGTTCTTAAAGTAATTTTTCTTTTCCCGTCGTATGGTATATTGGACTTTGTTTCTAAGAGTACGGTATGCGCTGAGATCCCGCTTGTTTGTGCTTCATCTCTGTCTCTCATAATTTCAAGTTATTTCCTGGGTGATCCAAGGTGGCTTGACGTGGTGTTTTACTCGAACTTCCTTGATTGGCACATGTCTATCAAAACGTCAATAAATGTTTTCATCCAGAATTCCAGAGCATCATCCGGGTCAGGAAGCTGACAAACATTGTCTAGAGGTGAACTGAGCAAGTCCTGTAAAAATGCGTTTTGGTTGAAATGTTTGTAACTTCTATATTTTACACTTATGTGTTTATGTTTAGGAGTTTTAATCCTTGTTTAGACCACGTGCAGCATATGGGTAGTGATCGCTCATTGCACAATTGGGTACAGCGCATTCTATGATGTTGTCTGAGCAAGTTACATAAATGTGATCTATGACTGTTGAAGATGACTTTGTTACTCTAGTAGCCTGTTGTACTATTTGTTGGAAATTGTATGATGCAATTATATTTCTCAAGAAAAGAAAAGAAGACAGGAAACTAGCAGGAGGAGAGGACATCATACATGTTTGTATTTGTTTAGTGTCTGTTCGTACTTGTTTGTTTCTGTTCTGTATTTTAAAATTCTGTTATTTTTTTTTTGTTGTTATTTTTGACATCTATGTGTTTCTCTTATGATGGATGTCCTGGTTGTCCTGAAAGGGACAATTGATTGCTGTGGGCCGGGTGTCTGGCACGGTGGTGGTTTGGCTCTTCTTGAGGGGCCCCTGGACGGGGCTGGGGAAGGGCGGGGGCTGATTACATCTTCTTGTTGTTGCGTGCACCGGCACTGACAGCGGAAATGGGAGGCGGGCGGTTGACTGGGTGGACAACTTGAGACTGCCTTTGTGTTCTTGGCCTGTGTCTATAACGAGTCCTTAGGAGGACTGGGCATGAGCGAGACCAGTCCATGTGAGGACCACACAAAAATAATCAGTCCTTGGGAGGCCTACACAAAATATAACCATCCCTAGTGAGGACCACAGAAAATATAACCAGCCCTAGTGAGGACCACAGGAAATATAATCAGTCCCTGTGAGGACCACATAAATTATAACCAGTCCTTGAGATGACCACAGAAAATATAATCAGTCCATGTGAGGACCACATAAATTATAACCTGTCCTTGAAGTGACCACAGAAAATATAATCAGTCCTTGGGAGGCCCACACAAAATATAACCAGCCATAGTGAGGACCACAGAAAATATAACCAATCCTAGTGATGTCCACAGAAAATATAATCAATCCTAGTGAGGACCACATAAATTATAAGGCATATCATCTACTGTGGGGACTTCAATGCCAGAGGCAGTCAATGGGGGAATCGCATCACCAATAGACAGGGAGAAGATCTGGAGGATGCTCTGGCATCTGCTGCCCTAGTCTGTCTGAATGATTGGAAGGTCACTAGAATAGCCACTCGACCAGGTGACTCTGACAGCGTCATTGACTTGGCTCTGGTGTCGCCCACCATCGCACCAAGGTGCCGGTGGGGCACACTGGGATACCACGACAGTGACCACTACTCTTTTATCATCCTGATCGAGAAAGACAGGGCCAGGAGTCAAGGAAACAAGACAAATGCCTTCCCGTACGACAACACTGGTCAAGATGCCATAAGCAAGATCAGAAGAAGAAAACTAACTTCCTCCCGCAGGAGACAAGAAAGATGGTTGCAGCCACCATGGTGGAATGGAGAGGTCGAGAAGGCATGGCTGGGAAAGAGGCAGGCTGTCAAAGACTGGCAAAAAGCCAGAAAGGCTAACATGCCACAGGTTGAGTTGGCGACCTGAAGACTGAGGTCCATAGGACGATGACTTTATTCAAATCCTGCGCCAAACAGGCCAAGGCCGAGAAATGGGACGAGTTCTGCAGGAAGGTGTGCTCCGAGCGATCTCTCACGACATTCTGGCGCCTCCATAAGAGCATGAACGGCGCTGCACAACGTAGGGGTATTCCAGACTTTCAAGGTACAGACCTCACATGGAAAAAGTCGGATGCGGATAAAGGTAAGGCCCTTCTTGCACGCTACATAGAGCAGACTGACCAGAAAGACGAGCCCGCCAGACAGAGGACCACAACAACACTCTCTCAGCTGTGCGAGGGGGTCGGGACAGACGAAGAATGCATAATCACAGCTGAGACAATACGTGCGATGCTCAAGAAATCACCTAACACCGCCCCAGGCCCAGACGGCATCCGATATGGTGACCTACTGGTGATGTCAGATGATGACATGGAAGAACTGGCCAGAGAATTCAACACCAGTATTCCAGAGGGGTCAGATCAAAGAGGAATGGCTACACAGCTACTTGCTGCCGCTGCCAAAACCGAACAAAGACCATTCCAAGATAAGCGGCTACAGAATCATTACGATGCAGAACACTGCTGGCAAGCTACTGGAGAAAATTGTAGCACACAGACTTGCTTGTGACTTGGAACAACTCGGCTGCTTCCCGCCCACACTTGGAGGATACAGACGTAACAAAGAGTCATGGCTGAATGCGGCGGTCTTTGCTCAAGATGTTTACGAAGGATTTCAGGTCAGAGAAGAGACATGTGCGGCCGCCATAGACTTAGAGGACGCATACAATAGAGTATCCTTCGAGCACTTGATGCAAACCCTCCTCAGACTGAAAGTGCACCCTCACCTTATACGATGGATAGCTGCAGTTCTGCTCCAAAGGAAGGTGGTGCTAAGATGCGGGAGTTGGTCTTCTGAGCCGATAACGATATGTCCAGGATTGCCGCAGGGTTCACCACTGTCACCAGTACTATTCAACGCGTATACGGTGCCGATCACTGAACAACAGTTGGACGGGAGGGGTAGGACTCTGTCATTTGCTGACGACATTCTCGTGTATCGACAGGGTCGAGATAGACAGGCGGTTGCCAATGATATGCAGGGCGAACTAGATCGAATTTCCTCATGGTGTGCTGATGCCGGCGCCCTTGTCAACCCTGCAAAGGCATCGGTTACATGGTTCTCCCTAAACAACCATATTGTGAACACAGACCTGCCGGCAGTAAGAATGGATGGGAGCATTTTGAGTAGAACCCAGTCAATGACATATCTTGGCGTGAGGCTTGATCGTAGCCTGTCCTTCAGAGATCATGTCGATTATGTCATAACGAAAGCTCGAAAAGGTTTGTCAGCAATGAGAGTCATGGCGACTGCCAATATCGAGCAAAGACTGCTAATACTTCTGTTCCAAGGACTGGTGCTTTCACGCATCGAGTATGCCCTGGCCATCCTCACTGTCAGCCCTACACAGATTGGAAGACTTGAAAAGGTACAAAACGAAGCCATGCGCATCATTTTGGGCTGCACGAGAGACACCAGCTGTGTAGCAATGAGATACCTCCTTGACTTCCCGACAATGGAACACAGGATCAAGATCTGGAGAGCTCGTGCATACTTAAAAATAAGTGCAGATGAGCAGCACCCTCTGCATGACGCTATATTCAGAGAAAAGGGTGACAGGCTAAAGAGGGGCAAATCATGGATGGGTCGGGCGGAAGATGTCGTCAGACAGGTCTGCAGTCTTACCAGTATCAACCCCGGCAAGGAATGGGTGCCGGTGCCTCCAGCTTTTAAGTGCACTTTCTCCTGCATTATCACACTCGACAGACGGTGCAGAGAGCAGAACCCTGCCGCTGTCAATGCAGAGGTTAACGCGCTCATCTATGAACACTCAGATAGCCCCGAAGTGCTCATCTATACAGATGGATCTGTTGTAAAGCAGCAGAGAAGTGCGTGGGCATTTACAGCCCGTTCAGCGGGCCGAACCGTTCAAGAATCCAGTGGTGCTCACTCCATGACCACGAGCAGCATGACGATGGAGGTGATGGCAGTTACACAGGCTTTCACATGACTGGAATCACAGCTTTATACCAACGTGTGTGTACTAAGTGATTCAATGAGCATGATTCAGAAGGTCGAAGCTGGATCTGAACGTAGACAGTGGACTGAGTCGCTGCTGAAGTCTGTTGTCAGTAAAGTCACCTTCATCTTCGTCCCGGGACATACGGGAGTCGAGGGAAATGAACGAGCTGATAAACTGGCTGGCTCTGCACCCCTGTAGATGGCCAGCCCATGGATCGTGCCGATGTTATTAACGTCCTCAAAGATATGGCGAGAACAGAGGACTTTGACGTCAGTGATTCTACATCGCTGTCCAGGATGAAAGACTTGGGAGTAAGAATCGGCACAGCCAGACGCGAGAGGTACATCGGGAAAACAAAGCGCCTCTTCAACCAACACAGAACTGACACTATTAGTCACCGGACGCTGATGCATATGTTGGGGGGGGGGAGGATCTGAGCACCTATGGACCTGTCCGGAGTGCAATGAAGATACCCCAACTGATAACTGATAACTGATAACTGAATGTTATTTTTTTTTAAAGTATAATTTGATTTTTGCTTTAACATTTAAATATATAGAATTAGGTTGATAACACCCATCCATGTGGATAGGCATACGTAATAATGATCTATAAGAATAAGTCGACAGAGAAAATAAAAACAGACAAAGCAGGATAAGAACCAAAGGTCTCACACATAGAATTAGAGGAAATAGAAATGCCATGAGGACCCCTACAATTCGACAGCTACGAATATAGTAAGCACGTAAAGGTCGAACGGTAACCGATAATGACAATATAGCACGTTGATACAGAAAGAACAGTCATATAAGTATATATAATGACACATGTCAAATACCGATACTAATACAGAGAGCAATGGTACCATTCAATCACACACGTCCCCTCAATTGGGCGTAATGGCTTTGGTTGGGGATGCATGACTAAAGGGCAATTGAGGGACTACTATGGGGAAGCCGCGGGACATTATGAAACTCATAGTTAGTTAGTGTCAGGGTCTTAAACCTGGCTCGTTGGACCTAACATATGTGAGACAAGTACAAGTACAAAGTGATTGGACTTGACACACAATGACACTAAGTTCAATGGATGTATTCACAATTCACATGCAATACGATCTAGTTTGGCATGTGATGATCATAACAATACATATACGATACATCAGTACACTTACAGACAAAACCCACAGCATCACAGTCTATCTCACAAGATATACAAGCACTCGACTTTTGGGCACAGAAACGATACGAAGCCTTTCTCAACCCACACGTCTTGTCATGTCCGAGTTCCCAAGCAGTCTGCCGGTCTCCTCACACAGTGCTTGCCCTGTGGACTGGCTTCACGAGGACTGCGTGCGTCCTGCTTTGTCCTTGCCTGACCGCTGACGATCGCGTCAGCCCGCAACCTGTGGGCAGGTAACTGGTACTCGCCTGGCGGCTGTAACGATGTTACTGCATCCCGGCTGGAGACTATTCGCCTGGCGGGCGTAACGATGTTCCTGCATCTCGGTTGGCGACATAGAGATTCTGACACGCTCCCCCGGGGCTTATTCATGAAAGATTTTTATATTTCATGCATAATCTACCTAGACATAGGGTTTATATTTTAACCATGTCAGAATCGACCTTTCTGTTGTCATGTACATTGGCATAGAAATACATAAGAAATGCAAGTTGTATGTTAAGTCGTGCGGTGTTCAATCTTCACCACTTTCCAAGTTTCATCCTCTCGATGGATGATCACCTGAGTTGCAATATTGACCCAGTCAGATCGGTAGCATCAGCAACAATGCAACTACCTCGCAACCTCTAAAAAAAACTGAATAATATGCTTTTTGCAACAAAAAACATCAGGTAAGACCGTAATACGACTTTTTATAAGCCGTATTCAACGCTCGAGTTCCGACCTCATTTGGCCGGGAGTTCTTCCGTTGGTCTACAACTCCGGTAACCCCATACCATACCTAGCTGATGACCATTTGGAGTGTTGACAATCTGGCAACACAATGGCTATTTTTATACAACACATCTCTGAATACATTTCCATTTACCGCCCTTAGTGTAATAAAGTAATAACAACAAAATGAAAGGGACATAATTTCAAAAGATTTCAAATCTAAATTATTACAATTATTATTCTATTTCTCAGCGTCATAGCTTGATGCTTTTCCACACTAGCGAAAAAATGTCGGTAGTGTGAATAAGTTAATCAAGATATGATTCTAAGATTACATTAGTCGAAAAATGTTAATACACAATTCGTGTATTCGAAATTGGTGTTTCATAATTATTTTAGAAGCGTCATACATTTTTAAGATTTTTGTTTATCGTCTGCTACTTTTAGCTAAATTTACAAATCATCCGGAAGTACACACGAACAGCTGGTGTTGTTAAAACTCTATCACACACTTGTTCCGCTCTGGTGTAGCAATGCGAAATTGTTCTGATAGTTCATGTGTTCGTTGTTTCGCTGGAAAACTTCTGGATTCTGATTAACTGCAGTGGTGTAAATGTCAAAGTTCAGTTCACACTTTCGTTCACGGATTAAAATGTCACTGGATATGATCCACTCGCAGATACCAATGATAACTTGATTAGTTCGCTTCAGGTAAGTTGAAAGCGCATGTGGCACTGTTCTTGTTTTATAATATATACAATTAATATTGTTCGCTTTCTACCACACACTACACAATTATTCCAGACGATTACTACACTAATAAAATAAGAAACAATATTTACAGTGCTAATGAACCCTATCACATCACATCATCGATGTACACAGCTTTTCTGAAAAAACAAATTCACTGATGGCTGTGTTGGTCTGAGTGTTTTCTAACACACTGCACTCAGACATTAGTGCTTACTGGGTCGTTCGGACAACGGGACAAAAGATCAGCAATCGTGTTGGTTCTGCCAGCGATATGTCGAACTTCAAAGCTGTAATCTTGAAGCAAAGAGACCAGCGCGCTATCATCTGGTTTGTTGGGACTCCCTGAAGTAATAAATTTTAATGGACTATTGTCGGACTCCTACGATGAAATGTCGTCCTAGGAAGGAATCTGGACAATTTAGTTATACCCACCACTAGAGCAAGAGCTTCTAACTGAGGTGTGGACCAAGCGCGTTCTCTTGGTTTCAATTTCCTAGAGACGTAGTATACAGGATATAGAATGTTGTCATGTTCCTGTAATAGAACAGCCCCAATCGCCACGGAGCTCGCGTCTGTGCGTAATCTGAAAGGAATATGTAAATTTGGCAATTTGAGAATGGGATTCTTTAAACTATTCTCAGAAAAATAAGATAACACTTTCTGGAATGCAAATTTTAGGCATTCGTTGTTTACAATCTTTTCAGGTTGGTTTTTCGTTAGTAGGTTAGTAAATTTTTCTGTCAGTTCAGCAAAATCTGGTATGAACTGCCTATAATAATTTAATAGTCCTAATACACTTCTGACTTGTTTCTTGGTAGTCGGAAGTGAGAGTTTCAGTATTTTGGACACGATGTTATCGTCTGTCGTGACAAAGCCATTAGATATTCTATAACCCAAGAAGGAGATTTCCTGATAGGCTATGTCTACTTTTGTCGGCTTCACAGTCAGTCCGTGTTGTCTAATCCGTTCAAATGTCTGCTGTAATGTCATTATGTGGTCTGTCATCGTCTTTGTGTGAACACAAATGTCGTCCATGTAACAGATTATGTGTGTTATGTCTACAAGTAATAGTCGTGTCATACGTACGAATGTCGCTGGGGCCTTGACTAGCCCAAATGGTAATTTGCACCATTCGTACAGTCCCCAAGGTGTGGCAAAAGCTGTCAGATGTCTGCTCTGTTCGTCTACCGTTATCTGCCAGTAACCTTTCGTCATATCTAACTTCGTGAAGTACCTAGTCTGTCAGTTCTGTCAGTAGGTCCTCGCAGTTGGTCATTGGTTCCAGATCTAGAAGTGTTATTTTATTTAATTTTCTATAGTCGACACAGAGTCTTATCGTGTTGTCCTTTTTGCGTACCATGACCATTGGAGATGAAAAATGTGATTGGGATCGTCTAATGATGTTGTTTTTCTCTAAGCTAATGATCTCTTGATGTAAGTTTTCTTTGTAATGTAATGGAATGGTGTAAGGTCTGCATTTTATTGGTGTGTTTGAAGTGAGTGTGATGTGGTGTTGTACTAATTCTGTTTGTCCTGGGTTGTTGGAGAAGATGGTGTTGTATTGTTGTATGAGATGTTTGCAACTGTCTGTTTCTGCTTGAGTTAAGTTTGGGTTTATTTTGATTTCTTTCAAGCAGTTTGTCGTGTCTAATGCAGGTGTTGGAATTTCGTCACTATCTTCGTCATCTTCATGGTCTATTATCACTGTACAAGGCTGTTGTATCGTCTTGTTCGTTGTCTCTGTTGTAGTATGGTCTTAGCATATTGATGTGGAATATTTTATGTTTGTCTTTTATTTGAATCTCATAGTCCACATTCGAAATCTGTCTTATAACTTTAAATGGTCCCTGCCAAGAGTCAGTCAATAAGTGTCGGTCACTAGGTAAGAGAAGAAGTACGTCCTGTCCAGGTGTCAACGTTATTGTCCTGTTACCTTTGTCTGCATATTGTCTATATGTAGCACCAGATAGTTTTAGTGCTTCTTTTGCAATAGTACAAGATTTGATGATTCTTTCGCGCAATGATGTAACATACACGTATGATGATATGGGTTTAAGTACAGGGGTGGCTTCAGTTAACATTGAATGGTAGATACTCAATGGGCCACGTGGTTTGGCACCATAGATAAGTTCAAAAGGAGAGAATCCAGTACTAGAATGTGGGACCTCGCGATAAGCAAAAAGTATAGCGGGCAAATATATGTCCCAGTTTTTGGGATGTTCTTGCGTGACTTTAGCAAGCATATGCTTCAAATCACCGTTAAACTTTTCGATGATTCCCGTTGAGTGAGGATGGTATGGAGAATTGAAACATTGTTTCACCCCTAACATTTTGGTGAAAGCTTGAGTAGATGCAGCAATAAATTGACTTCCCCTATCTGATAGGATAGTGTCTGGAAATCCTATTCGTGAAAATATATGGAAGAAAACTTCCATAATATCATTGGCAGTTATGTTCTTTAACGGAATCGCTTCCGGCCAGCGGCTACATAAATCAATGATGGTAATGATGAACCTATTCCCTCTGGATGTTACTTGATTCAGAGGGCCCACTATGTCGACAGATATTTTCTCAAAAGGTCGACTGGCTAAGTCGGTAATTTGTAATTTGGCCTGTGGGTTTTTACCTTTTTTCACTAGTTTTTGGCAGATGTCACAACTTCTACAATATTTCTTAATGTCATTGCAGAATCTTGGCCAATAAAACTGTGTTAATAATCTTGATCTGGTCTTAGAGTATGCCATATGCCCTGCAAGAGGTATATCGTGGGCAAGATGTAAGGCTTGCTTACGGTATTCAATTGGCAACACAGTTTGCTCTGTGGTGCTGTCACCTCTGATATAGTATCTGGTGAGGATGCCATTCTTCAGAGCAAAATGCCATCTTTCATTTTTGGTTACCTTTGGCTTTTGGCCGATCAGATTAAAATATTTAGATAATGAAGGATCAGCCTTTTGGGCTGCTACAAAATTCTCCTTCGTGGTTTTAGGAGGTAGTATGACTGGGCTAAGCATTTCTATAGCCTCAGTTTGATTAATTTCATCTTGCACTCTCGCAGTAGATCTGGTTACTGCGTTCGCACATTCAATGATATCAGATGGTGATGAAACATTTTGGTCAATGGATTCATGAAGTGTTAGTGCTCCATTAGCTACCATACATTCATCTGGTGATACTATACTTTCAATGATGACATGTGATGGTGATGATGTTGTGTTATCATCAATACAAACAGATGTAATATCATGAGGCATATCATTCACCTCTGGTAAATTACCAATGATAATATCACACACAGGGTTAGTTAATGCAGCGCATTTTACTTTCCCAGTGAGGAAAGGTGTCTGAATATATGCCCATGCTAATGGGTACTTTTCAATATTTCCAGAGAATGTTCTGCATGTTACGTGCCTGCCTGTATAGTCTGTAGGCATTATGAACTGTCTCTTTAGCCCTATAAGAGAGCTTCCGGTGTCACGAAGTACTGTAGCAGGCTTGCCATTCACATATCCCTGATGGATGTTTATTCTGCCTTTGGAATCTATTACCAAATTAGCTTCTTCATTGGCAATAGGAATGGAATGGCCGCATGTTAAAATGCCATCTTCATAAAAGGTATTACAAATAGTACATTTATGTGAATTAAACATGTCAAAAGCCTGTGCTGAGTTCACAGGGAGTTTTTCTGAATGTTCTTCATCTGATGATGAACTGTCAAATAAGGCGGCATTTGCTTTCTTGGTCATTTGCCTTCCCTTACAATCATGACGCCAGTGGCCGTACGCTTTACAGAGGAAGCATTTTCGTACCTTTTTAAAGGATTTACGTTCCTTATCCTGACTATTTATGTAGTTTTGTAAGTATGTAAGATATGCTGGGTTCTTATCGCACATTTCACCTTGGTGGTGTGACGTGTTACAAAATCTACAATGATTGTATTTCTCAGAAGTAGGCTTATAAGTTCTTTGCCTATTGTAGGTTTCTGATCGAGGTTTGTCATAGTTTGCAGCTGCTACGAAGTTTGTATCAGTAGCTTCACTAGCAAAACAATGTTTATTGGCTGAATAGTAAGCCGACCCACGTCTCTCAATCTCTTCTACACTCGTACATTCATTCTCTAGCAAAAATTTTGAAAATGCTGGTGGAAGGGATGTGATGATTTTATCCCTGATAATGAGATCTTCTAACTTATCATAGTCTTTATTTACTTTGGCTGCTGAACTCCATTTTGTAAATACGTCTCGGACTACAGAGACATAGTCAGAGAACGTCTGAGTAGATTTAGGACTCAGTTTGCTGAACTGTTCTCTGTATCCTGCCTCATCTAGCATAAAATGAGCCATAATTTTCAATTTTAGATAGTGGTAATCTTTTCAGAGGTCTTTGGGGATAGTCTCTATGACTTTCAGAGGTTCCCCTGACAAACTCCTCATATAAATAATGTTCCATTCAGAAACTGGAACCTGATAATGGTCCATTAAGGTCTCAAAATTTTGGGTGAACGCTGCAATGCAGTCACCTGAGGTATAATTTCTCACAATACCTTGATACTTTTTGTACTGGTTCTCTTTTTCCAGTCTTTCAGATTTCTTAGACTCTTTGTTTATGGCAGTCTCGGTGTCAAGCTGTTTAATTTTGAGTTGTAATTCAAGCTCTTCGCGTTTGCTTTGAGCTGTTATTTCTGCCTTCTTCAATTCAGAATCTAACTCTGCTTGCTTCGTTTTTGCAGCTAAATCTAGCTCAGCCCGTTTTATTGCTGTTTCTGCCTCTGCCTGCTTTGATGCTCTTTCAGCCGCTCTTTCATCGCGTTCATTAGCTTTTTCTCGAAGGTGTTCAGAGTATTTTGTTTCACTCCATTTTGTTAACTCGTCACCAGTTAACTTTAGCTTTAAACCCATATCGATGAAGTCATTTAATGAAGACATGATGGAATGTTTAAATGAAAATAAGTTATCAGACACACAATATGTTACAAGGTGTTAGTAACGTGAACAATTTTACAATATTGTTGACTTACAATTTATGCCCAAATTTGCATCCGAAAGTATATAGAAAAAATATACTCAAGTGTACTGGATGCGGTGAAGAATGGTTCAAACCAGGGCTAGGAACTGTAGGGTCGCTACTTCAAGGACAAACTGACCTCTACGGGCAAGGGTTTCAGATGGCACAGAAAACCTGCTTTCTTTTTGGGAGGAAATAAATTAGAATCTATCTTTGTGTGCTGTGTATGCTTGTCACTAAGTTTTGATTAGGTTTGTATGGCGTTGAGTGTAATTGTAGGTCGTAATGTCGTCGGTCAACAATTTTTCAAATCACAAGTCACTTTCTTTCCTAAACTTTCTGCTTTCCACAACTAACTTCACAAATACAATCTAGATATCTTCCAACAATCTATAACAATGATGACACATCACTTACATCAAGATGACATTTAGTAAGGACATAGACATCATGTTCACAAGATGGCGACAAGGTCAAACTACAACAAGTTCAAAATGGCGACAAGTTTTACAATCACAGATGTTTTACACGTTTAAACAATCAAATGCATGTAATTTACGTTAGTATGTTCAATGAGGACGAGCCTTCCACGTTCACACATGTCAGGGTCTTAAACCTGGCTCGTTGGACCTAACATATGTGAGACAAGTACAAGTACAAAGTGATTGGACTTGACACACAATGACACTGAGTTCAATGGATTTATTCACAATTCACATGCAAGACAATCTAGTTTGGCATGTGATGATCATTACAATACATATACAATACATCAGTACACTTACAGACAAAACCCACAGCATCACAGTCTATCTCACAAGATATACAAGCACTCGACTTTCGGGCACAGAAACGATACGAAGCCTTTCTCAACCCACACGTCTTGTCATGTCCGAGTTCCCAAGCAGTCTGCCGGTCTCCTCACACAGTGCTTGCCCTGTGGACTGGCTTCACGAGGACTACGTGCGTCCTGCTTTGTCCTTGCCTGACCGCTGACGATCGCGTCAGCCCGCAACCTGTGGGCAGGTAACTGGTACTCACCTGGCGGCCGTAACGATGTTACTGCATCCCGGCTGGAGACTATTCGCCTGGCGGGCGTAACGATGTTCCTGCATCTCGGTTGGCGACATAGAGATTCTGACAGTTAGCACAGTCCTCCCATAGGCTGGTGCTACACATCTACTAGGGGTATAGATAGAAGTGCGTGCCTGTAATAATGATACTTTTTAAAGATGTTGTGTGTAATTAATAGGAGACCGTACCATAGTATTAGCACAGTTATACGTATGTAGGAATATGTCGATATAGATATAATAAATGAGAGATATGATTCAGCAATTCTAAACTGCTACATGTCAGGGTAGAAAATCGATAAGACTATTAAAATAGTTACACCATTTTTCAAAGAGGGGGGAATTCTGCCATGTAGCACTTCAGAATGAGACACAGAAGTTAAAGAGAAAAGGGACCCGAAGAGTTAATCTCAAAGCAACATACGGCAAATGTTGCTAAGTGACGTCACTATGTGAAAAACGTCACTGTGTAATACGTCATGAACCGGTAGTTATGTCTGGGGCTGATAGAAACAAGGCGGCATAAAATTTGACACTGATGAATTCTTATCGTAAAGTCTTTCAGAAGAGGTAAAAGGAAGAAGTCAACAACCATTGGTGTAAGCTGTGTAAACAAGGCACACTCTGGATTTAGGATGGAAGATCGGTCATGAGTATTTAGACCAAAATTCGAGAGAATGGCTCAGTGCTAGCAAGTTGTCAACAGACACGGTTTTCTTGTAAGTAGTCATTGCTCTGTGGCTGAAGGGCTTGCGAACGCGGTTTGTGAGCCCGTATACCCGGGTTCGAAACACGGCGGTGCCCGTATTTTCGAAAAAGGTATAGAGAACGGTCGTTCAGAAAGCAATGGCAAACTACTGAACGTAACACTTGCCTAGTACATCAACAGCAGCTGAAAATGCTGGTGTTGACTGCAACGTCCCGTAAGGGATACGCAACAAAAATTTTTAAGTCATTGCAAGAATGCAAATTATATAGCGATATACGGTTGGTGACTTATCTTGACATTCTACTAATTAAATGTATCTATATTTGGACACGCCAATGAATGTCACTATTATACTATGCTTATTAACATGGCACTGGCCCTCCCATCAGCATGGGAACGGTGACCTTTTTCTTTGTCGTGACAAATCTATGCAATTAAAGTGAATGGAAAGAAATGTCAGCCTTCCTCCAATCATTTAACGTTTGTTGATTTTGCTCCTGTTATACTGCAGGACTGTTTGATGGACAGCGAGCTGGAAAAATAAGAGAATAACATCCTGGCAGACACACAGTCAACAAATTTCATTTTTTGTATTTAAGATATGACAATATTCTAAAATAAATTAATACATTATTACAAACAAAATATAAAAGATTGATTTTCGGCCTTTTCGCTACACTATCCAAGAAGCCAAGCGCTGTTGATTATGAAGATTACAGAACTATTACCTTTATGAAGCTGAGGGAGAAAACAAAAGGCAAGAACTATAATTAGCCCTTGTTACAGTAAAACTACGTAGGGCCAAAGAAGAAGAAAAGAGTAAAAAGAAGGTAAAGATAACCTCGCACCGCCCTTGTTTACAAGAAAGGATAGAATAAGGATAAGAACATATTTCCAGGATATTGGCTGATGAGGAACTAGCATACTGAGCCCAGTTCCAAGCAATGAATTAAGATGTAGGGTAGTATCAGCAATATTGAGTGTTTAAATCAAACATAAACTGAACGACACAGATTAGACAAACAAATCAAGGACAATACAAACATAGAATTTTATTAATCAAATTCCACAACTCAGTGACAATCAATGCTCATACAACACATTGGGACATATAACCCAGTAGAGCAGACATTAAGCGTCATTAAAGGGTAGCCCAACCCATAATCAGACCTCTGCTACACCCGGCCAGGTCTATGGGGTGCCTCAAGTACCACAACCAAATACACCCCTAAGCTAATCAGAACACGACACAACAAAAGAACTTTAACACTGACAACAATAAGGACACAAACACAAATATAGGACACCTTGTGTCATAGCTCTAACTTAGGCTCAGGAGTGCTCTGACACCACAGTCAGATACCACTCCACTGCAGGCCTCCGCGATTATCCTCAATCATCATCTTGTGGATCTTCTCGATCTCTTCACGGGCATTATTATCCATCTGATTAGGATCGTGGATTGGAAAGGTAGGTCTTGGTTTTCATGATGTACTTATGGGTTTGAGTGCCCACCTGCTTGTGGTTGCGGGTGAGAAAGGCCGACCCTGGCCTTCTCGATGTTAACTGTGGACATGGGTTACCCTCTGACCATTGTTTGGTTAGTAATAGGTGCCAAGTGTGTTTTTTTCTATTCGATTTCACCATTACCCATACTCGGCTTAACTTCAAGGAGAAGTTATAGTTATTGTCCATCACCGGCTCACAATGATAGTCATGTGATTGAGTCAACCGCAAAAGCAGCTTCCAATGGTCTTACATTCACAGTATTATTAAACTGAAGGTGATTGTTGTCCATATGGGGTAATGGAGTAATAGTAATAATTTTTATAGTGCTTTATAGTGCCGCGGGAACTCATGTCCCATCATCCTGTGCGAGTTCTATTGATGCGCCCTGTGGTGGGATCAAACACCATCAACTAGAGTTGTTTAAATCAATAAGCCGTATAACTAATAACTCATCAAGGCCGCACAAGAAAAAGTTCAAAGTAAAATAGATGGGGAAGTAACTGAAGAAGAATTTGGGTTCCGCAAAAGCGACGGCACCAGAGAAGGAATAATCTGTTTGAGGATGTTATTTTAAACATATATAGAAGTTCAGAAAAATATATATTTATATTTTATAAACTAGAAGAAAGCTTTTGATAGACTTCAGTTTGAACGTTTAATTACATACCTTCAGTATATTGGAGTAAACGGAAAGAACATCAGACGATTTAGTAACATTTACTGGGAACAAGTGGCGTCAATTAGATACTGAAATAATTATTCATCATCCATAGAAATAAAAAGAGCAGGACCTCAGAGATGGGTCTTGTTTCCAAGCCACTTCAACATATAGACAGAAAGAATTTTTAAACAAGTTGAACTGCCTGGACTTAACATCAATGGAAGAATCAGTCTTAGGTATGCTGACAACATAAAAGCGAGCAAGAGTTTAAAAAAAAAATAAAACAACTAGTGGAACGAGTAAAAAGGCATAGCACAGAATGTGGCTTATTTGTTAACTTTACAAAAATGAAAACAATATAATTAGCAATGGAAAGGAAAGGTCAACAATGAGCATCGCAGTAAACGGGGAGATACTAGAACAAGTAACATGTTTTACCTATCAGACATGTAATAACAGATGATGGTAGAAGTGAAACTGAAACCGTCTAGCAGATCATACGTGTGAACTGGCCAACGGCAAAGGGGAATTTCAGACTGAATTGAGACGTTCACCCGACGAAGGTGTGAATGAAAAAACGCCTGGTTTAGTGGAACACTTGCCGTTTCCGACAAACATTTCATGCTCGTTTGTCCATTCTATGAGTCTGTATCCTCATTCGTTTCATTCTTCACTAATGTGCATCCATCGCCTTGATTTCCTACTTTCGCATTGAAGTCACCCATTATGATATTTATTTCTAAATTGTTGCATTCTCCATATCTTTATAAAGTTCCTCTATACCATCTTAATTTCTGTCTCCTGTTGAGGCATATATTTGAATGAGGTTTATGTCAAAAGCTCTGCCGATTAATTTTATCAACACTGCCCAATCATCATCATCAAGTGCCGTGCCGGCTGGCGTAGGCGTTCATGGCTCTCCATAGATCTCGGTCTTTGGTTTTCTGGATCAACTCTGCTGCTGATATTCCTCCATGCCACCGTCTCAATCCATCCAGCATCACTTCTCTTGGTCTACCTCTGCCTCTCTTCCCCTCGATCTTTCCAGTTGTTACGATGTTCTCCAATGCCTCTCTTCTCATCACATGACCGAGGAAAGCTGTTTGTCTCTGTCTTATTGTTGTATATAATGTTCTAGTTTTATTAGCCTGTTTCAGGCAGTCGTCGTTAGTTACTCTGGCAGTCCAAGGAATTCGCAACATTCGTCTCAGGAACCACATCTCTGTTGCTTCTAATTTCTTCTTAATTTGTTCATTTACATTCCAAGATTCACTGCCATACAGCAAAACTGGTTCTACATAGCATTTCAGCACTCTCTTTCTTACATTCAGTGACAGTGACTTATTGCATAAGATACTCTTCATTTTATGAAATGCGGCTTTTGCCTGCCCTATTCTGCTCCTAATCTCTGTTGTACATCTTCCATCTGATGTTATAAATGCCCCTAGGTATCTAAAATTATCAACTTGGTTAAGGATTTTCCCTTCTATTTCTATGTCACATTTTGGTGTCACCATTTTCTTTGATATTACCATTGTTACTGTTTTCTTGATATTCAAGTTGAGTCCTTTCCTTGCACTCTCTGTTACTACAACGTCTAATAATTGTTGTAGGTCTGTTGAATTATCCGCCACCAATACTGTGTCATCTGCATAGCGTATATTATTTATATTATAACCTCCAACTAGTATTCCTGGCATCTCTTTGATCTCTCTCATTATTACTTCGCTATACAGGGAGAAAAGATCTGGTGACAAGACACACCCTTGTCGTACTCCTAGCTTTATCTGTTCATAACTACCCTCTTTATTTCCCATTTTAATTGCTGCTACTTGGTTCCAGTAAATATTCTTTATTATTCTTAAATCTTTTCCATCAGTGTTGATATCTTCCAACATTTTAATCAGTTCATCATGTTTTACTTTATCAAATGCCTTAGTATAATCTATGAAGCACAAATATATGTCCCTCTGTTTCTCTATTGACCTTTCTATTAGTGTCCGCAATGTATAAATTGCATTGTTTGTGCCCTTTCCTTCCACAAATCCATACTGTTCTTCACTAATTTCCATTTTTATTTTCTTTTTGGTTCTTCTCATTATGATTCTGAGTAGAAGCTTAGTGATATGGTTTATAAGGTTAATTGTACGAAAATCTTCACAATCAATTGCTCCTGGTCTTTTTGGTATAGCTATAAATACAGATTTCAGCATATCACTGGGTAAATATCCACTGCTGTAAATATCATTCAACATTTTGGTTAATATATCTACTCCAAATTCTCCCAATACTTCTAATTCTTCTATTGTGATTTCATCTGGCCCAGCTGTTTTTCCTTTCTTCATACGTTTCATAGCGTCAGCGACTTCTTCTTTCAGAATAGGTGGACCTTCTAAGTTACTATCTTCTGTTAATTCTGCCCTTTCTCCTTCATATAATTCTCTTATATACTCATTCCACCTCTTCATTATAGCATCTTCCTCTAATATTATCTTTCCTGTTTTTGATTTCAAACACCCTGTATTTATTCTTATTTTTTTTCCCTGTAAGCTCACTGATTTGTCTGTGCATATTTTTTGTATCTTTAATGGAATTTAATTCAATTTTTTTGCATTGCTCGTTTAACCAACTTTCTTTAGCCTTCCCACATTTATCTTTTATTTCTTTATTTATCTTAGCGTATTCTTGTTTGTCATTTTTATACTGTTTTCTTTTGTCCATCAGGTTTAAGATATCTTCATTCATCCATTTTTTCTTAGCTATTTTGCCTCTCTCTGGTAATACTTCTTTGCTAGTTTGATGAATGGAGTCCCTTAACATTTCCCATTGTTCATCTATACTCTGTATTTTAGTTATTGCATTGTACCTATTTTTCACAGTCACTCTGTATTGTTCTTGCATTTCTTTATCTATGTTTAGAACCTCTTTATTAAGTCTCATGTTCTTAACCATTTTTTTCCCTCTTTTTAATCTTACTTTTATTTGTCCACATAGTGGTACATGATCACTATTACAGTCAGCACCAGGCATTGTCTTTACATTAATTAAAGCATTTCTAAATCTTTTATTAATTAGTATGTAGTCAATTTGGTTGCGTATTTTCTTATCAGGGCTTATCCATGTGTACAGTCGTCTTTTATGGTGTTTAAACCATGTGTTTCCAATTATCATATCATTGATATTTGCCCATTCTATTAGCTTTTCCCCTCTTTCATTTCTTGTACCTAAACCATAATTCCCCACTACATCCTCCATTTTTCCCTTTCCTACTTTTGCATTAAAATCACCAAGTATTATCTTTATTTCTTGTGATCCAATGTGAGCCATCGCCATTTCTATTTCGTCGTAAAAGTGTTGTATTTCTTCATCACTACTGCTTGCTGTTGGTGCATATACTTGTATAATATTTATGTCTATTGGTTTGCCTTTGATTTTTACCATAATAACTCTATCTGAAATACACCAGTATCCATTAATTGACTTGGCTGTTTTTTCATCTAATATTATTCCTACCCCTTTCTCATGTGTCTCCCCTCCAGAATAAATTATTGTGTGATTGTCAGCTATAATTTTGCCCGATCCCTTCCATCTCATCTCACTAACGCCTAGTATATTCATTTTCATGCTATCCATCTCTCTTAGAACATTGGTCAACTTTCCTAGCTCATTTAATGTCCTAACATTCCATGTTCCTACTCTAAATTTATTTATTTTAGTTAAGATTTTGCCATCAGTAGCTGGATGACGGTCTGGTGTCACCTGTGGCTCATGACTGTCCCTACCGGACGAGGATGCCCTAAGACAGCCATTAACGTCCTTCACTAACTTTGATTTATGTTTTGCCATGAAGTCTTGGGAAGATAATGTGGTGGTTTCCCCTTGCCTTCCACATTCACATGGTGGTCTTTTTACCTCTGCTTTTGACAGCCATTTACGACTGCAAGGACAAGTGAGTGCCCTGCTCTGCTCAGCTGCAGAGTTGTCCACTTATTCCGGTGGATACTCGGTCCCCAGAGCTGTGTTAGCCACACCGTAGTGTGTTTCCATCCTCTACCGCGTGGAGGTGCAGTTGGGATTTTCCCTTCATAAAGTTATGTTTGCAGATCCAAGATAATCGTTACACCGATTTGCCTTTCTTCTCCTCCCCCCCCCCCCCCCCCCCAGAATATATAAAATTCAAATCCTCCCATGTCTTAATCCATGTCCCTTTTCATCGCGTCTCATGCATTCCTAATGTATTAAGATTCTCTCTTCTCATTTCTTGTTTGATGTTATTCGATTTTCCGTCTTCACTTGCAGTACGAACATTCTATGTTGCCATTTTCAGTGTTGCTGTCCTTTTCTTGTGACTTTCTGGATTTGACGAATCATCATAAACTAGGCATCTTTAAAGAAAGTAGTGGGACGCACAGGTGTCTCCAAGGCACAAGGGCTGGGTTCTATACTGGCCAAGACCTACTAACACATCCTAGTTGCGCGTCCTGGGCAGCAGGTCTCTTCGTGGTCCTGGCTAAAGTCAGTAGGATCGTTGATTCCTCCGAAGTCGGAGAGTGTCTGCCTGCACGGCGAGGAATCACCAGTCTGCACTCCAATAAGACAGACATGAGACAACGGATACTCACGCAAACCTCATTTCCGGTATGACATAACACTGATGTTGGACAACGGGATGTCTTCATCCGACATACAGGACTTCACGCTGGAGATCACAGCCAGCGAACACAATCAAGCAAGCAAGCAAGCAAGAAGGTAGTTTGCCGTTGCATTCTTTCCAGGCAGTGACCATACTGGTCAGAGATTGTAGCCATTGTCTCGTTAGTAAAGAGATCCTCTGCCTACCGTCGCGAAATTTGGGGCCATAACCAGCAACTATCTGTCGGCTGTCCTCAAAATTCCTTCTGTGTTTTTTTTTTTTGGTTTTTTTTGGTGAAAAAACATTCCCAAAAGTCATTTACGAAAGACAGTATATCCTCCTCATAAACACACAAAAAGCGTCCCTCTGTGGAAAAAAAAGCACCGTTATGAGCATTACACTACTTTGCAATTAGCATACACAGGCTTAGGAACACAACACCGCATTATTACGGCACATTGCCACAATTCTACAGAACATGTATGCAATCAATGCAAGGCAACGAACACTTAACACAATAGACAACCAAGCAGATATACTAATACTTAGTGAAATAACAACTACCATCATTACAAGTAAGAATCAAAGGAGGATACAAATACTACATAAAATACCTTCACTAAATTATACAACAAACACATCACACTCAAAACCAAAGGAATAACATACAGACTACTTGTCAGCATGACACCAACCATAAAAAGAACAACAACGATAGCCAATCAAAAAGCACAATGACAGCTATGCAGACACAACATACAAGAAACAGAAGAACACATTTACTATACATACTACACAATTACAGCCACGCAGAGTGCACTACAACAACTAATAGAAACACACTCAAACAAGAGAATTGGCATATACAAAGTAATCTTCCTAAACACAATAGCTACAACCACAAAAGACAAATATACAAAACTGATTGTAGCATTAGCAGAATACAGACATCAAATATGGTCTAGCCGAAACTGAGCCACTCACAATCGACAAACAGTAAACTCACACATGTTATCACATATGTTTCAACGTAAAATTTCCCAACTATTAAGATATTAAGCAAAATGCCACTCCCACCGAGTACACACCCACACTTCAAACTATACATGTTTAAACATACCTTCACAGATAATTCTATATTCTTAATGTTTACCATTGTCCTCAACCAACCATTAGCTTGTAGTTTTGAGAATATATTTTGGGGTGTTTGCGTTTTCTCTTTACTTGGGGGAGGGGCGGGGTGTTATTGACAAGATTTATCATGTCTATTTTTAGTTTTCCTCCTCATTATTACGTTTGTTGTATATTGTCTGTGTTCCATAATCATAGAGAGTGAAATGCCAAGATGACAAATGAGTTTCATTTAAAGAGATGAAATCACAGTGGTGGGTTAATTTTTTTTCAGTTGAAAATGAAATGTTGAATACGCTCTTGTGTGTATAGTCCCCTGCTATTTGCTATCACCTGCCTATTTTAAAAAAATTGTGTCGGAATTTTGTTTTAAAAATATCATGTACCATGCAATTTCTCGTACGTCAAGGCTTGAAAGCTTTACCCCTCCTCCTCCCCCTTCTCAATAACTACAACGACAACAACATCAACAACAACAACAACAACAACAACAACAACAATAACATCAACAGCATCAACAGCATCAACAGCATCATCAACAACAACAATGATTTCAATACTAATGTGGAATTTATGTTGTGAAGAAGTTCCGCTTTATGTAGTGTCTTTCCTTGTCTATGTATTCATAATGGTGTGTGCATGTCATGCTAGGGGTATTGTTAGCTGTGCTCTAAATTCCCATACTACAATTCCTTTAGCTCTTTACATCAGCAAATCATTTGAGCGGGAAAAAAGGCACAGCAGAAAGTGGCAGTACCATAGCCAATGAGGTTTATCCACGAAAATCCTTTCGCCACAATATGCATTTATTTGAAGGCGCTTTTTAAGTGCTTGTGACTATAGGCTACATTAGAGAGATAAATTCAAGTTCTTCACTATAGTCTCCATGAGGCAGAACAATTCAAGCTCTTCACTATAAGGTACACTAGTCAGAACAATTCACGTTCTACACTATAGCATCGACGAGAGAGTACATTTCGAGTTCTTCACTATAGTCTCCATGAGACAGAACAATTCAAGTTCCTCAGAATAGTCTTCGTGAGACAGCATAATTCAAGCTCCTCACTATAGTCTCCATGAGACAGAACAATTCATGTTCTTCACTATAAACTACAAGACGCGCCAGTGGGTAGTATGCGTGTACTAAAATCAGTTAAACTATTTTTACCAACTTTTACCGATAATTTTTGTTTAAATCTGAACATTTCTAGTTTTCTTAATGTTGCTTGCTTGCTTGCGTTCGCTGACTGTGAACTCCAGCATGAAGTCCTGTATGTCGGATCCAACATCAGTGTGATGTCATACCGGACTGAGGTTTGCGTGAGTATCCGTTGTCCCATGTCTGGCTTGTTGGTGTGCAGACTGGTGGTTCCTCGCCGTGCAGGCAGATATTCTCCGATTTCGGAAGAAACAGCGATCCTATTAAGTTAGCCAGGACCCCGAATGGACCTGTTGCTCAGTTCGCACGACTGGAACGTGTTAGTAGGTCTTGGCCAGTATATAACCTGGCCCTGATGCCTTGGAAACACCTCTGCGTCCCTTCATAATGTTAAATTCTAATTAAAATCATTCCATGATCATGTGACTCTTTGTTGTTATTTCAAGTTTGCAGTTCAATCTATATATGTTCTAGGTGTGAATGAGAATACTTGGAGTGTGAACGAATTTCTATTGAAAGATGGTAGTATGCATGCCAGCAAATGACCACTCCATCATCAACAAGTAATGTGTAGGTAATTGTACCATACCATGAATGTAATATTATCATATGTGTATGTGCATGTATATGTTGAATTCGCAAATGTAAAGAAAAACACACCATGCACCTTGTAAATACACACTGTTTTGAATGGAATTAAGGTTTAAAGAAAAGTCGGGCAATCAAATCCCCCACAGCTCTTATGCTACCAAGTCTCCATATGCGTTGAAAAGAGTGCTATAATTACTTAATACCATATACCCAAAAAACCAAGAGAGTGATGTAATTAATTACAACCAAATACCCAATACACCAAATAAAAAAATTGCTGTAATTACTTACTACCAAATATACCCAATACACCAAAAGAGTGTTGTAATTACTTACTACCATTTACCAAATATACCAAAAGAGTGCTGTGATTACTTACTACCATGTACACAATACACCAAAAGGCATTAAAAGGTCACTTTACAAACATCTAGAGATTGCTTGCTTGCTTGTGTTCGTTGGCTTGAGCTCCAACGCGAGGTCCTGTATGTCGGATGAAGGCATCCTGTTATCCAACATCAGTGTGATATCATACAGGACCTGAGGTTTGCGTGAGTATCCGTTGTCCCATGTCTGGCTTATTGGTGTGCAGACTGGTGGTTCCTCACCGTACAGGCAGACACTCTCCGACTTCGGAGGAATCGGCGATCCTATTGACTTTAGCCAGGACCCCGAAGGGACCTGTTGCCCAGGACGCTCGACGACGACGCGTCAATAGGTCTTGGCCAGTATATAACACGGCCCTGGTGCCTTGGAAACACCTCTGCGTCCCACATCTAGAGATGAATTGCTAGACATCTTTTTGGATGCACTGATAGCAATCAGGACAGATAGTTTGGAAAACTCATGACAGCCCTCCTGCATTCCGAAGTTTCGTATTATAATTATTATAATTATTATTATTATTATTATTATTATTATTATTATTATTATTATTATTATTATTATTATTACTAGTCCTGTGAACATAACGTTGGTGATAGGCAATGTGCCGCTAAAGTCTATTGCAATTGATTGTAACTTACTCAGCGAGTTTTCCTAGACCACATATGAGGTAATATTTATGGAGCTATCACAATTAACTGCCGTAATGTCATTCATGTATTGACAGTCCTAGAAAAATACAGGTGTAAAATAACACCTCTATAAATAAGAAGAGGTAGAGAGACAAATGAGAAATTTAGTATAATGTAGGGAATAACACTCGTTACTGACTTTATAGAACACCAAAAAATTAAATGGTTCGGACATTTAGTTAGAATGGAACAAGATCAACCAGCGGCTAGATCGTTCTACGTGAGAACATCGGGACACAAGGCGAGAGGCCGACACAGGAAGAATTGGCTATAAAGAATTAAAGAGACATTGAAAAAGCCAAAAAAGACGTTAGTGCTAGCAACAAGACAATCGAAACACAGAACATCTTCCTCCTCTCTGCGACGTTTCACAGGAAAGGTAGTAGGACAAAAGAGAAAGAAACAAAAAGAGTGTTATGTTATGTGCCCTTGTGATTCTTAACATTGTAATAACATTATATTCCTGCAATAACATAACACAAGCAAATGTATAAATCACTGATTTGGTGTTTCTCAATTGTTTAATGAAGGGGAGGCAATGATTGTCTTCATGTTGTCAGACAATGTCGCCATTTGCGGTCAGCCAGGGTACGGTAGAACTGTGACCTCTGGAGTGTTGTCACAATGAGACTGTGATCCTGTGACGCCCATAAGGATCCATTCCTCTGTATCAAAGACCTTACAGTAGACAGGGGCGCCGCTGTCGTTCTGGGAATAAAGACAACATCAGCATAGGGAAGTGTGTGAGAATACAGACAACACGATATATTATATCAACATAGGGACACGTGTGGGTGTATGCGCGTCTGAAAAACTTGTGATGTGTCTTATATCAGCGCAGGAAGCTTTGAAAATATCTGATAATGGAAAACCATTGATTTGGTCTAAAGCGTTTAGATATATCCTGGACAAATATTATCCACACCTGAATATAACGTCATCAAATAGCTTGTAGGTTGTAGAACTCTGTCCCCATAACAATATCACCATTTAGCAGGCCCTAGGACAAGTGAATGGCCATAGACTAAATGTTGTGGACAAATTCACCTATCTTAGCAGCACTGTCTCAAAGCTGCCACAATTGATGACGAAGTGAATGCAAGAATCTCCAAGGCCAGCGCGGCCTTTGGCAGACTGTACAAGAATGTGTGGGACAGAAATGGAATAAGCCTGCAAACAAAGCTGAAAGTTTACAAAGCAGTCATATTATCCAGACTGTTATATGCTTGTGAAACATGGAATGTTTATCAGCGACGTGCTAGGAAATTAAACCACTTCCACACAGTCTGCCTTAGAAAGCTATTGAAGATTAAATGGCAAGAACGAACGAACGAACGTACGAACAATCTTTATTTTCAAAGGGTTAAGAATTGGGCACGCGGGCCACGCATTATTATTTATTATATTTCAAATAAATGAAAATTTTTGGCGAAAGGATTTTCCTGATAAAACCTGATTGGCTATGGTACTGCCACTTTCTGCTGTGCTTTTTTCCCGTTCAAAAGATTTGCTGATGTAAAGAGCTAAAGGGATTTGGTATGGGGATTTAGAGCACAGCTAAGAATACCCCTAGCATGAAATGCACACGCCACTATGAATACAGAGACAAGGAAAGACACTACATAAAGCTGAACCTCTTCACAACGTCAATTCCACTTTAGTATTGGCATCATTGTTGTTGTTGATGCTGCTGTTGTTGTTGTTGTTGTTGTTGTTGTTGTTGTTTTTGTTGTTGTTGCTGTTGTTGTTTTGGAGGAGGAGGAGGAGGAGGAGGAGGAGGAGGAGGAGAAGGAGAAGGAGGAGTAGAGCTGTCACAGCCTTGACTTACGAGAAATCGCATGGTATATGATCATTTTTTTTTTTAAATTCCGAAACAATTTCTTTTTTAAATAAGCAATGACAGCAGGTGACTATATACACAAGAGCAAATTCAACATTTCATTTTCAACTGGGAAAAAAGCCCGCCATTGTGTTATCATCTCTTTAAATGAAACTCATTTGTCATCGTGGCATTTCACTCTCTGTGACGATGGAGCACGGACACTATACACCAAACGTAATAATGATGAGGAAAACTAAAAATAAACATGATAAATCTTGTCAATAACTCGCAAAGCAGATTTCCTGGAGACAAGATCCCAGACATTGAAGTCCTAGAAAGAGCGTCAATACCCAGTATCCACACTCTACTAATGAAGAATCAGATTCGCTGGGATGGTCACTTAACTCGCATGCCAGATCACAGGCTCCCTAAACAAATTTTTTACGGCGAGCTGCGTTGTGGTAAACGCTCCCAAGACGGCCAGAGGAAACGCTTTAAAGACACCCTGAAAATCTCACTGAAAGCTTTTGGAATTCATCTTGACACTTGGGAGACTGCTGCCAAAAACCGAAACTCGTGGCGTACATCATTACGCAAGGATGCAGTCACTTGTGAAGCAACCAGGACTGCAAGAGCTGTGAAGAAAAGGCTGGACAGAAAAACCACTGCAGGAGATCCTCCTCCTGGAACATCAGGCATTCTTTGCCGACATTGTGAAAGAATATTTCGAGCCAGAATAGGCCTTACCAGCCATCTTAGAACTCACGGCTCTATACTTTCAGCCCCACTGGATGAAATGAATAGTCATCATCATTCTTGATGGACAAACAACAGCGAAACATCACTACATCACGGTCTGCCGAAAACCGTCTCCATCCCCGCGCCATGTCTTCCGCCTCACACACCCTAATGATCAAGGCATCTGGACTAGCCTGTATCCATCTTTGTTGTCGTGCTGGTCGACCCCAGCTTCTTATTCCATCATTGTTCTTTCCAAACCTGTGTGGCGTTGAATATGGCTAAAGTATTTTAATTTCCCAAACACAAAACTGCTTATGTGTCCAGGTTTCTTCGTTGTTAAGATCTTGTAAAATGTCAGTACTTGTCTTTTCCTTGGTCCAGAATATTCTAAAAATTTGTCTGTAACATTGACACTCAGAATTCTTCATCGTCATTGCCAATGGCCCGTGAAAGTCTTTCGAAATGGCCCTCAGTCGTAAGCCAAATGTCCTGCCTCTGCTGCTGTCGGGTGTAACTATCTATCACATCATGAATACATCTACGTTGTGATTTTTCTCTTCTCCGCTTCCTCAATACGCCTCCCTCCATAGTTATCTGTTCCAAACATTCTTGTTTTGTTTTTCATGATACAGATTCTGTGTTTTCTTCAATTTCATTTGTACTAATAACCGGTCTTATTCAGTATTGAGTTCTTCTTGGCTAAGTATGTTTGTTCTCATTCCCCTCCAATGAAGTGTAATACCTCTCTGTAACACTTGCGGGTTGGCACGAGCACCCAGGTCAGCTCAGCTTACAATGGCAACCAGGAAATGTCCCAGGAAGTGCTGGCGGTCGGTATGCGACTGACCACATCAGCCACCGAGTGCCCATTGGTCAATAAAACTATGGGTCCAGCACCATACGTCCACTCCGCCTGAAGTAGTAAATGAGTTCGTTACCTCTGCTCACTGACTCTGTGGTGAAGGGGTTGTGGGCGCAATCCATTATCAAACATTCCGCGTTCGAAACACAGCTGCGGGCGATTTGGAAGCAGACCGCCTTGCGTTATTGTTCATACAATGGTATAAGTGCCAGTCGTTCAGAAAGCGATGGTAAACTACTGAGCGTAAACTGACCAAGAAATCACAAACAGCCAACAATGCTTGGGTTGCCTGCGAGTTCTGAAAAGGATATGCATCTTACCCTGTAATACTTATACTCGAAGTCGTAAATTTGCTTCTTTGCTGAAGTGTTAAATGTTCAATAACACCCTTTATGTGGCCACAGGAAATAAACACACACTCAGTTATGTGACTGTCGTTGCTCCATCTGTTTAATCCATAACGGTTTTAATGGCATTAGTCTTTTGTGGGGTAACGTTTATTTTTCTTTTAATCCCCGCCATCACATTCCTATCACCAGTCAGCGGTGAACCTAGATATTCACAACTACTCTCTTTCTGTCATTTCTGTCCATTGATGAATTTATCTATTGACGTATTTGGTGTATCGGTTATCAGTTTTGTTTGTACTGCTTTTCTTTATATTAAAAAGGACCTTTTTGCACGCTTTGGGGTATATTGAGCACACCAAAAACTCAGGGATGCTCATGATGTCAAAAAGTATGGCACAACAAGGCCAGCTGCGACAGCGAGACACAGATCTGCTGATATTGTGCATATCCCTTCAGAAAGTGGCCTCAGGCCAAGAATGTCAGCAGCAGCCAAATGCCGAACACAAACAAAGAATGAACAATTGTTTCGGCACACACAAAGCAGATGTCTGGGCTGCCCATACTTCTAACAATATGGGGACTATGAAATATTCTACAACTGCTCTACCCTACATAGAGGCCAGACGGAGAAGAGTTTCAGGGCCAGATAACACAACTGTAGGTATGGATGATCAAGATCTTGCAGGCAACTAAGCCAGACAGTGAAGCCAAACAACCAGGCACCGGAGCTGACAGCGAACAGATCAATAGCATGTTACCAGAAATGAAGGAAATCCAACAACAAATCCAGCTGGACGTGGCTCCGACGGCATAAATGAAGACCGAGACGGAGAAATTACTGAAAACTATCAATATATAAAGTTGCTTTTTTGCAGATGATGCTGCAGTTACGACCCACTCTGGGGAAGAATTACAATGCTTACTATCTGCATTCTCCAATGCTTGTTCTGAATTTGGTTTAACAATTAGTATAAAGAAGACACATATTATGTCACAAGGTGCACATAGGGCACCATCAATCTTTATTGACGACGACGAACTAGAGATGGTAGACAATTTTACATATCTAGGATCAGTGGTAAATAGCAAATTATCCCTAGATCAGGAAATCAACATCCGGACTGGTAAGGCAGCAACAACAATGAACAGGTTAAGAAAAAGAGTCTGGGAGAACAGGAAGCTTGCTGCCAAAACAAAAGTCCTTGTCTATCAAGCCTGTGTCCTTAGTACTCTTCTTTATGACAGTGAAGCCTGGACAGCTTAATCACACCAAGAGAAACGTTTAAACAGCTTTCATATGCGGTGTCTGCGAAGAATACTAGGTATTCAGTGGCAAAACAAAATCACAAATACTGAAGTATTTGAAAGATCAGGTTGTGTGACGGTTTATTCCAAGATCAGTCTTCGTAGACTAAGATGGATATGACATCTTAGGAGGATGGATGATGGTAGAATACCAAAGGACACCTATTTTGGTGAATTACAGATGGGTAAGAGATCTCAGGGTCGGCCTCTACTACGTTACAAAGATGTGTGTAAGCGGGACATGATTGATACAGGCATTGATAATGCACACTGGGAGCAAGTCGCCGCTGAACGTGTTGCTTGGAGGGCAACTATCAGAAATGGAATAAAGACAAAGGAAAGAATTATTGCAGATAATTCACACACCGAGCGTGTGAGACGTAAAATGGTGCATGACGATGGAAATGACCACGTGTTCACATGCATCCACTGTGGACGAACATTTACAGTGCGAATTGGCCTTATCAATCACATTCGCTACCGCCATGGATAATATCTATTATGCCTTTTTGAAGCACAGACTATATATAAACACAGAGATCTGAATATAACAAATGTCCCAGAAACAAGTTGAACGAGTTCGAATTGTTTTGTTTTCAAAACGGATGAGCGATCACCGCTGCCAGAACGTTTGCGTACACTGTACACACACAAGAAAATAATGTGACTGACCGAGCATATCAGGTTCTTGCCGCTCGCTGTCTTAAAACATAAAGTATCTTCAACTGTCGGGTCCGCTATGGCTGTATCTTGGCACCCTCCATTGTTGATTGTCAGAGCCACCTCATTGAGACCATTCTGTGAAAGTTCATCTGTGTGGGAATTACATTATATAGCGTCAGAAATGTGGATATATTGTATTATTAATCACACCATCGTGTCTGTCGACAGTCTTAAAAAACCTCGCTGGGGAGTAGGCACGACAAGATACGCCTGCGAGCAAGCACGACAGAAGGCTTCCGATCGTCAGAATTGACCAACCTGCCCTAAATGTTTCGGTCCTTTACCTTTTCTACACTATCTAGGGGCGGTTCCACCCGTGTCATGACTTCGGGTGTCTTTCTCCTGCTGTCAGTTTGTACCCTGTTTCGAGATGCTCGTGTGGTTTTTTTTTCTTTTTTCCACGTATCCCACAAATACTCTGTGTGCCTGCCCACAAGCCAGCCTACTCTCGGGGAGGAAATCATCGTGCACCCCGTGCTCCGTGCCCTCGCAAATATCACAGCATCTTTCCGTCGACTGTGAGAAGCCAACCAAGAAAATATAATAACATACCGAAACCTGTGAAAGAACATTACCAACGAAGATCTAATCTCAACCAGCTCGTATCGTGTTGAACCATCGCCTAGCTGCATCCTAGCATAGTCTCTCCGCAGATGTGAAGTTCCACTTCCGGTCCTGCATATACCGCAGATTTCAGAGCTTGAAAAGGGAATAAGAGTTTTGCACAGAAAACAGTCTCTATACTAATCGTACTCCGACAAATGCCAGCCCTTGTGATGGCACATAGGATCTGGACGCTGAAGCATCGGGCTTTAGAGTTACAGCTCAATCTTTCTGATGATTCACAAACAATACCAACCATTCATCACACACACACACACACACACACACACACACACACACACACACACACACACACCGATGTTCGTCCATCATGAATGATGAGGACCATTCATTACACTACATCTTTGATTTGATGAGGAACGAATGACTTGCGCTTTGGTTTTGTATAGCGAGGAAGTGGTCGCGCAACTTCGTCGTCCCCGCTCCCTCGTCTGTGTCCGTCTGGCTCCAGTGGCGAGCATGGCAAGACGACTGGAAGACGGACACAGATGCAGTGGACGTTAGGCTGCCACGGCCAGTTATCCCTGTATATATTGGCTCTCGAGGGCCTCGTGCAACGGCCCTTCCGTCAAGTCCTTTGATTTTCAGTTTTAAGACAAGCGTAGCGACAAGCAATGAGCGTATGATTACTGATAGGATCAACACGATTTCCTTCGCCGAAGACGGACTGACCGCCAGAACAGACCACACACATCATGAGGCGAAGAAGCTGCCCACAGAAGATACTTGCTCGTCTAAGTTGCGAGCAGATCTCCCGATTTACGGTTGAGCCTCACCAGCGCACATGTGCACATGGCGACTGACAGGACAGACGTTCACGCACACGCAAGCCAAGAGTAGCATCGCTAAAGCGCGCCCTCCAGGTACAAGGTGATACATGCAAAACTACTGGACGCCTACCGACGAGCTTTCAAGCTACGCCGGCAGGACTGACCGAAAAAAAAGCTATACCAGCTTACTGACTGCAGGCCCACTACTCATCGAGAGAGAGTGGGCGCTTATCGAGACTTTGTCGAACCGTGGTACAAATTTTGCTCTTTTGCCAGCTCAAACCATGACCCTGGCTGCACGATGCGGTTACATTCTTGAAACGCCTGCCTCGCTAAATCACGTTGGCTGGGAAGATCCCATTTTGGTGCACCTCACACAGCCATCCGAGACAACGAACGCTAGACGCGGAACTGATCTAGCGAACCAGACCAGCCCCACGGCAGGATCAACCAGATATCTATCGGACAGACGGACTATTCACGCACACGCAAGCCAAGAGTAGCATCGCTAAAGCGCGCCCTCCCGGTACAAGGTGATACATGCAAAATCACTGGACGCCTACCGACGAGCTTTCAAGCTACGCCGGCAGGACTGACCGAAAAAAAAGCTATACCAGCTTACTGACTGCAGGCCCACTACTCATCGAGAGAGAGTGGGCGCTTATTGAGACTTTGTCGAACCGTCGTACAAATTTTGCTCTTTTGCCAGCTCAAACCACGACCCTGGCTGCACGATGCGGTTACATTCTTGAAACGCCTGCCTCGCTAAATCACGTTGGCTGGAAAGATCCCATTTTGGTGCACCTCACACAGCCATCCGAGACAACGAACGCTAGACGCGGAACTGATCTAGCGAACCAGACCAGTCCCCCTCCCCCCACACACACACATAAACGCGCGCGCACACACACATCAATTAAAAGTTAGTTATATGTCGTGAACAACGATTATATGTCCTTTACAGGAGTTGAGTTGAGTTGAATTAAGAACTGTCATCACTGCACTAGAGACCTTCCCATAAGCGCTCAGTTCTTAACTTCAACAGCCAGGGAAGAGTCCCAATAGTAATGATTCCCGTTGCAATCTGATTATATGTCCGTTTTGCTTTACCTCTGAGTGACGACTGTCTATCAGATCGTCTCACCACCCCTTGCTGCCGCATGCTCTGTATACAATGATAGTCCTTTACAGGACGTGGCAATCAACCTCAGAATATATTGACTGTGTGTAATTTAATAGGCAATTTCAGTTTAATAGTTTGTCATTGAATTCTGAACAGCCAGTGACGCTTCACACAATAGAAATCAACGCACAAGCTTTCTAATCGCCCACTCAGTATGTCGGCGAATTATGAAACATCATATGCCACTATTACCTAAGCCACTGACACCAACACACAACAGTACACTTACCAGATAATATTACACCGGACTCGGGCTGTAGCTAGAGTTGTTATTTTTGCACCTAAGACTCAGGTACTCGGGTACCCAGCTACTATTGATTACGCCTGCACCCACACCACACCCAGCTACTATTGATTACACCTACATCTACACCCACACTACACTCAGCCCCTGTTGATTACATCTATACTCACGCCACACACAGCAACTATTGATTACACCTGCACCCACACCACAACCAGCTACTATTGATTGCACCTACACCCACACTACACTCAGCCCCTGTTGATTACATCTATACTCACGCCACACACAGCAACTATTGATTACACCTGCACCCACACCACACCCAGCTTCTACTGACTACACCTACACCCACACTACACCCAGCTCCTGTTGATTACATCTATACCCACGCCACACCCAGCTTCTACTGACTACACCTACACCCATGCCACATCCAGATAATATTCATTACACCTAGACCCACAACACACCCAGCTTCGTTTGATTATACCTACACCCACACCATACCCAGCTCCTATTGATTACATCTCCACCGGCGTCACACCCAGCTCCCGTTGATTACACCTACACCCACACCACACCCAGCTCCTATTGATTACATCTCCACCGGCGTCACACCCAGCTCCCGTTGATCACACCTACACCCACACCACACCCAGCTCCTATTGATTACATCTCCACCGGCGTCACACCCAGCTCCCGTTGATTACACCTACACCCACACCACACCCAGCTCCTATTGATTACATCTCCACCGGCGTCACACCCAGCTCCCGTTGATTACACCTACACCCACACCACACCCAGCTTCTACTGACTACACCTACACCCATGCCACATCCAGATAATATTCATTACACCTAGACCCACAACACACCCAGCTCCCGTTGATTACACCTACACCCACACCACACCCAGCTCCTATTGATTACATCTCCACCGGCGTCACACCCAGCTCCCGTTGATTACACCTACACCCACACCACACCCAGCTCCTATTGATTGCATCTCCACCGGCGTCACACCCAGCTCCCGTTGATTACATCTATACCCACGCCACACCCAGCTTCTACTGACTACACCTACACCCATGCCACATCCAGATGATATTCATTACACCTAGACCCACAACACACCCAGCTTCGTTTGATTATACCTACACCCACACCATACCCAGCTCCTATTGATTACATCTCCACCGGCGTCACACCCAGCTCCCGTTGATTACACCTACACCCACACCATACCCAGCTCCTATTGATTACATCTCCACCGGCGTCACACCCAGCTCCCGTTGATTACACCTACACCCACACCACACCCAGCTCCTATTGATTACATCTCCACCGGCGTCACACCCAGCTCCCGTTGATTACACCTACACCCACACCACACCCAGCTCCTATTGATTACATCTCCACCGGCGTCACACCCAGCTCCCGTTGATTACACCTACACCCACACCACACCCAGCTCCTATTGATTACATCTCCACCCACACCACACCCAGCTCCTATTGAATACACCTCTGCCCCCGTCACACCCAGCTCCCGTTGATTACACCTACACCCAGCTCCTATTGAATACACCTCTGCCCCCGCCACACCCAGCAACTATTGATTAAACCCCCACCCCAGCACCACACCAATGACCAGCTATTATCTCCCCTGACCAATCTAATCGAACTTATCGACTTTATATATTCCTCTTTGCCTTTTCATCTCCATTTCACTCATTGTGTTACGTTATATTTCCTTCTTTTTTTTCTTCTTTCCTTTCAATCCAGATTGATATTTTCGTGCCCTAATTTTCCAATGACCCCAGGACCTCAAATAAAGGACTTTTTGCATTATTTTTGTATTTATCAGTGGCTTTTTATTTCTTCTGTGCTGACGAAGACTTTCTAGCCAACACGCCAATTATGTCATTTGCTGTTGTATTCTTGTAAAGCTAATCAGTTCTAGTTTCTATGTTTGTTGATTTACGCACTGTATTTGCAAAGTTCAACCATAGTTCAATCTGTTTCACTTCTCGTCGATGCCTTGCCTGGAAGACCGAGCCACTTTGATGCCATGTCTGTTAGGTCGAGTCACATTGCTGGAGTGGATTGGGCTACGATATTTGCCTCTAAATGGAACAGATCTCGTTTGATTCACCGAGTGGAGGGTATAAATTTCCAACAAAAGACATGGCGGGTTTACTTTCCCCGATCCCTGGATAGTGATGCAGACATCTAGGCTACTCGGATAACGGCGAAAAGCTAGGACTGCATTTGGGCATTTAACAAAATAGCTAGGTGCATATCTTTAATAACAAACCAGAACATTAAAGTTACCAGCATTCGAAACGCCCCAACTGAGAATCTTGCACCGTTTGAAGTTGACACGGTCTTGCATGTAGTTCTTGTTGTAAGGGCATATCGTGGTCTTTTGACAATCGCCGACTTCATCCAAGATGTGGCTTTGACTCTGAGCGACATCAATAAAGGCTGTCCCCTTGGGGCCTGTAATGACCAGACAACAACAGTCGTGGTATCAACTAGAGGGACTTGAGGTTATTCACCGATTCAGTCTCAAATAAACAAGTAGGTATGGACCACACATGGTACTCAATCAAATGGACAAGTATTATAATGCAAATGTCCATTCGATGAGTATTAAAATTGCGAAAGTACCACCAAACGAAACAAATAACACGCTGACCTTGGTACGGCGATACAACGCCCTTCGGTCTAAATATTAAGTCACATTCGCCAAATATAATCCTTCTGCACTGAATCAGGTAAGGACAGGCGTTAGTCTAATATATACTAAATAATATTAAATATATCATTAAATTTAAATCTGTTAAACATCATACTTTCACAAACCTTAACATTAGCACCATTACAATTATATTCAAAACGGCCATTGAGATTAAGTTCCGTATTTCTCGAGGTGAAGACAATTTAGAGACGTGATTTTATAGGAAAATGGTGAGAACAGCGTGGATGGATAGAAAGAAGAATGAAGATATTTTGAAAGACGCTAACTGACACAGAGAACTGGATACTCGCTTCTGATGGAGACAGTCCGTAATCTTTGGACATGTCACGAGAAGGATAATGCTGGAGTATGTCGTCACATCGGGGAAGCTGGGGGAGAGAAGAGTTAGGGGGAGACCAAGAGAGAAGATGCTGGACAGCCATATCATGGCATGGAGGAATATCAGTATCGGAAGTTACTGGCAGCACAAGAGATCGAAGGTTGTGGACAGACATGATCACCAACACCATGGATTACTAAGAGAAGCTTAAATGTATCGCATTTCTTCCAGTCCTATGAGTGACAATCATTACATGTAAATGTGTTTATGTTTTGTCTCAATGGCCACTAAACTCGCCACTAAACTGACCACTAAACTGAAAGTTTAAGTGACAGTTGTTCTTCCATCTCCTGGTTCTACAGCCTCCACGTTCTACCACCTCCTGGTTCTACCAACCCCTCTGTACTTCTCTGAAACCTTAATAGCTTACAAACAGCATGCGAGAAGCCTTCACTATTTAACCAATGTCTATGGAAATTTCTTTTCTTTTGCTCTATATGCCTTCAACCAACTCACGCCACGGAGTCATATCTTTCACCATCCCCTTCAGCCCCAGCCATGGTCTCCCCATAGTGTCCATCTCTGTCCTGAATTCTCTTCTCCGTTTTTTGTTAGATCTAACACTGTTCCGTTCTCTGTGTGTTGTTAGATCTAACATTGTTCCGTTCTCTGTGTGTTGTTAGATCTAACATTGTTCCGTTCTCTGTGTGTTGTTAGATCTAACACTGTTCCGTTCCCTGTGTGTTGTTAGATCTAACACTGTTCCGTTCTCTGTGTGTTGTTAGATCTAACATTGTTCCGTTCTCTGTGTGTTGTTAGATCTAACATTGTTCCGTTCTCTGTGTGTTGTTAGATCTAACACTGTTCCGTTCTCTGTGTGTTGTTAGATCTAACACTGTTCCGTTCTCTGTGTGTTGTTAGATCTAACACTGTTCCGTTCCCTGTGTGTTGTTAGATCTAACACTGTTCCGTTCTCCCTGTGTGTTGTTAGATCTAACACTGTTCCGTTCTCCCTGTGTGTTGTTAGATCTAACACTGATCCGTTCTCTGTGTGTTGTTAGATCTAACACTGATCCGTTCTCTGTGTGTAGTTAGATCTAACACTGATCCGTTCTCTGTGTGATGTTAGATCTAACACTGGTCCGTTCTCTGTGTGTTGTTAGATCTAACACTGTTCCGTTCTCCCTGTGTGTTGTTAGATCTAACACTGTTCCGTTCTCCCGGTGTGTTGTTAGATCTAACACTGATCCGTTCTCTGTGTGTTGTTAGATCTAACACTGATCCGTTCCCTGTGTGTTGTTAGATCTAACACTGTTCCGTTCTCCCTGTGGGTTCCAGACAAGAGAGTATCCTGTTATACAATTCTCAGAGTTTCTCAATTTGTGTCGTAGCCAGTGTCTTACCTCCATCTCTTGATTTACTTAGTTTGTTTTGTTCTCTCCATTGGTAACTTTGTCATACTATTTCAGTCCCAGTATTTTGAGCAGTCACTAATTAATGTAGAGTTTTCAGTGCCACCCATCGGGCGCTAGGACATCAATTACTCCTCCCAAACCGCTGGACGGCAAAAGTGCAAGATGATAATGCTGATGATGATGACAATGATAATGATCAATTAATGAATGTTTGTAGTCCATTGTTCTCCGTGTTTCATATCCAGATAATAGTGTTGGTAAACACCGAAAAGGTTAGTGATGACGGAAACGATTTATAAGAAAATTCTAAACGCAGGATAAAGGGAAGCATACCTGCTTTTTTGCTCAAACAGCACAACAGGGATAACATGGTGCACTTGGATTGAGACTTTGAATCGTGTCAGATGACCTACCATGATCGCTCGCACTTTCTGATAAGGCAAATAATCAATGTCTTTAAACGTTCCTTTAAACTAATCTTGTTATGTTGTTGAGTTCTTGCGAATCAAGAACCGACATCACAACATTCGGAACATTTTCGTACCCTCTCCGTCCTCATCTTCAACAGCCAGCAGTCTCAGTACTAATGCTACCGGTAGCAGCCTGATTACGTGTCCGCCTGGCCTTTCCTCGAAGAACTCAGTGTCGGCCAGATCCTCTGGTCACTCCCTGTCGCACCATTCTCTGTAACCTATGATGATTTATTTATTCTTCCTACACTTAAGACATGATCTCATATGGGTCTTGACCACATCTGCCTTGTCGGTCACCAATGACCCACCCATTGGTGTAGACCCAGCCAATCTGTCCGTTCCTCATGTCCCAACACACCAGCATGTACTGGGGAGCAAGTTCACCAGAAGCTCTCTATCGGTGATTGTTGAATTGAAGCATGCTAGTCTGCACCAAGCATACCTGTGTCTTCACCTTTCTCAACAAGCTCTGCGAGTCCCTTATAGTAATTTTTTCCCCAATTAAATGTATAAACAAAAATAAAATTGCCACAATCTGGTAAAAAGAATTTAAAAATAGATTCTTCTCAATATTCTACTCAACCGCTCAGAACTGTGAAATCTGGTTGCAGAATTTTGTACTTCAGGCTCCCGATGTGGATTTCAAATCTGTAATAAAAAATAATACTTTAAATAACAACTGATAAGCTCCCGTCAGTTTGCATACACATGTCTCTAGAGAAACATTGTATGTCAATATACTCTGTTATTTTAAAAAAGGAGTCAGTTATGTGTGCAAGAAATGTTAAGATAGTCACAGTAAACTATGATGTGGGAAACTTCAGGCTAGATCAAGTAAATTTTAAAACAAAAGGCGTATTGTGTACACGGTGCTCGCCTAATATTGTAAAGAGCAGTCGGTACTGGCTGGGTCTTGTGGTCAATATCATATTGTATACATCAGCCGGTACTGGCTGGGTCTTGTGGTCAGTATCACATCGGCCGCATTTACTTCCCAGAACATGTCCTGGTACCCAGCCCAGGCCGGGCCCACCTGGGAGGCAAGGTCAATGTAAGATATTCCCGCCTCCTTGGGGATTCGAACACTGGACCATTGGGGCTGGCAGGCCAGCAAGTTAGCCAGTGCGCCACAGCGGCTCCCAGAGTATTGAAATCAACAGCATAATTGTAGGTCAGCATGGCCGAATGGATAAGAACGCGTGTTCTTAAACATCTGGTGTGCTGATGCCGAGGTAAGGGGTTCAACTCCTACACCGGACAGTTGGACTAAAGTGTTGACCTGTCGTTCTTGACTTGGGGACGTGAATTACAAGTACCTCTGAAGTCGGTGTGGGTGTGCCTGATGGCGTGGGGCACTGTTAATACGGAAAGCTAATCCACACGCAAAATTCAGTTCAGCGCGACTAGAGGTCGTGTAAATGGACTATGTTTAAGTTCAAAGCCAGCGAGCGCAAAAACCGAATAATTTAACATTAATCAAATAGACAGCAATGTATTGATATAAAGAAACTAATTTAACATTAATGCGATACGTGATGTTAACACTTACTCAGAACACAATCTGCGTAATAGTATATCCTAATTTTTAACTGTTCGATAGTGTGGCATTCACATTAAACTATTCATTCATTCATTCATTCATTCATTCATTAGCATGTCCTGTGCAGAACCTCGCTCCTATAACAACCTTCCGGAAAACCTCTCGATCACGAGCAAGATGTCCCGCGTCCGATACACCCATCTGGAGATCACCCGCCACATCCTGCACCCATCTTCTCTTTGGCCTACCTCTTCCTCTCATCTCAGGAGTATACCCCTCCATTATTGTTCTTCCCAAACTTTCATGACGTTTCAAATGACCAAAAGATTTCAATTTTTTTAAATCGTCTTTAGTAGCAAACTTTCATCAACATTCAGATCTTGTCATATAGATGCATTTGTTCTTTTCTGTATCCAAAATATTCTTAGAACCCGTCTATAACATTTATATTCAAAAGCATTTATGCGCTGTTCAGCTTGTTTAGTAAGTATCCAGGTCTCACAGGCGTATGTTGCAATGGGAAAGATGCATGCTCTTAAGAATCTAATTTTTGTAAGTATATATATGTCACATGCCATAATTTATTCAGTTGTTTTAGTCTTTGAAGAGCTAAAGATATTCGTGGTTTAATTTTTTCTTTCATTGTGTCACCATTGTTGGTAATTAATGACCCAAGATATTTGAAACTTTCCACAACCGCCAATTTTTCTTCATTAACATATATTTCTTTCTCTATATGTGTTTTATCTGTGTACATTATCTTTGTTTTTTGCAATGTCAAAATATAAGTTGTGATTTTCACTTTTCTTCTAGATTGAGGTTATTACATTTTCTATACCATTCTGTGATGTGGATAGTAATACTGTATCATCAGCATATCGAATCTTTGGTGTTTTATGAGCACCGATATTCAGGGCATCATATTGCTCCCTGGTTATATCATCTCTGACATTTCTCATTATATTTTCGCTTTTCAGGTTAAACAAATAGGAGGACAGCATACAACCCTAACGGACTCCTTGCTTGATGTCAAACCATTCTGATGTCTCGCCATCTATTCTAACCGCTGCTTATTGGTAAAGTTAGACCATTTTTATGAGTTCTATTACATGTGATGGAAAAATACAACTGTGGTCACATGAAATGTCACAAGAATTTAGAAAGAACGGTAATGGAAAACATGGTTTTGGAAACAAGAAACAGTGGCCATCTAAACAACCAATACCGTATTGTTGAAGTAATACAAAAACAAAGGCTCTCATGGCCTGGCCACATTCTAAGGCACCAAGAAACACCACAGAGGATACTCGATGGTAACATACTAGGAACTAGAGATTGGGGACACAAATTACAACATTGATAAAACAGGCATAATGAGATCTATACATGCAGACACATTGGGATTATAAAGATAGGTACCCGACGAGTATTCATGGGCAGACCTGGAGGCTGCATGACCTGACCACAAACTCAAATACTTGATGACGTTCATGAAACTTTCATCTGCTGCCATGCGATGTAGGACAGGGTGGACTTGATCCTGAGGAATTAAGGCCGCCTGGCTAGTGCAGTCGCCGCGAACTGCGCAGGTTAGGGTGTTTTTTTTTTTTTTTTGTCCCCGACAAAACATACACCTTACAGAGGATGCGAACCCGAAGGGTAATCAGGCATTCTTAGCCACTCGGCCAGCCGCTACTGATGAATAACTTTCCTAAATCCGTCAACACCATGAGACACGTATGCTAAAGTGGTGCAAGTCCATTGTGGGATATTCCAATCGACCCAGTGTTCATTGTCTAGGTAACTTTATGTTCCGTAGTTTGCCATCGCTTTCTGAACGAGAAGTCAACGTTTAGTCCAACTGACATGTGTAGCTTGAGAGGGAGCGCCTTTAACTCCAGGGCTACACTAACCTCTGACTTGTATACTAAATTTCACAAATTACATTTGTTGTCAAGAAAGAAAAAGAATCATACGGGCTGTCAGGGGTGCCAATTTGTTCTATGAACTTCTTGCAGATTTCAGCAGTCAGAATTGTCGGCTTGAAGACTCCGTTGACAGTGGCCAATGTGTACACGGCGTTACAGTTGGAGGAGTTGTCATCTGGCATTGTGATCTTGAACACTCCAGAGTTGGGGCAGTCGCTGGAAGCGCTCTCGCCGTTCAGAACACGGAAAGCAGGAGAGCGACATACTGAAATCAAGGGAACACTGTGGTCAGTTTACTGGACGCACACGCAGATTTTGGACAAAACACTGCACATAAAGTAACTGTCAACACAATTATAGAATTGTAATTATAACTTCATGGGGAGCGCGTGAGTGTAGTTGATAGGGAACTACGATGATAATGTCATGAGCGCTGTCGGAACAAGGTTCGACGCATACACTCGTCGTCCATCAACAGGGGAAAGACTGACCACCTATTCCGCCGTGCTCTCAGGCCTACAAGATGTGATACCCCAGCACATCACAGACCAATGGCAGGTTCCTGCCTCGGGATGTGTTTAAATGTGATGTTTTAACTATAGTTTCTCATCTCATCTCATCTCATCATGTTCCTCTTGTACCTTGCGGTGTGGAGGTGAAGTATAAACTTCGTGAGAGTGCCCGATTATGGGCTTCATATATCGATATTCCCATGGACTCTGCTATTCCCTCCGTCCAACGTTTACGTGGTCGGCCTCTTCCTCTGTTCCCATCTGGTCTGTACATCATTGCTTGTTGTGGTATGCTGTTGACTGGTAACCTACTTGCATGGCCAAACCATATGACTTTCTGCTTTCTAATAAAATCTAGTGCTGCTTTAACCTCCACTTTAGTCCTGATTTCTTCATTTCTGATTTTATCTCTTCTTGATACGTTGAGTATTCTTCTCAGGAACCTCATTTCTGTTGTGATTTTTCTTTTCTCTTTTTCTGTCATTGTCCAATTTTGGCATTGGTAGTTTAGAGTTGGTAGGAAGACTATAGTTTCTAATGTGTTTACATGTGATGTTTTAACTATAGTTTCTAATGTGTTTATATGTGATGTTTTAACAATAGTTTATAATATGTTTAAATGTGATGTTTAACTGTAGTTTCTAATGTGTTTAAATGTGATGTTTTAACTATAGTTTCTAATGCGTTTAAATGTCATGTTTTAACTATAGTTTCTAATGTGTTTGAATGTGATGTTTTAACTATAGTTTCTAATGTGTTTAAATGTGATGTTTTAACTGTAGTTTCCAATATGTTTAAATGTGATGTTTTAACTACAGTTGCGAATTTGTTTGAATGTGATGGTTTAACTATAGTTTCGAATGTGTTTAAATGTGATGTTTTAACTACAGTTTCAAATGAGCGAAGTATCACTCAATGACATGAAAAAGTTTCTCGCATCTAAACAGTTAAGTTACTCATTAAGACTAAAATTTATCGAATGTAGCATTTCTTAAACATGATTGTATTGAGCAGAACCATGGACATGAATAAATCATGTTTGGGTAACCTTGAAGCCTTTGACATGTGACTATGAAGACAATACAAAGAATATCATGGCAATAGAAGAAATTAACACAAAGAATTATTACAAAAAGCAGGTTTAAAGAAAACGTGTTTGAATTAGATCAAGGACAGGTAATGAGCCTACGTAGGCTACTCGACGAGACACCGCCACGTGTTGAGGGATACGCTGAAGGAAGAAGTGAAAGGACGCCGACAAGAGTAGCACAATGGTGCTATATATGTGCACATCATCCAGAGATAGACTTGAAGAAGCTTACTATGCATCCTTCTTGTTGATTTCCAACCTTAGCATTAGAGTCATCCATTATGCTATTTAATTATGAATGCTTGCATTTCTTGAAGGCACTCTCTAAATCATGATAAAGTTCATCGATGCTGTCATCACTGCTGTCTGTTGGTGGTCCATAAACGTATATGATGATGAGATTAAAAGGACTTCCACTCAACTTTACCAGTAATATTCTGTCTGGCACAGTCCGATATCATTTGATTGATTTTGATCTCTTCATATCCATTATAAGTGCTACCCCTCGCTGTGTTGTCTCTCCACCAGAATCGATTATGATATATTACTAGGATGTTATCATGCCCATTCCTTTCAATTTGGTATCACATATGTCAACGTCTCACTCGAACACAGGTATTATTAGTTCCTTCACATGCACTCAAGAAAATATCAGTCTTGCATGTGGTATCAAACATTTATTCAGGAGAACCTGATTATCGTCAAGATGCGCACATAGGGCGGTTAATTTAATACATCATCATTATATACATCAGTGCTAGCTAACAAACAATCATAGCACTCAGGCAATCACACAAAAACCCTGCACTCAAATGCTCGCTATCTTTAACATGACAACGCCAGCTAGCACTCCCGCAAAATCCATACACTCGCTCTTCGAAACACATGCGTCCTTCCCCTAAACCGTCGAGTCCCAGTCTGAGTCTCCTCACGCTGGCCAGTTGGTCATGTGGTACTGGACCCCGTGTATCTCGGGACAGTTGGGCTGTCTCAACAGTCACGTAGTACTGCTATCCGTTCGTGTTGTGTCGGGTCCTTCAGTGCAAGGCTGTCCGGTCAATCCAGTAGACTTGTGTCCCCTTTTATAGCTGGGTCTTGTCCTGTCTATGACATCCCTGTGTCCCTGCCTATGTCCTGTCTCTGATCTCTCTATTGTCCTGTAAATGTCCTGTCTATGACATCTCTGCATCCCTGCCTATGTCCCTTGTCCTCTACATGTCCTGTCTCTATTCCCCAACACGTGACAACATATATCTAACACGTTAACGCCCAGTCTTCTCACTTCTTTCTTAATATTACCAAATTGCCCATCCCCACTCATAGTTCTAACATTACATGTTCCCGCTGTAAATATTAACTCGGGTCGCTTGATAACGGTCTGGAGTCACCAATACAGCTTTACAGAACACAAGTACGGAAACACAGGACGTTGCATGGACTATAGTATGTCCCGCAAAGAATGCCTTCATTCACGATCAATTGTTTTGAAAACTGTCTGTTGCATCGTTATGAAATTTTTCTAGCCGTCTTATATTCACCTCCACCCAAGGAATATGTCTTTGATAGGTCCAAAAGCAACTTAAATCATCGAAAGCGGCGACATTTCTTTGATGTTTTGCTGAAAAACTAATGATTTCTCGCTAACAAATTTATGTTTACAGTAATGGACGCTCCTCCAATTTAGATGACACACAAGGCGTATCCGGATTCGTATGGGAGTGGGTGCAATGAAAGAAGTAGCTTAAAAGTCTACAGGGTCGGCTGCATTGCACCGGGTTTTTATCCCATATGGCTCAGTTTCTTTCCGTGGTGTATGGTTAAGGGATGTTTAGTTGAGGGGATGGGTGGGTAGAGGATGTGTGGGTGGGTAGAGGATATGTGGGTGGGTGAGTGTGTGCAGGTTAGGAGATGGTGGTGGGTGTTTGTAGGGGTGGGCTCGGGATCTGTGAGTGGGCTGGGGGAGATGGGAGATTATGTGGGTGGGTGCGGAATTTGTGTGTGGGTAGGTGCGGAATATATGAGTTGACGGGAAGATGTGTGTGGGCGTGGGGGATGTGTGGCTGAAGAATGTGTGTTTGGCTGGATGGTTGGAAGAGGATATGTGGGTGAGTGATTGTTGGTGGGTAATGGGACGGGTAGAGGATATGTGAGTGGGTGGGGGATGTGTGTAAGTGGGTGGATGTGTGTGGGTGGGGGATGTGTGGGTTGGGGAATGTATGTGTGTTTTGGGTGTGGGTGGATGGGATGTGTGGTGGGTGAGAGGTGTGTGTGGGTGGGGAGATGTGTAGGTGTAGGGATGTGGTGGATGGGTGGGGGAATGTATGTGTGTGTGTGGGTTATGTGTGTGGTTGGGTGGGGAAGTTGAAGTGAATGGGGGATGTGTGGGTGGGTGGTGGATGTGTCTCATAACATAGTAATATGCATTGTTTATGTTTACAAAATTCATGTGATAATGTTTTTTCCTATGCACTGTTGATGAAAGAAAGATGAGTGATTGGAAGGGCCGAATGTAAGACGGGTCTGCGTGCCCAATTTGTTACCCTTTGAAAATAAAGTCTGTTCGTTCGTTCGTTCGTTCGTTCCGCTGCGTGGAAAGTGTCGCACAAAGCACGAACTCCGTACCTCCAGCGACGACCCTCGGGAGTCTCCGAAAAAATGCACTCGTGAAATTAAGGACGCAGCCCGGAATCGAACATATAACCTTCGGAGCCCGAGTCAGACGGCTTGACCACTTCACCACGGAGAATCCCGAGAGGGGTGCAATGTGTAATATTAGTAAAGACAGAGAATTTACAGAGGTATGGGGTAAATAATTTGTAAATTAACAGGAAAGTAGAAGGAATATATTTCTTACCTTATTTTTCATTTCCTTCTTGTTTCTTCAGCTGCTGGTTAATAAAGTGTACACAAGTATTTATGTTAGCTTTTTATATTGAGTTCGCGAAAGCTTCCAAATAACTGTGCGTTAATGTGCGTATGGAGTGACCAGAAATGATACCGATATTTAGTCATCATGTTTCCATTTTTAAGGATCTGTTCAGCTGTCTTTGTAGTTTGTTCACACGTACACATGGGTGACAGACCCGCTTTGAGTCTTCGTGAGAGATTGTCTACTCTGCTGTTTACCGTTCAGAGACGGAACATGATTACCTGTTTTGCACTATGAAAATAGTTGTCAGTGTCTCTGTAGTGGGCTTTCTTCTTAACGACCAAAATGTTGGTCCTCTTAACATTGAAGTTTATAGATTGATTCGTATGCACGTGTGTTGTCCCCTAATTTGACAACGTATTTGTTCTCACGTTTCTTGTTATGCCACAATATGTCAGTCTCCACCGCAATATTACTCTTCTGTTGGTATTCAATGCGTTTAGTGTGTGTGTGTGTGTGTGTGTGTGTGTGTGTGTGTGTGTGTGTGTGTGTGTGTGTGTGTGTGTGTGTGTGTGTGTGTGTGTGTGTGTGTGTGTGTGAATGCAGTTGTTTGTCATCGCTGAGGGCTTGCGGAAGTGAAAATTAATCGCTGTGGAATACAAACTGTTGCCATTGACATTGTGCTGATGCTGTAATGTTTAGGGCCTGCGATTCGTCTGAATAGTTGGAGCAAAATATCCCAGTAAGCGTACACGCGGATTAAGGTCTGCTCTCGGTTGCATAAAATTCAATCCATCCTTTCTCCAATAGTCCTCTTCCTCTTTCAACACATGGTCCTCACATTTATTTCAGTAACTTTTATCAATATTTAATAGCGCGGACTGGTTGACAGACAGACAGACAGACAGACAGACAGACAGACAGACAGACAGACAGACAGACAGACAGACAGACAGACAGGCAGGCAGGCAGGCAGGCAGGCAGGCAGGCAGTCAGGCAGGCAGTTTGAATAACGAAGACACAAATAGATTGCATGATTTACACATTCAACACGAGACACATTCAAAAATAGCGCGGATGTGTCTTGCTGAAGCTGTAATACACTTAAAATGATGGTATTAATACCAGAGCCGTAAATTATATACCGCATATAAACAAACATTGAAATCTGCTGTACAATCTCCAGAACTAAAACATTTTTGTTGAGTGGACATAATGCTAAGGTTATATGCTAAATCTCATCATTTTCCCTCAGTTGGTTACTGAGATATTGAATTTTATATTGGGGCAAAAAAAAATAAAAAAAAAATAAACACACCATAGCATTCATCAGCAAACAAATACACACACACACACACACACACACACACACACACACACACACACACACACACAACACAACATATAATCACGGAGAAGATACAACAGTGACTACACTAAGGCATAGGAATAGAATTAGAAGAATGAACAAATAAGAACAATAAAGATAAAATGAACTTTTTGAAAATGTGCTACTTATCTCAGAATCCCAGGCTGTGATACGTTCGTTATTAGGATACATATTGTAGAGATGTGAGATTACATATACAACTTACATGGTGTAGGAAGACATCCTCTTTGGCTTGTAGTTGTTGTTGTAGTCGGCCCGGCCGTTGTGGCTGATGTTGTAGTCGGCCCGGCCGTTGTGGCTGATGTTGTAGTCGGCCCGGCCGTTGTGGCTGATGTTGTAGTCGGCCCGGCCGTTGTGGCTGATGTTGTAGTCGGCCCGGCAGTAGTGGCTGTTGTTGTAGTCGGCATTGTAGTCGCAGGAGTTGTGGTAAGCTTTGTTGTTGTTTTAGTCGCCTCGGTTGTTGTTGCCACACCACAGGTGATGCTTGGGTCACATTTACAGCCTTGGTAAATACCTCTACTATCGGCTGACAAAATAAAGAAGACATTTGTAAATTGTCTAAATTATTTGTTGTACATCACATGATGGCACACGTTGTGCTTGACCCCTGGCCCCACCAATTGGACGACGGTCCAAAGTCTAATCCGTGTTATTATAACCCCGGAAGGAGTCAGCGGATTAACAGCCAGGGCATGAGAACAAAAGAGCTGCCTAAGACAATCTATATCATAGCTCATGTTTCTGCTTCTTCTCCACACTGTTCAACCAATAAACTAACCAACCAAGTAACAAACCAATAAATTTATCAATCAATCAGGTGCCGTCTCCACAATGAAGGTTGGCTGCAATGGGTCTCCATGTCTGTCTCTCGATTTGATTGTACATTCTGTCAGGCTGCTGTTCGTTCATCTCTTGATGTTATCTTCCCACTTGTATCGTTGTCTACCTTTTGCTCGCTTGCCCTCAACCTTGCCTCCCAGTATGGTTTTTATAAGAGTGTCAAGTATTTTAACGTGGCCGAAATAGTTCACTTGCCTCCTGTTTATTTCTTTCATCAATTCTCTCTTCATTCCCAGTTTTTTCTAGAACCTTTGCATTTGATTGTTTTTGTTTCCATGACATATTCGTCTGTATATCCACATCTCCAGGGCTTCTATGAACTTTCTAGTTGCTTGTTCAATGTCCAGGCTTCCGAGCCACACAGTAGCGTTGAATATACCAACAAATAACATCTCCAAACAAAAACCTAAAAATACAAAACTAATTAACACCTTCAACCAACCAGTCAGTCAACATGTTCACCAATCCACCAACCAATCAAATTAATACATCCATCCAACAAACGAACGATCGCACGAACAATGTAAGCTAACAAGCAATCAAATATAAAATTAACAACTCCAACCAACCAACCAACCAACCAACCAACCAATATATGAGCATCTCTAAGGAACCAACCAAAAAATTAACATCTCCAGCCAACTAACCACAAAATTAACACCTATTACTAACCTAGCGACCATATCATCAACCAACAAATTAACAGTTTAGTTTAGTTTACTTGAGTCGATGGATCAACATCACGGCACACGGGTGCAACCCATAAGTGCTCCGTTCTCCTTCTAACTCAAATCTGAGTCTGGAGAAACTCAGCTCAGTGCACGAACTCCGTAGCATCGGCGAGGATCCTGAAATACTTTGGATAGAGTGGTCTCGAGGTATGGTGTCCGCCTCGAGTGATGGAGGTCCCGGGTTCAAGCCCCGGTAATGACCAGGATTTTTTTCTCGAGGACTTCTAGTAATAAACTTTCCCCTGGTCTCTGGGTAGTGAGATCGGACGCCCGTGTGTATTGTTGTCTCTGGGTAGTGAGATCGGACGCCCGTGTGTATTGTTGTCTCTGGGTAGTGAGATCGGACGCCCGTGTGTATTGTTGTCTCTGGGTAGTGAGATCGGACGCCCGTGTGTATTGTTGTCTCTGGGTAGTGAGATCGGACGCCCGTGTGTATTGTTGTCTCTGGGTAGTGAGATCGGACGCCCGTGTGTATTGTTGCACACGTAAAAGATCCCTTAGCAGTTGGAAATCGAAAAAGAGTAGCCTAACGGCGCTGCCCGGGAAAAATTATAAGTTAAAAATCAACAAATTATCATCTCCAGCCAATCAATTAATCAAGAAAGCAGAAAATAAAGCAAATTGCAGCCAACGTCATAAAATATTCAACCACACATCCAACCCAACCACCCTACCAACAAATTGAAACCTTAAAACAATGAATCAACTATCCGGCCAAACAAGCAATGTCAAACCAGCCAATCCAGTAGCAATCCATCCAACAAAGCAACCAACTAACCATCCACCTGGTTAATAAGTCAGCGAACCAACGGACATTCCAACCAACCATTCATCAAATCAGTCAACCAACTATCTAATCAGCCAACCATTCATCAAATCAGTCAACTAACTATCCAATCAGCTAACCATTCCACAAATCAACCACCCAACTATCCAGCGAGCCAACCATTCAACGAATCAATCAACCAACTATCCAATCAGCCAACCATTCAACAAATCAATCAATCAACTATCCAATCAGCCAGCCATTCAACAAATCAATCACCCAACTATCCTATCAACCAACCATTTAACAAATCAATTAACCAACTATCCAATCAGCCAATCATTCAACAAATCAATCACCCAACTAGCCAACCAGCCAACTATTCAACAAATCAATCACCCAACTATCCTATCAACCAACCATTGAACAAATCAATCAACCAACTATCCTATTAATCAACCATTCACCAAAGTAATCAACCTACTATCCGATCAGCCAACCATTCAACAAATCAATCACACACTATCCAATCAGCCAATCATTCAACAAATCAATCATCCAACTATCCTATCAACCAACCATAGAACAAATCAATCAACCAACTATCCTATCAACCAACCATTCAACAAAGCAATCAACCAACTATCCGATCAGCCAACATTTTAACAACAAAGATTGAAAAGAAAATGGGGGAAATGTGTTTTAAAAGCAAGAGGATCGGCTTCATTGCACCGAGTTTTATCCCTTATTGCTCGGTTTCTTTCTGCAGGGCTGTCTTCCGACAGCGTCTCACAAAGCACAAAGTTGGCCCGGAATCGAACCGACGACCTCCGGAGTGAGAGATAAGCGGCATAACTACTTTGCCACGGAGACTCCTAACCTGTCAGGTAATCATCAAACCAACCAACCATAAACCAACCAGCTGTCTATCAATCCATCCGACCAACCATCCAATCATTCAAACAATCTACCCTTTAATTAATCACCCAACCATCCATTTAATAAATCTTTCAATCAACAAACCATTACATGAAGCAATCAACCAACAACCCAACCAATCAACCAACCATTCAATTAATCGATCAAACAACTATCGAACCAGCCTACCAACCAACCAACCAACCAACCAACAAACCAACCAACCTTCTAGGTACTAAGTTAACAACTAAGATATTTGGCGTTAATCTAACAACTGTCTGGAACAGAAAGTATAGCACACACACAAAATCTAAAAGACCCTATAACACGGCTTGTGGCACACTGGGTACATGGAACTAGCCCCATATATGTATAAACCAATCAGCACACAGTTGGTGATATGGTCAACATCCTGCCGACCGCCTTGACCATCCAGGACATGTCCTAGTACCCATTTTAGACTAGTTCAGCCTGGGAGCCGAGATCACCTTTACAAATCTGACGCGAAGCGTCATGATGTCTATGAAGGTTTCCACTCAGGCATTGAAACCTTTGCTGCAGCGATTGATCTTGAGGACGCGTACAACAGAGTACCATTGGATGTTTTAATGCTTCTGCTTCTTGAACTCAAAATAAGTCCATTCCTCCTTAGTTGGATCGCTGCAGCCCTCTTCCAAAGGAAAGCAGTTTTTAGATGTGGCAGTTGGACGTCGGAACCAACAACAATATGTCCTGGCCTACCACAGGGATCACCATTATCTCCGGTACTGTTCAAAGCCTACACTGTGAGAATCACCAGTGAGAAGATCACTGGACCTGGTAGGACATTGTCATATGCCGACGATGTTTTAGTGTATCACCAGGGTAAGGATAGAGGTCAGGTTGCTGTGGAACTACAAACCGAACTCAATCGCATAAGTACTTGGTGTGATGAAGCTGGGGTAATGGTCAACCCAACAAAGGCAACAATGACTTGGTTCTCGTTGAATAATCATATTGTCAACACTCCAACACCAACTGTAATGCTGTGTTCAGAGACGGTGGAAAGAACGCAGGCAGTGAATTACCTGGGGATACGGTTTGATCGAAGGCTTGCTTATAATGAGCAGATAGACCAGGTGATAACAAAGGCCAAGCGGGGTTTAGTTGCGATGCGGGTGATGGCGGCAGCAAACTGTGAGCAGCGCCATCTATGTCTTCTATACGAAGGGCTGGTCATGTCTGTTTTAGAGTATGCGATAACAATCCTGACTCTCAGACGTAAGCAGATAGAAAGGATGGAAAGGATACAGAATGAAGCTATGCGCATTATTCTTGGATGTACAAGAGATACAGCATGCAGGGCGATGCGCTACCTTCTTGATTTTCCAACCATTGAAGAGAGAATACAAGTTTGCAGGGCACGCGCCTACCTCAGAATTAACGCAAACACACAACATCCACTGCATAGTGAAATTAGGAAGATGAAGGGCAGTAGGTTAAAAAGACGACGGTCATGGATGGGTCAAGCCGAAGACATTCTTCAACAGGTGTGTTCACTTGAGGACTTAGAACCTGGCAAGGAGTGGGTACAAGTGCCAACAGATTTCTGCACATCCTTTTCAGTTTGAATCCAACTAGACAGAAAATGCAGACAAGAAAACCCGGCAGCTGTGGAGGCGGAAGTACAAGCGTTGATTTTCGAGAATTCCCTAAACGATGATGCTATCATTTACACAGATAGGTCGGTCGTCCGACATGTGAGAAGCTCATGGGCCTTTACGGCTCAGGCCGGAGGGAGAATTGTGAAGGAGGACTCTGGTGCTTTGCTGAGACCACAAGTAGCCTGACTATGGAAGTCATGGCAGTAAGTAAAGCAATAACATGGCTCGAGACACAGACATTCACTAGGGCATGTTTCCTTAGCGACTCAATGAACATGCTCAAGAGGATAGAGATTGGGGGGGGGGGGAATCCGAAGAGACTGGTTGCTGTCTCTGGAGCGGTCTCGGCTGGCAAAGATTAGTTTCATCTTCGTGCCAGAGCATGCGGGAGTACAAAGGAATGAGCGGGCTGACAAGCTCGCAGGTAACGCTACTGTGGAGGGCGTTCGCGCCATGGACCAGGCTGACATTCCGAATGCTCTACGAGAATTAAGACTTTTGCGAGAACCAAGTGATGACTGTGAATCTACAACCATGGCCAGACTGCGAGAACAGCAAATTAAAAGAGGGGTGGCCAAACAAGAACACTACGCAGGAAGCCAAAGAAGACTGATAAACCAACACAGAACTGGTGTCGTTAGCCGCTACACGCTGCGGGATTTGCTGAGGAGGGGATCCGAGAACTTATGGACTGAATGGTTCGATGTGCAATGAGGATGATCTGTCGACTAACTAACTAACGCGAAGCAATTAGAACCCATGGCCATGGGATGGGCAGGCAGTCAAGCATGCCACTGCAGGACCTTGACTTCCAGACAGGAAGTACTACTACCTCGACTCCTGGACAGGATGTACTATTACCTCGACTCCCGGACAGGAAGTACTTATATATAACAGTAAAGGGAGTTAGCTTAGGAGTGGAGAGTTAATGAATGCTGCGCATTCATTAACTAGTGGGAAATCATAGTTAGTGAACGTGTATGCACGAATGGGTAGACGTATCCAGGGGTTGCACACACGTCACTGGGAACTTGGGATTCAACTAGGAGAACAGTAAAGATGTCCGTGTTTACCATCATCAGTTAGAAGATGTATGATTTCAACTAATAAACGAATGTTTATAGAACAGACGAGACTTGTCCACTATATCGACACGAGCCTTCCACACACACAGCCTTATCATATCATCTACACTGTTATAGAGGCTGTTTTGGTGTCCGTCGACCTCAAGATCTCAAACATGGGACTGTCGCGAAGATTGTTGACTAAAGCGAAGATTTGTTTTGTCTGCGTCTGGAGACGGATGTTATGGAAGTTCTCAAGTAAATTATAAGAGACGCAACAACTGAAAGCCCGCCCAGGGGTAGTTGTTGTGATTTCTCAGTGTTTGTTAAGGGGATCTCAGTCAAGGTCAGAAGGTTTGCTAATCTTGTTTTATAGAGACTGATAATTTTGATATACCTGACTCACCAATATACAGGGCCTTGATCGCTGATATACGCTGTTTTTTTTGTAGAAGTCAAGAATTGCTATTTTACATTGAAATTTGTAAATGATGTAATGATGTCGTCACCGCTAGATACATCTTACAACTTATAAAGTAACCTTGTACCTCGGGAAATAAATTATGTCTACGCCCGAATGATCAGCTCCAATTGGAACAGAGAAATCTCGAGAATGATAAAATTTATGAGCATGATCTCAGCTCACTGGACTGTTAGAGGTTGAATCAAGGTCGATTTTTACTTTCTGAAATTCTCGAATCAAGGTCGTCAACAGTCACTTCAGCTGAGTGAAGACATTAAATCTGTTTAACTTGTCTCAAGTCAAATTTGTTTCAGTTGATTTGAACTGACCTTTGTTGGAACGCCACATAACACGTAATGTTCCGAGTGATGAAACAGAGTGGCCATCGTCAGGCTTGAATCAATCCATTGTTGACCTGCTCGTTTTTTTTTAAACGTATGGATGTTCCAGATATGCTGCCGTGAAATCTGGTTTTGCTGGAACTGTTAACCGTTATCGTTTGAACTATAGTGAAGGTGACCTTGCTTGTCTGAAGGTAAAGTCCAGAGTTTTTAGCCAACGCTTAAAATCAATCGATCAATCAATCAGTCAATCGATCAGTCAATCAATCGATCAATCAATCAGTCAGTCAATCAATCAATCAATCAAGCAATCAATCAGTCAGTATTGTCTCGATCGTTGTAATTTCAAGTCCAGACGAGCACAATCAGCGGCATGAAAACGACTAGAAGGAACCGACTTCGATTGAAGTGAGAAATCCAGAGGCTCTTCTTTTGCTGTTCCTTTCAAGTTGGTCGATTAGAGTCCTCTTTCATCAAGATCCTCGATTGGAAATTTTTTCATCAAGTTGGTCGATTAGAGTCCTCTTTCATCAAGATCCTCGATTGGAATTTTTTTCATCAAGATTGTCGATTAGAGTCCTCTTTCATCAAGATCCTCGATTGGAATTTTTTTCATCAAGATTGTCGATTAGAGTCCTCTTTCATCAAGATCCTCGATTGGAATTTTTTTCATCAAGATTGTCGATTAGAGTCCTCTTTCATCAAAATCCTCGATTGGAATTTTTTTCATCAGGATTGTCGATTAGAGTCCTCTTTCAGCAAGATTCTCGATTGGAACCTTTTTCATCAAGTTTGGGTAATGGTTAATTTTAGGTTAATTAAGAACATACTAAATTGAACAGAATATTTCTTGCAACTTACTTTAAAATAATATTGTCTGAAAATAATTGTATATTATATTGCTTGGTAATTTCCATTATAGATTTTTTAGGATGGAGCCTCAGGATTTTTCTCAAGTACTGAGTGGAGTTGGTGGAGCAATATCAAAGTTGGACGCAGTATTAAGACAGCAAAGTGTAATCAGTGATGTCGAGAGATTTAATGGACAGGCGAACCAGTTTAAGAAATGGGTTATTTCTATTGAGAAACATGCTTATCTAGTGAACGCTACGGATGAGGATAAAAAGAATTTAGCATATAGAACTAGTACAAGTCCTGTTTCTGACCATATAAGAAGAAAACTAGAAGCTGGAGGAGATGAAACCTGGGAACAATTCAAAAACGACCTGGCACATAAATACGCAGAAATTACTGATCCACAACACGCATTCTCAGTGTTGCGACAAACGAGACAAAGTACTACAGAAAGTGTACAGCTATACAGTGATAGATTAATCAATTTAGCTGAAGAGTCATTTTTGGGACAGAATGTACAAGCTGAAGAAGTTTAACGGATGTTGGTGGGGATTTTTGTTGATGGGATTAGGTCAGATGGACTGAAATTTAAATTATTGAGAGAGAATCCTGCAAGGTTGTCACAAGCGGTAGATATGGCTATACAAGAAGAAAGCTTCAGGAGAAGGTTTAGATTTAGGGTAGGACGAGAGTTAGTAGTTCGGAAGATAGAATTGAAGAACCTATGGAAATAGGACAGTATAGACATGGATGGAGAGGAAGACGAGGAGAAATACAGATGGTACAAGGAAACAGTAACGTATATAATCAAGGTAGAGAAGGACAAGTGAGAAATACTGTAAGAAACATGGTGGGTAACACAAATAACACAAATGTGGTTTGTTGGGGATGCCACCAACGTGGGCACATTTTTCGCTTCTGTGGTAACAGACGTGTCCCATCGAATACACAAAATAATAGAGGTGCTCAGAATAGTACACAGAATAGAACTGCAAATAGTAGATCAGCAAATGGGAATTATGGAGAAGTGCAGAGAAATTTTAGAAGGTCAGGAAATCAGGGAAATTGGCATCCCGCTTACTGAACAGGATCGGCAGTAGGGGGGAAGATAGTTAGATCCAAAAGATGAATCAATGTATTAAAAGCCCAAATGATGAGTATAATAGGACATTTAGAAATAAAAAACATAAGAAGTTATCTCCCCAAGTTGAGATAAAACAGTTGTCACTAAATATGGTTGATCCTAGCTCATGTATAATAGAAATAGGGTAATATAAAGTTAGAACATTAGTTGACTCGGGAGCGCAAGTTAGCGTGATTAAAGAAACATTTTTATATCGAATGTTAAAAAATTGTAAAATATTTAGAATTCAGGAGAATCTTCATTCGGTAACTGGACACAAATTAGAAGTGCTTGGACAAACGATGATAAATTTTAAATTAGGAGGGATAAATGTTAGGCATATGTTCCATGTGGTCAAGGATTTAAATAGAAATATGATATTGGGTAGAGATTTTTTATTGAAAAATGGGGTGAGACTTTTTTTTGATTTGCATAAATTAAAATTCCAAGATGTTTACGTAGATTTAGAAGAGGATATGCATGTGTCGACACTAGTTAGAGTCAAAACGACCATGAATTTGAAACCACAAACGGTTAATTTAATACAGGCAAAAATGAAAAAAAATCCGTACTTTTCGGTTGGACAAACAGTTAAGATAACAGAATTAGAGAGAGAAATAATACAGGAACCTGGCTTAGAAGTCACCGATGGGTTAATAGTACTAGATAAACATCTCAGCTTTCCAGTGACGCTCCTAAATAATACAGGAAAAAATATTACATTATATAGAGGTTGTGTAATCGCTAAAGTAGAGTATAATGAGAATAACATGTTAACTATAGAAAAAGAAAACATATTGGGAAATAGTTATTCAGAAACTCCCATGATTAGAAATAATGTCAGAAATAAGTATAAAAGAAGCTGGAAAAGACGAAATGATGAATTGATCCATACATTTAAGAAACGTCCATCTCAGATAGATACAGTTGATAAAAGGACAAGAGAACAAGAATTGTTGTCACAATTAAAAGCTCTACCGGAGAATAGAGAAATATTAGAAAAATTGGTGAAAGAAAATCAAGACGTTTTTGCAGTTAGTGATTTAGAATTGGGTAGGACAAAAACAGTTACAATGGAGATAGATACGGGAGACCATCCACCAATTAGTTTAAAACCATATAGAACTCCATTAAGAAATAGGGAAGTTGTTGAAAAGGCAATAGAAGATATGTTGAAAGCAGGGATAATAACAAGATCAAAGTCAGAATGGTCATCTCCGGTCGTAATCGTGGCCAAACCTGATGGTTCGAGTAGATTCTGCTGTGACTATCGGGCGTTGAACAAAATCACTAAGAATGTAGCGTACCCACTCCCGGTGATTGATGATATTTTGGGGTTGCTTAATGGCTCCACATTCTTCACGACGCTAGACGCAAGGTCAGGATTCTGGTGTATCCCGATGTCGGAAGACGCTCAAAAGAAGAGTGCTTTTTGTACTCATATGGGTTCTTACGAATTCTTACGTATGCCATTCGGGGTTCGAACTGCTCCGTCTCACTACATGCTCTTAATAAATGAGGTATTAGAGGGTATGCAAAAGTTTGCATTAGCATACATAGACGACATTCTGATATTTACAGGAGGAGATGTGGATGATCATTTAAAACATATTAGATTAGTATTCGACAGATTAAGAATACATGATGTTAAATTGAAGCTTAGTAAGTGCCAGTTTTTAAAAACAGAAACAAAATATTTGGGGTATATTATAAATAGAGAAGGAATTAAACCAGACCAAGACAAGATAAAGGCTATTAAAGAATTACCTACTCCAACTAACATAAAAGAAGTGCGTGCGTTTATAGGAACCTGTGGGTATTATAGGCGGTTTGTCCCAGGGTTTTCGAAGATTGCAGAACCAATTACTAATTTAACGGGCAAATACGCTAGATTTAAGTGGGATGATGAGTGTCAAAAAGCGTTCGAGTTTTTAAAAAATAGCTTAACAGTGGTACCACTATTGACACATCCAGACTTGAATAAACAGTTAATATTATACACAGATGCTTAGGATAATGCTATAGGAGCGTGTTTGGTTCAACCATATGAAGGAAAAGAATCTGGAATACCAGGGGTTAATAATGAAAGGCCAATCTATTTCTTGTCTCATAAACTTAGCAAGTCTCAAAGGAAATGGTCGATTATTGAGAAAGAAGCTTATGCTATACACTACGCTCTTCAAAAACTATATTACTACTTACATAACGCCAATTTCATTATTAGAACTGATCACATGCCATTAAAGTCTATATTAGAAGCACCAATACAAAATAGGAAAATACAAACGTGGGCATTGAATCTACAGGGATACAATGCTAAAGTGGAATATGTTTCAGGAAAACATAATACATGCGCCGATCTATTGTCTAGAATCCCGTATCCACAGTCATCAGGAAACACAGAAGATGAAGGAGAACCAGAAATAGACGATCGAAACTGGCAAGTAAATATATTAGATTCTGCCATAATAAATAGAGAAGACTTTGAGAGTTTACCGTCGGATCAAGAGTCTGAACCTAGAGCGGAAGACCCACGTTTATCACAATTTAATATGAAAGATGAACAAGAATTAGATCCAAAAATAGTACAGATAAAAAGAAAACTGAAAGAAACAGGGGAAAATAGTTTTAAAAGAAAATTTGTAGAGCTACAAGAAGACAATCAATTATATTATATCAGTGAAAAAGGTGAGGGATTAAGAAAATATATTCCGAAACATTTAGAACGGGAAGTTTTAAAGGCATATCATGATAATAATGGTCATTTTGGACGAGATAAGTTAGTTAAGTCTATTAGCAGTAAATATTACTGGCCGAATTTATTTAAAAGTGTATATGAATATGTTGAAGCCTGTGAAAAGTGTAGGTTAAGAAACATGAAGATAATTAAATGTCCCTTACAAGATACCGATATTCCTCAATTTCCAATGCAGAAAGTAAGTTTGGATATTTCAGGTCCTCATCCAAAAACATTATCGGGAAACGTATACCTACTACATATCGTAGATTCATATAGTCTTTGGCCGGAAGTTTATCCAATTCCAGACAAGAGTGCTGATTCAGTTATAAATATGCTGTTACAAGAATTTATACCAAGGTTTGGGTGTCCACAAATAATACTTACAGACAATGGGAAAGAATTTGTAAATAGAAAGTTTGAGAAATTGGTAAAAGATTTGAATATAAAACACATTAAGACTTCATATTACAGACCATCTTCGAATGCCAAAAATGAGCGACAACATAGGACATTATACAACATACTAGCGAAAAATGTAGAAGAACACGATATGGATTGGGATCTGTATTTGGGAATAGCATTAGGGGCGATCCGTACACACCAAAATGAAGGAACAGGTTTCTCACCATTTTACCTAGTACATGGGAGAGAACCAATATTACCAATTGACAATTTATTAAAGCCTAGGAGAAAATATATGGGGGAAGATTTTCAGGAAACAAGGTTGCAAGAAATGCACAAAGCACATATACGTTTAAGAAATAATATAATTAAGGCTCGAGAAAGACAGAAGAAATACACAAATAAAAATGCACACTTACAAGAGTTCAACATAGGTGATAGAGTTTATTACAAAAAACATAGGAAAAATTCTAAGTTTGATGCTCATTGGGTGCCGGGATATTATATTTTAGAAAAAAAGGGTCCAGTATCATATACTATTAAGAATCAAGTTACAGGGCATGTTGCACGTTCACATGTAGAGCACTTAAGACGGGATAATGAGGAAAAAGATGCAGAGAATAATAATAATTATTATTATTCAGAAGAAATATTGTCAGATGGACAGATTGTCAGACAAACGGAATATCCAATACCTATAGAGAATGGGAAACAAGTAACAACAGCATCTACTACGGCTGAACAAGAAGAAACAATACCAAAAACAGTCATGACAGAGGAAAACAACACGTATGACGGTTATAATAGTGAAGTATCAATCAAGGAAAAAATAGAAGCTCCATTTATGAATACAAGACAGGCAGTAAAAAGAAAGTTAGATAGACAAAAAGAAAAAGAAATTAAGAGGCAAAGGCAGTTTAGAGTGAATTCTTCAAGTGATGAAGATATGCCACTGTTTGAAAATTTATTAAGACGTCAAGACAGAAAAATTAGATTGGATTTAGAAAGGAAGAGATTAGCGGTTGCTAGTAATGGCTATACAGATGCGGAACAAGAGATGGATGAAAAGTCAGAAACTGATGAAGATGCTGATATGAAAGAAGATAGTTCTCCTCAGGAGGATGACGACATTGATGTAGATATTGCACTTATAGAAAACAATTTGAAGCTATTAAGAAAATGGAGAAGGGATAAATAGCGTGGTAGAATATTCTGCAGATTGCAGATAGAAGAAGAAGTTAGACACGGTATTTCTGAATTTCTAAGGAAGGAAGTTGACAAATAACTTAGTCAAGAGTTGTCGGGATGAGTAAACATAAGTTAAGACTTATTGATATGTGCTTTATTATCATTTTGATTTTTAAGTTGAAGTGTTGAGTTTTTCTTAGACGGAAAATAATTGATTAGTAGTCATAATATGTATCTATATATATGGTCTTTCATTTCATCACATATGTTTAATTTGATTAATGTGTGGGGATAAAGATGATGTCAAAGAATGAGGGGGTTGATATTGTTTAGTCTGTTGTTTGACTTCAATTGTTCTTTATAAAATGTGAGGATAATTTAACTTTGCTTTTATTGAGTTATCCTGGGGGTATTTAAAATGATTCCTAGCTTGACGTTCAATTATGGGAAAAAGGAAGAGTTGTTTTTGGGAACTTACAGAAAATGTGAAACAGACGACTTAAAGTTGAGTTGTTTAACGTATATAACGTTTATAAATAGAAATTGAGGGTGAAACATGATTGAGTTAAGGGGGAAGTTGTGGTGATTAGCGAAGTGACTCAGTATGTTGTAATGGAGGAGTATATTTAAAAGTGGCTGGGGGTATCAGCAACAATTGATAATTACATGTGGCTTAGAAAGAGTTAAAATGGGGGATTGAATTAGGGACTACATTAGACGGTTCGTATTGTAAATACATGGATTGAAATAGGAGCTGGGTTGAACAGCGTTTAATGGGAGAATATGGGGGGGGGGGGGAATGCCAGGTTGAATTTTGGCATTTAAATAAGTGGACACTGGAAGAAGAAGACTGTACGTAACAGTATACTAATAATTTGGAGGTATTGAAGGAATGGTTGAATTTGACGAGGTGAATAATACAAAAGGGTTGTAGTTTTGGATCAACTTTTTGATAACAACAATTATTATTGACGGAAATGAAGATAAATTTTAGAAACTTTATTTTTATAAAGTTTTGAGAATGCATGGGAAGAGAAATGTGATTACTTCTTACTTTTTCCTTACTTTCTATTTTTTTTAGGTGCGCACCTAACCAACTTAACTAAACTTTTCTCTCTATCCTGGAATAGCGAGAATGGGAATAAGTGAGAAAAAGATAAGGGAAATATCTTCAATTTTTGTCAATCATAATTTAGATGGACACTTTAAAAGCAGTTCGCTTATAGAGAGCTTTGTAGAGAGTTTTTGTGGAGAACTTTATAACGGATTTTGTAAAGAGTTTTGCATTGTTGATATTGTATGTATGTCTCTGCTTAGCATTTGGCTATGATGAAATAGGAGGGTGAGATTTGAGTTAGGAAATATATGGAATTGTTGGGCAGCTGTGGTATAGAATCGTAGAGTAAAGTGGTTAAGAGTTGGGATTGAGACTTTTTCAGGGAAAAGTCTCCTTGAAGAAGGGGAAGTATATATAACAGTAAAGGGAGTTAGCTTAGGAGTGGAGAGTTAATGAATGCTGCGCATTCATTAACTAGTGGGAAATCATAGTTAGTGAACGTGTATGCACGAATGGGTAGACGTATCCAGGGGTTGCACACACGTCACTGGGAACTTGGGATTCAACTAGGAGAACAGTAAAGATGTCCGTGTTTACCATCATCAGTTAGAAGATGTATGATTTCAACTAATAAACGGAATGTTTATAGAACAGACGAGACTTGTCCACTATATCGACACGAGCCTTCCACACACACAGCCTTATCATATCATCTACACTGTTATAGCTACCTCGTCTCCCGGGCAAGAAGTACTTCTTCCTCGACTCCTAGACAGGAAGTACTGCTACCTCGACTCCCGGACAGGAAGTAGCACTATCTCGACTCCCGGACAGGAAGTGTTACTGTCTCGACTCCTGGACAGGAAGTGCTACTACCTCAACTCCCAGACAAGAAGTACTGCTACCTCGTCTCCCGGACAGGATGTACTGATACCTTTACTCCCGGGAAAGAAGTACAATTAACTGGACTCCCGGACAGGAAGTACTGCTACCTCGACTCCCGGACAGGAAGTACTACTACCTCGACACCTGGACAGAACGTACCACTACCTCGACTCACGGAAGGAAGTAGCCCTGCCTTGATTCCCGGACAGGAGGTAGTAACGTGTTCATGGAAATGTCTAAGGCTGCCTGCAATAAACACTATACATTTAGAATATATTGTATGTGACGTTACGTTTGTCTATACTACTACAACTACTACTACAACCACCGCCACCAATACTTCTACAACCACGACCATCATCACTACCACAACTACTACTGCTAACTCCACCATTAGTTACTACCAGTAGTACTACCGGCTCCATGACGAAGATGTTACGGATGCAGTTCGTAACCCCTCGTACCGCTTCGAAATACATCTTTGGGCTATTTAGGAGCAGATCGTTTTACTTTGGTCATTATGAAATGGTATGGGTGCCGGATCGTTCAGAAAACAATGGCAAACTACTGAACGTAAACTTGCCCAGGAATCACTAACTGCCAAAAAATGCTGAGGTTGACTGCTACGTCCTGTAAAAGATATGCACCTGACTGTTTTAACTACTACTACTACTACTACTACTACTACTACTACTACTACTACTACTACTACTACTACTACTACTACTACTACTACGACTACTACTACTACTGCTACTACTACTATTACTACTACTACTACTACCACTACTACTACTACTTCTACTACTACAACTACTACTACTACTACTACTACTACTACTACTACTACTACTACCACCACTGCTACTACCCCCACTACTACTACTACTACTACTACTACTACTACTACTACTACTACTACTACTACCACTACTACTACTACTACTACTACTACTACCACCACCACCACTGCTACTACCCCCACTACTACTACTACTACTACTACTACTACTACTACTGCTACTACTACTACTACCACCACAACCACCACTACTACTACTGGTACTACTACTACTACTACTACTACTACTACTACTGCTACTACTAACACTGCAACTACTACTACCACCACCATCGCTACTACTACAACTACTACTACTACCACCACCACCACTACTATTACTATTACTACTACCACTACTATTACCACTACTACTACTACTTCTACTACTACTACTAATATTATTATTACTACTACTACTACTACTACTACTACTACTACTACTACTACTACTACTACTACTACTACTACTACTACTACTACTACTACTACTACTACTACTCACTTTGCAGGCAGCACTTATTTCTGGAGTCTGCCAGGTAGCAACAGTCTCTGTCCCTGGTCATGACGTAGGTGCTTCGTATCCTGTTGTAGTAGCTGGTCTGGTATAGGCTCCTGTAGGAGAACATGAAAACAACACTGATATATTAACTCTTGTAATCGCTGATAAATCACAAGCTCCTGTGGGAGAACATCAAGACCATACTGATATATTAACTCTTGTAATCGCTGATCAATCACACGCTCCTGTGGGAGAACATCAAGACCATACTGATATATTAACTCTTGTAATCGCTGATAAATCACAAGCTCCTGTGGGAGAACATCAAGACCATACTGATATATTAACTCTTGTAATCGCTGATAAATCACAAGCTCCTGTGGGAGAACATCAAGACCATACTGATATATTAACTCTTGTAATCGCTGATCAATCACAAGCTCCTGTGGGAGAACATCAAGACCATACTGATATATTAACTCTTGTAATCGCTGATAAATCACAAGCTCCTGTGGGAGAACATCAAGACCATACTGATATATTAACTCTTGTAATCGCTGATCAATCACAAGCTCCTGTGGGAGAACATCAAGACCATACTGATATATTAACTCTTGTAATCGCTGATCAATCACAAGCTCCTGTGGGAGAACATCAAGACCATACTGATATATTAACTCTTGTAATCGCTGATCAATCACACGCTCCTGTGGGAGAACATCAAGACCATACTGATATATTAACTCTTGTAATCGCTGATAAATCACAAGCTCCTGTGGGAGAACATCAAGACCGCATTTCTATTATATCTTGACACGGGAACTAAATATATCCCAACTGATCTTGTTTTTATTAAGTTGAGGAAAAAGAGTTCATAAGAGTCATATCGAGTCAGTCTTGATGGTCAGAAGCGAACATGGACAATTAGCAGACCAGTGAGGAATTGTATGATAGCTGCAGAGATGTGGTGTATAGAAACATGATGACAACACAGGGGACGGATAGAAACAGTATTCAAGATATCTTAAAGAGATTAATGCACAAAGAGAACTGGTTCCTTGCATCAGAAGAGGACAGTCCGCAGTCTTTGCGCATGTCACGAACAGAGATAACTGAACTACATCGTGACAACGGGAAAATTGGAAGGGAAGAGATTCATGGAGACACACAGAGAGAAGATGTTGGACAGTTTGACATCGTGGCATGGAGGAACATCGGTATCAGGAATTACTGGTAGCACTTGAGAGAACAGACTATGGATAGACATGATCACCAACGCCACACGGCATGGACTATACGATCTAGTAAGTAAGACATGGGCGTTCAGAAAGCAATGGTAAACTAGTTAAAAAATGGTTTGATGCATATCCTTTACAGGACGTTTGCAGTCAACACCAACATTTTTTGCTGTTGTTGATGTCTTGGCAAGTTTACATTCAGTAGTTTGTCATTCCTTTCTAAACGACCGGCACCCATCCCATTTCGTAAAAAAATAAAAAATAGCGCAGCGCGGACTTCTGCCAAATCGCGCGCAGTTGTTTCGACCGCGGTTATGCGGCATCACGACCCGCGTTTATAACGTCTTCGCCAGGGAGACCGGCGATGGTAACTACTGAATGTAAATTTACCAAGAAATCACAAACAGCCACAAAATGACGGGGTTGACTGCAACGTTCTGTAAAGGATAAGGCAACTAACTTTTTGTTTTAAATAAACTTATTCTTTGAGAAATAAAGGTGCGGTTTTCCTTTACCTCCCATACAATATGGGTAATTTTAATATATTATATCTTGACAGCTGGTCTCTGTGGTCTAGAGGTTACACCACTTTCTCGTATACTCTCGTAAGTAACGTCATGTTGCGCGAGAATTGGAAGCGGTTCTCTCCGCGTCGGTAACGTACGGGGTATGTAAGCCGGCCGCTCAGAAAGCAATGGCAAACTACTGAGCGTAATCTTGCCAAGAAATCAAAAATCAGCTGAAAGATGCTGATGTTGACAGCGATGTCCTGTAAAGGATACGCAAAACACTTTATATTTTGACAACTTCTGGCTGTCTGGTAGAAGTACGTGTCCTGCTGTAATGTGGCCAGGAACTGTCGTCGACTTCTCCCTATGAATACTTGTGCCCTGAACTAGGTTGAGCACGCTCTAATGTGTTGCCCGTCCCTTACATGTGTTCTAGTGATATGTCACCCTGGTGGAGGGTGGGGGTAGTGAACCGCGGTTTTCTAATTCCCCAAACCACCGAGTCCAGGGTGGGTTTGACATCTGCAACGGCGATTTGAAAGCTGGTGGCTTTGTGTTGACTTCGATTGTAAGAGACGTCTGCCATTCTGAAAGCAATGGCAAACTACTGTGCCTAGTCAACTGCCAAAATATACTGGGTTTGACTGCAACGACCTGTAAAAGTAATGTAACTAACTTTTAAAAATTGATATATAAGTGGATTTATATGGTTATGATTTTACACGTGTTGACTAATCATTTCAGAAGATTCGTTTTGATTTGTCATGTGTTAACTAACCATTTCATAACAGGTATTTTGACTTTACACGTGTTAACTAACCATTACAGAACATTCATTTTCAGTAGCAAATTAATGGCGTTAGGCGTCATGAGTTGCTCTGTATTCTTGTTATCGCATTAAGAAATAATCACGTTTTGGTTCGTTGATTACTAAGTTTATTAGTTAGTTGGCTGATTAATTTATTGGTTCGCTGACTGATTGATCGGTTGATAGTATGATTGGCTGGTTAGTTGTTTTGTCTGATGGTTAGTCAGTTGGTTGGTTAATTGATCCATCCATCCATCATGTGCCATGCCGGTAAGCGTGGGCGGTCATGTTCTGCCATCTCACTCGATCACCAGAGTCGTGGATCAGCTCCGTGTTTCTGTCTCGACCATGCCACAAGGCCAAGCCATCCAGGTACTTGCTTCTAGGTCTACCCCTTGGTCTGTTTCCCTCGATCTTACCAGTTGTCACCAAGTTCTCCAATCCATTTCTTCTCATAACATGCCCAAAAAATTTTGACTGTCTACGTATAATTTCTCTAATCAATTTACGATCTTCATTTGTTTCTTGAAGAACTTGTTCATTGGTCTTTCTGGCTGTCCATGGTATTCTTTGCATTTTCCTCAGAAACCACATCTCTACAGCCATCAGATGTTTTTCAGCCTGACTGCTCATTGTCCACGCTTCACATCCATATAAAAGTACAGGTTCTATGTAGCATCTCAACACTCTTTTTCTCGTTTCAATTGACATCTTTTTATTGGTCAGTATGGTTTTCATCTTGCTAAAGGCTACTTTTGCCATGGCGATTCTTGTTCTAATCTCTTCAAGGCATCTTCCATCAGATGTTATTACTGTTCCGAGATAATTGTACCTATTCACTTGTTGAAGAATATTCCCATTTACTTGTATATTACATTGTGGTATTTCGTTCTTCCTAGTGACGACCATAATCTGTGTCTTTTTACAATTTAATTCTAACCCTAGTTGTTCACTGTGTGTAACAATCGCATCTACTAAATTGTGCAGGTCCTGTTCATTGTCTGCAATCAAGACTGTATCATCTGCATATCTAATGTTATTAATGCATCGTCCCCCAATGTTGATTCCTTCCATATCTTCAATATTTCTGAAAATACGTTCACTGTACAGGGAAAACAGATCTGGAGACATTACACATCCCTGTCTCACACCTCTCTTAATAGGTTAATATTGGCTTACTTCATTATCAACTCTTATGGCAGCTTGTTGTTTCCAATATATGTTTTTTACAAGTCTAAGATCTTTTCCATCAATTTGTAGATCTTCAAGCATCCTTATCATGTTGACATGTCTCACTTTATCAAAAGCCTTAGTGTAGACAATAAAGCAAAGGTGTAGGTGATGGGTCAACTAATTGATTGCCTGGTTGATTGAATGATTTCTTTGTTAGTTAGTTGGTTGAATAGTTGTTTGGCTAATGGGTTAGTTAGTTACGTAGTTGGTTAATTAACTGACTGATTGATTGCTTAGTTGATTGGTTGATTAGTTTCTGGGTTGATTGGTTAGTTGTTTGACTGATTGACTAATTCATCGGTTGTAAGTTAGTCGGTTCGTTGACTGCTTGGATTATTGAATCCTCTGAAAGACTGAGATTTAACGCTCAAGTCAATGCATTAATCCTCCGGTCATCTTCGTTCTAATAAGCGCACATTTGTATCTCAGTAAGGCACATTCTTTCTTCTGGATCCAGAACCTAAGTACCATTGATTGGGGAGTATGTTGCTTAACTCTCCCTCCCCTCTCCAAGCTAATTAACACCGAGGGTGTGCCATTCATGTACTGGTGTTTCACATCTGTGGTGAGGGGAACTACTGTGTGGGCAGGGCATGATTCAGCACAACAGTTCAGACTTTCTAGTACAAGCGACTCTAGCTATAAAAGTGTGCTCCAGTGCATTCTAGAGATGCTCAGAAGAAATAGTGACGGCCATAACTCTAACACACACACACACCCACACACACACCCACACACACACACACACACACACACACACACATCTCTTTGCATTTAAGCCTACAGCCTTATAAAAAAATGTCATTGCCACATCGTCCACTGGGTTTATCCACATTCGGCATGGGGAGGTGCGAAGACGCCCACTTTGGGACACTCTAAACCAGAAAAAGGAGCTTATAAGTAGTTTGTTTAACCTGCCAATAGAGAGATTTTTGTAGATATTATCTGGAATGACGTATGGTAATTTTTATGAGAAATGTGAGCCACTTGCGGTGGCTTACGGTATTGTTGGTTGTCAAAGATGTTAACTACATCAAGTGGCTTGTGGTATTGTTTGGTTGCCAAGGATATTTGCCACGTCCGGTGGCTTAGGGTATGGTTGGTTGCAACAGCGTCAGCCACAACGCGCGTCTTGATGTATGGTTTGTTGAGATACACATCAGCCACAACCTGTGGCCTGCGGTGTTATTGGTTGAGATGGATGTGTTAACGATAACTATCACTGCACGCGACTATTACAACAGTTTCCTCCTATTACAATAGAGTCGAATCTCAGTACAGTGCACGAACTCAGTAGCAGTTGCAAGGATCCACGTGTGTGTACGCCATAACCACACATGCTAGAAATATCATCTGTGGGTGGGTCGCATCATTTGAAATTTCGCCTGGTAACTGTCTATTCAATGTGCTCTTTCAGTTTCCGACCAATGAGAGATTTTAGACAGTTGGGGCAATTATGTAGCTAAGGGGAAAACCAGGCATGCTTCTGACAGTGGCAGGCTTCCATTCAATAATGAAAAATAGAGAGCACCGTTGGATTTTTTCCTCAGTACATGCTCGCGTGGTGGGAAACGATCAGACGGACAGATTGGCTGGGTCTGCGCCGATTGGTTGAATATTTGTGCGTGATAAGGCAGGTGTGGTCGTGGCCATGTGGAATAGTATGTATAGTGCAGAACGAACGATGAAACGAACTAACGAACGAACGAATGAACGAACTTTATTTTCACAGGGTAAGAATTTGGCCCTCAGGCCTGTCTGATATTCTGCCCTTCTTCTCTATTTCCTCTCATATATTATTTCATTCAACATCACGTATAAAGCTAATCTTAGAACATAAACGAGTAACAAGCATTAAAACGCATGAAAAGTAATCAATAATACATGACTCACTGAGGCAATGTTTAACATGGGCATTATCAATACCTAAGGAAGCTGTAACTTTTATTGGCTAGTTGTCGACTGAGATAATTTTCCATTATTATCACGTGTAGATCATCACAACTGGTTCAGAGATTCTGGCCAGCCACTCAAAGCTTTGAAGAAAGACCATAAACAGACTGCTACTGCTACCATTAGTACAGGGACTCTTTGCTGGCGGTTGCAGATGAGGACGAGGTATGTATGCAAATATCCCGAGTGCTGTGACGTCGGTTCTTGACTCAACTGAACTCAGCTGGGATCAGGGGAATCAAGACGGAGACCGTTGTCAGTTGTGCTCTATTTTTGAAAAGTTGCATTTAGTTCAATTGTGCGCTGAAAGTCATACACAGCGGCCATCTTTGGGTGTAGCAACGCAGGAATGTATATGCTCCCTCCTTCCAACTGTTCAATCTGAGTAATGTAATTAAGTAAAAAGACCCTTTTGCACGCCTTAAGAAGCATCGGGCATATAGTACGGGACCCATATTTGATCCACCAATCAGCACTCGCTGGGTGATGTGGTGAGCCTCATCCGACCGCCTTTACTTTCAACGAAATTTCTCGGTACCCATTTATACTGGGTAGGCCTGGGAACTCAGGTCAGTGTTAAAAACCAGATGCGGATGGAACCCCTGAACACCGGGACGTGGGCGAGCGTCTAGCTACTCCGCCACCGTGGCCCCCTGTCAAATATAGGTCCAGTATTACTCAGGGTCAACACATTTTATAGAACACATATAACGTCTTTTTACGTGTTATGACGTTTGCCTGAACAATTGTTCTATCTAGGCTAGTGAAAGTTGTCGGACTGCTTGTGTCCACAATGTGTGTGCCAGGCTTTGTTCTGTTCTCGTGCCTTCATTTACTCTAGGGTATTTCATTGCGTACTTGAGCTTAGGGCGGCCTTACATTGCAACAGGATACCCCGGGTATTATGCCTAGGCCACAGAATGAGGGGTGGATGTCGGTTTCTGATATTTTTGGGATCGGTTCTGAGTCCTGGTCCAGAGTCTGTTGATAACGAAATACCTAACTTCGTTGAAGATTAAAGGGGCTTAAAACGCAAAAGGATTGATTTCATTCCACTGGGTATTTTCTTATATGATTCTGTCTCGTTCCGCAAGCCGGCCTGTTGAAAGCATTGCACAAAGCGCGAACTCCGTAGCGTCAGCGACGAACCCCAGGAGTTTCGGAGAAAATTGCACTCGTGAAAGGAACGACGTGGGCCAGAATCGACCCCAGAACCTTCAATGCGCGATGCAAGAGGCGTAAACACGGAGACCTAGTGGGGGAACCATTTCCAGCCTAAATCTGATACCAGGAGATCTGTACGTGATGTGTGGGATCCCAGGGGATCTGTACGTGATGTGTGGGATCCCAGGGGATCTGTACGTGATGTGTGAGATCCCAGGGGATCTGTGCGTGATGTGTGGGTGTGTGGCCTGGTTATATCTCACCAGGCGTCTCTATACGTCTGGAGTCCTAGCACCGGTCTGGCTTGCACGGATGTTTGGAGAGGGGATAGAGAGTTGTGCAACACAATCCTCTTGGAGAGGTTACTTCGGTACGTGATTAAGAGAAAAGCTTCTACACCAAACTCACTTCGAAAGATGTAAGCTCTTTTCATGCCTCAAAACGGCATAATTACTCCTTCGTTAAATTTAAATGTTAAAACTCAGTCTGTAAAAGCATTCACAAATAACAATATCAATGAAAATATGGCTGGGGAAGGAGTTCGTTGTTAAGATCTCTGGCAAGAGAAAGATAGGACCTCCAAGTAACAACTGAATCACATGAGTATGTACAAGACAGCTACATAACATTAGCATACAAGAAACAACTCCAACACACGAGCATATACGAGAAAGTTACAAAACACGAGTATACAAGAAACACCCACATCACACGAGCATATATAAGAAACAGCTGCATCACACAAATATACAAGAAACAGCTACATAACACTAGTGTACATGAAACAACTACATTGCACGAGCATGTAAGAAGCAGCTACATAACACGACAATATAAGAAACAACTATGTCACACGAGTATACTGTCACTGTCATTTACTGCCAATATAGTACCTTGCGGTGTATGGCAGGTGGGGGGGGGGGGGTCTTTGAGCCTGAGGAATTAAAGCCGCCTGGCTAGTGCAGTCGCCGCGAACTGTGCAGGTTAGGATTGTCTTTTTCCCCCACAGAAAAAAATCCCACACCTTACCGAGGATTCGAACCCGGGTCTCCCAAAGGAGAATCCTGCGTTCTAGCCACTCGGCCAGTCTCTCCAAGAAACAATTACATAACACGAACATATAAGAAACAGCTACATAACAGAGTATACAAGAAACAGCTACATCATACTAGTATTATATCAATAAGAACAACAAGCAGCCGTTAGAGTAGGCAGTGAATCATTAAACTGGTCAGAGGTGCTATAGGGAGTAATACAGGTTTGCATTCTCACTTTATACCTGTTCATTCAATATGCAGAACATGTTATGAGAAATGTCAAGAATGATGAGACATGTGATGATTTTTATCCACTGATAATTGGTGGACACCCCTTTCTAGAACTTTGATATGCAGATGATACTGTCCTCATCTCAAACAGTGCAAAGGGATTATAATAATGTGTTCTATCTATCGTGAGGCTCAATGAAGATCAAATGATGGTATGTGTATATGAAATGTAAGAACAGGAAAATCTCACGAGTAGCTGCAGTACAGAGCCGTGCTGTAGTAGGACCTGCCATCTTCAGCTACGTAAGTGTTGATGGACGCGGTCTCTGCCACAAGCAGATCCTTGATCCACACAAACAGGACAAGTGTCAACGCTGTCGTGTACATAGTTGCTAGGATACCTCAGGAAAATGTTCTGAAACGAAATATTTAAGATTTTACTGTTAATTAATATGTGTGTAAACATATATAATTTGTAATTTGGGTGTATGTGTAATTTGGATGTGTAATGTGTAATTGGGGGGGGGGGGGGGGGCTGCGTGGTCTCGAGGTATGGTGTCCGCCTCGAGTTCTGGAGGTCCCGGGTTCAAGCCCCGGTGATGACCGGGATAATTTTCTCGTGGACTTCTAGTAATAAAATTTTCCCTGGTCTCTAGGTAGTGAGATCGGACGCCCGTGTGTATTGTTGCGCACATAAAAAATCCCTTGGCATTTGGAAATCGAAAAAGAGGAGCCTAACGGCGCTGCCCGGGCAAAATTTCGAGTTAAAAATCTACCCAAAGTATTTCAGGATCCTCGCCGGTGCTACGGAGTTCGTGCACTGAGCTGAGTTTCTCCAGACTCAGGTTTGAGTTAGGAGGAGAACGGATCACTTATGGGTTACACCCGCGTGCGGTTATGTTGATCCATCGACTAAATTAAACTAAACTAAACTAAACTATGTGTGTAAACAACTATTAAACATGTATGTTTGTTTGTTCTTCGTTTGCTAGTGTTTGACGTTGTTTTCTTGGCACGTGTTCCTTACACTAAGGTGTAGAGAAATGGAAACAGCCTCGTAAAGTGGTCGAACTTACACTATGGTGTAAATAAATGGGATAGTTTCGTAACGTTTACAAACACATATTTATAGATCTTATGATTCACACAGAGCTTACTGCCTAAACAAAAGCCCTTGTTTATCAAACCTGTGTCCTTAGTACTCTTCTTTATGGCAGTGAAGCCTGGTCCACTTACTCACGCCAAGAGAAACGCTTAAACAGCTTCCATATGCTGTGTCTGCGAAGAATACTTGTTATTAAGTGGCAAGACAAAATCACAAATACTGAAGTATTGGAAAGATCAGGTTGTGTGAAGGTTTATTCCATGCTCAGTATTCGTAGACTTAGATGGATAGGACATCTTAGGAGGATGGATGATGGTAGAATACCAAATTACATCTTGTTTGGTGAATTACAGATGGGTAAGAGATCTCAGGGTCGGTCTTACTGCGATACAAAGAAGTGTGAAAGTGGGACATGATTGATACAGGCATTGATAATGCACTGCTTATACGGTGCTTAAGTATTTATGAGGGGACTTCAAGTGAATACCTTGAAAGTATTGCGTGTGTGTGTGTGGTGTGCGTGTGTGTGTGGGTGTGTGTGTGTGTGTGTGTGTGTGTGTGTGTGTGTGTGTGTGTGTGTGTGTGGTGTGTGTGTGTGTGTGTGTGTGTGTGTGTGTGTGTGTGTGTGTGTGTGTGTGTGTGTGTGTGTGTGTGTGTGTGTGTGTGTGTGTGTGTGTGTGTGTGTGTGTGTGTGTGTGTGGTGTGTGTGTGTGTGTGTGGTGTGTGTGTGTGTGTGTGTGTGTGTGTGTGTGTGTGTGTGTGTGTGTGTGTGTGTGTGTGTGTGTGTGTGTGTGTGTGTGTGTGTGTGTGTGTGTGTGTGTGTGTGTGTGTGTGTGTGTGTGTGTGTGTGTGTGTGTGTGTGTGTGTGTGTGTGTGTGTGTGTGTGTGTGTGTGTGTGTGTGTGTGTGTGTGTGTGTGTGTGTGTGTGTGTGTGTGTGTGTGTGTGTGTGTGTGTGTGTGTGTGTGTGTGTGTGTGTGTGTGTGTGTTCGTTCTGAAAAAAGTAAACACCAAATGTATCATTTTTCGATGTAGCCATCACTGCGTTCAATGATAGTCCTCAAGCGCCGATTAAGTTCTTGGATTCCTGTAGAAAATAAATGATGTTGGTCGCGTGTGTAATCTCTCATGACCTATAGTCTGTCCAGAAATGAATGCCTTCATTCACCATCAATTATTTTGAAAACTGTCTGTTGCATCGTTATGAAATTTTTCCTGCCGTCTTATATTTACCCCCACACAAATAATACGTCTTTAATAGGTCAAAAAGCAACTTAAATCATGGAAAGCGGCGACATTTCTTTAATGTTTTGGTGAAAAACTAGTGATTTCTCGCCAACAAACTTGTTTTACAGTAATGGTTCGGATGACAACATAAGTCTCTACACGAGGCATTTGTCATAAGGCCAATCCCATTTCCCTCGAGAAAATTAACTATTCAGCGCTAATTTTTCCGTGTGAAGATGTAATACATTTAATAACATGATCTTCATCTCTGTCCCGTAAATTATATACCGCATATAAACAAACTTTGAAATCTGCTGTACAATCTCCAGAATAAAATTTTGTTTTTGTTGGGTGGAAGTAATGATAAGGTTATATGCTAAATCTCATCATTTTCCCTCAGTTGGTTACTGAGATATGGAATTTTATATTGGGGCAGACAAAAGTAAGCAGACTATAGCTGCTTTACCTCTGTCACAGAAGTCACGCTGTATTGAAGCTTCCTATTCCACTCATACACTTGCTGGACTGACAGGCATGCATCATCATACTGGATCTTTATTCGCCGATGGATTTCTATAGGTTTCATCACTTCACTGATCAACAAACGCATAATACAACGCTGCTCCTCTTTGTTGCATGGGTGGCCATCTTTAAACTGTAAATCTTTAAACTAGTATATACTTGTACTTGTATACTTTTGTGTCTACAAGCCTTCTCAATACCTTCTTATCTATCTATCTATTCTATTTACCTACCAACCGACTGGTCTGTTGACCAACTGACCAACGCCTAGCAGATTTAAGTGAAAGAACAGACGGCTAGGAATCTAGACACCTTTCACAACTGAACTTCTGCGCAGCTGCCTAGAAACGGAGCATGCATAATGGCCTAACAACGTTTGATGTTAATACTTTGTCTGTTTACGTTTTAATGTTTAATTACATTTTCTAATTTCATGTTTTCATTTAGATCTGTTTGTGTCGTTTCTGGTGAAGACCACTAAGATCGAAACATCGATTTGTTGTGTTGTTTTGTAACTTACTTTTGTCTTATCTTTACGTTATTATTATTATTACATACATTACATTGGCACCTTTCCGTCTTGACAGACGATAGTCTGGTACATTGTGCTTCAAAAAGGCTTAATAACTACGATCCATGGCGGTGGCGAGTGTGGCTGGTAAGGCCAATTCTTGCTGCAAATGTTTGCCCACAGTAGGTGCATGTGAAAACATGGTCACTTAAACCATTTTGCACCATCTTACGTCTCTCACGCTCTATGTGTGCTTTATCTGCAATCATTTTCTCCTTTGTCTTTATTCCATTTCTGACAGTTGCCCTCCATACAACACGTTCAGCGGCGACGTGCTCCCAATGTGCATTATCAATGCCTGTATCAATCATGTCCCGCTTACACACATCTTTGTATCGTAGTAGAGGCCGACCCTGAGATCTCCTACCCGTCTGTAATTCCCCCAAAAAGATGTCCTTTGGTATTCTACCATCATCCATCCTCCTAACGTGTCCTATCCATCTAAGTCTACGAAGACTGAGCATGGAATACACCGTCACACAACCTGATCTTTCCAATACTTCAGTATTTGTGATTTTGTCTTGCCACTTAATACCAAGTATTCTTCGCAGACACCGCATATGAAAGCTGTTTAAACGTTTCTCTTGGCGTGAGTAAGTTGTCCAGGTTTCACTGCCATAAAGAAGAGTACTAAGGACACAGGCTTGGTAGACGAGGACTTTTGTTTTGGCAGTAAGCTTCCTGTTCTCCCAGACTCTTTTTGCTAACATGTTCATTGTTGTTGCTGCCTTGCCAATCCTGATGTTGATTTCCTGATCGAGGGATAATTTGCTATTTACCTCTGATCCTAGATATGTAAAATGGTCTACTATCTCCAGTTCGGCGTCGTCAATAAAGATTGATGGTACACCATGTGCACCTTGTGACATAATCTGTGTCTTCTTTTTGTTAATTGTTAAACCAAATTCAGAACAAGCATTGGAGAATGCAGATAGTAGATGTTGTAATTCTTCCTCAGAGTGGGTCGTAATCGCAGCATCATCCGCAAAAAGCAACTCTCTGATTAGTACCCTGCTAATTTTGGTCTTGGCCTTCAATCTCTGAGCATTATAGAGGCCACCATCTGAGCGTGAGTGAATGTATATACCGTCATCCTGATCACGAAAGGCATATTTCAGTAGAAGTGAAAAGTATATCCCAAAGAGGGTGGGGGCTAGTACACAACCTTGCTTAACTCCACTCTTGATTTCAAACTCTTCTGAAGTTGAGCCATCAAACTTGATTATACCCTTCATGCCTGTGTGGAACGATTCCACAATGGACAGAAGAGTTGGTGGGCAGCCAATCTTCTTTAGTGCTTTGAACAGACCCTCACGACTGACCAAATCGAATGCCTTTGTGAGGTCGATGAAGGCAATAAACAGTGGCTGATTTTGTTCCCGGCATTTTTCTTGCATCTGTCGCAATGAGAATATCATATCAATGGTAGACCGGTTCTGACGGAAGCCGCACTGTGATTCGGGGTAGACTTGATCTCCCAGGACTTGAAGTCTGTGCAGGACAATTCTGGCAAATACTTTCCCAACAATACACAGTAGTGAGATACCCCTATAGTTGTTACAGTCGCTCCGATCTCCCTTGTTCTTGTACAGCGTTATGATGTTTGAATCTTTGAAATCCTGTGGGACTTGTCCTTCTCGCCAGCATAGCTCTATTAGCTGGTGGATCTGTAGAGCGAGTGTGTCTTGCCCACTCCTGATTACCTCTATTGGAATCCCATCCTTACCTGGAGCCTTGCCAGATGCAAGCTCATTTATAGCACACTTAACTTCTGTTATAGTGGGAAGTGTGTCCAGGTGGTCAAGAGTTGGCAGGGCCTCTATGGCGTTGAGGGCATCATCCGCTAGCTTGGTCTCACTTGAGTAAAGCTCTAAATAGTGCTCGACCCATCTATCCATCTGCTGTTTCTTATCAGTGATGATTTCTCCAGTCAAGGTTTTCAGCGGTGCACTTCTTTTGATCATTGGACGAAAGGCTTTCTGTATCCCTTCATACATGCTTCTGATGTTTTCCTTATCACTTGCGATTTGAATGGACTCACATAACTTGATCCAATAGTCATTCGCACACTGCCTGGCAGCCTTTTGTACATCCTTCCTCGCTTGCTTCAGCTCACTCAGAGTGTTACGCGTTGGTCTTTCCTTGTTTTTTAAGAGAGCTATCTTCTTTTTATCAATCAAGGGCTGCAGTATCTGGCTGTTTGCCGCAAATCAGTCCTGCCTCCTATGATCCACAGTGCCGTAAACCCCTACCGCTGTTTTATAAATAGTTTCCTTAAGTTTACTCCATTTATCATTTACTATACAGTTTTCTGATGTATCATTTAAAGCGTCTTCAAGTTGCTGTTGAAATTCAAAGTACTTTCCAGGATCGTGAGTGTTAGTAATATTAATCCTGGGGCTAGACTTGTGTTTAGCTGTGTAGATTCTCTTTGGTCTCAGTCTAACCCTTGCAGCAACCAAAGAATGATCTGTATCACAGTCAGCACTGTGGTAACTTCGAGTTAATGATGTATGGTTCAGATGTTGTCTCCGTGTGATAATGAAGTCCAGCTGATGCCAATGGCCGGATCTTGGATGTTTCCATGTGACCTTATGCAGCTCTTTTGTTTTAAAAAAGGAGTTTGTAATACATAGGTCATTTCTAGTGCAATGCTCCAGCAGCCTTTGCCCATTATTCCGAGACCGGTTAAGACAGGGATGGAGTTATTGTCTCTCCATAGCACAAAGCCTGGGCTAAAATATAGAGATCATGTGTTGCCCATGCAGCATGATCCCTCTCTCGGCCTGCCTAGTTCACTCCAGAGGAAAGTTGACACCTATAATCTGGAACAAGACAAGCTGCAGAAGCTGCCGGATCAGCCAAAGCAATGCTCTAACTGTCCGCCTGTCGGAGCTTCGATCCTAGACCAGCTGCCAACCAAGGCTTAGGGCCTGGTCTGCCCTGCCATGACTTATTTTGTCTTTGGGTTGCATTTCCTCGCCACAGGATGAGGCTTAGTACCCTCCCAATTGCGCTCTTCCGCCCGAAGCCGTTGGCACAATGTGGGGTGTCGGGTTTGGTAAGCGCCGCCCAACATTCGGCGCTGACAGAAAGCAGGTAGTACCGCCTACATTATTATTATTATTGTTATGTTACTCTGTGATTTCAGTTTGCCGGATTTGCTTTTCGTTGTAAGGTATGTACATTGAGTCTGTGTTTGTTATCCCTCGCAGCAGTCTCATATACCTAGCAGTTTTCATATTGCATTGTATGCAGTTTCAGCCGCTTCTTATCTAAAGAATCAGATAATCACACAATGTTATTCAATCTTGAACGAAGATGATCGCTTAATCTCACAAGAACCCAATCTAGTTTAATTACAATGCAGATTCTTCAAATCGTAATCACAATGTTACTGTTACAAATATTTATTATAATGAAATCATAGCACAAACAATCAACGTCTATACAGATTGTGAAGGCATATATAATATGCAAATGCACAAATGGAATCCGAGGTGGTGTAGTGGCTAGAAGATAGCGATGTTAATAGGTTCAAATCCGCATCCGGGCAGATTTAAAACAAATGACTACCAGGTCGACCCAGCCTGGAACTGGTACCAGGGAATAATGTGGCTGCCGGCGTGACACAACCACATCAGCCACCGAGTGTCGGTTGGTCTAGAAAAAATATGGGTCTAGCATCGGTGCGCCTTAAGCCATGCAAAAGGGACCATTTACATACTCCAAAGCACACTTGTTTACAACGTACGTAAATGACCCTTTCCCACGCTTTGAGAAGCATTGGCTTTATGATGTTATGATTGGACGGGTGATGAGTTTAATGTCAGCCCTCCGACGGGTGATGAGTTTAATGTCAGCCCTCCGACGGGTGATGAGTTTAATGTCAGCCCTCCGACGGGTGATGAGTTTAATGTCAGCCGGCCGGTTTTACATTTTGTGCACCGATTTCAAGCTGGATCGACCTTTAAGCCCAGATAATAAATATCAGCTTCGATGGAGATTCGAACACACGACCACCGAGTCGGCAGGAAGCGAAATGTACACATGATGATGATGAGTCGACACATCCGAGTGACCGTGCATGCACAAACCCACCAAGATAAATATGTCCGCTTGTCAACAGCTAAATATCGCCTGTGAAATTTGGTTCAGTTATCTCCACACATAAATGTCTCTGCTCAGCCGTCTCCCGTTCTTTTTAACGTATTGACCACGCGAGCAAAGTTCTTGTGTGAAAAACAAGAAGGCAAAGAACCGCTCAAGTACACAGCTTACACAAACATTCTCATTTGGGAGAGACTAAAACCCGCCTTCGGTCTTATTGTTTGTAAATGACAGTATGGCAAGAGATCCTTCAGGTTGCTTTCTGCGAGAACTGTCTATTTGATCTCACGAGAATGTGAGAAGCTTAAATAAATAGGAATTATTATTTAAAAAGCAAAAGTACATTTACTTTGAATATAATAGGATGCCTACGCCATAGACATGTCTACAGTCGGGAGAAAGCAGTTGTGGGCAATCCTTGGGGAAAACTTTCTGTTTTAAACTGGGACTAGTTATGAAAAGCTGAAAAACATCTGATGGCTGCAGAAATGTGGTTTCTGAGGAAAATGCAAAGAATACCATGGACAGACAGAAAAACCAATGACCAAGTACTACAGGAGACAAATGAAACTCGTAAATTGATTAGAGAAATTAGACGTAGACAGTCAAAATTTTTTGGACATGTTATGAGAAGAAATGGATTGGAAAACTTAGTGACAACTGGCAAGATCGAAGGGAAAAGACCAAGAGGAAGACCGAGAGGAAAATACCTGGATGGCTTGGCCACATGGCATGGACGAGACAGGAACACTGAGCTGATCCACGACTCTGATAATCGAGTGAAATGGCGAGTCATGACCGCCCACGCTTTCCGGCATGGCACATGATTGATTGATTGAGTTATGAAATATTGCTTTTCGAGTATTCAGTGAGGTGTTCAGTATTTGAGACGTTTCGAAATAAATTGTCATCGTTGATTCCTTGTTGTTGTTGTTGTTGTTGTTGTTGTTGTTGTTGTTGTTGTGTTTGTTGTTGCTTCTTCTTCTTCTTCTTCTTTCTCTTCTTCTTCTTCTTCTTCTTCTTCTTCTTCTTCTTCTTCCTTTGCTAATCCTGCTGCTTCTTTTGCTTTTTTCTATTCGTTTTCTTCTTCATTATTCATGATTACCATCATCATCATATTCTTCTGCTTCTTCTTCGTCGTTTTCTTCATCTTTTCTTCTTCTCCCTCTTTTCCTTCTTCTTTTCATCATCATCATCATCATCATCATCATCATCATCATCATCATCATCTTCTTCTTCTTCTTTTTCTTGCTCTTCCTCTGATTCTTGCTCTCTTTCTCTATCATTATCATAATAATCATCATCATCTTATTATTATTATTATTATTATTATTTTCTTTTCCTTTTCCCCCTTCTAGTGCACAGTGAAACATAAGGTCTCAATCATCACATGCCACGCCCTCCTATCCTTTGCTATCTCGTGTACAGTAGAACCTCGCTTAACGAGCATAATTCGTTCCAGAATCTTACCCGTAACGCGAAGCACTCGTTAAGCGAAACAGTTTTTCCCATGAAAATTAATGTAAAATACGACAATGCGTTCCATGGCGAAAAAATACTCAAAATATTTTGCATAACGTTTATTCAAAGAAAATTATATATACATTGTTAAGGAGCGTCATTCATCTTCCTCTTCTATCGCGAAATGAACGAACCTGGAATGAGAATTCGATTTGTAGAAAAGCAGAAAAAAATTGACATAATTCATTTACAATTTATAATACATACCTAATTCGTTTTTACTAGAAAGCTGTCTAGAGGAATTTGTTTTTGCCGACGCTTCATAATTAGGTGGAAATGCGACACAGCATAATTATAAAATAAATTAGTAGCTCTCATAACCACTGAGTTATTAGGGTGATGGTTCTTAATGTACGAAGCAACAGTTTCCCATGCTTTCAGCATTTCTCTTATTGTTGGTTTGCTGTTACCTTCTCCTCCTCCTCGGACAAACTCTCATCCACAACTTCTTGCTGTGAAACACAATGTAATTCCATAAGCTCTTCGGTGGTCAGCTCTTGGCTATGCTCTTCCACAAGCTCATCGATATCTTTGTTATCTACCTCCAGTCCCATGATCTTGGCCAAAGACACAATCTCGTTTACTACAGGCTCCACAGGTACTGTCTCAAAGTCACATTCGACAACGCTCTCCGGCCAAAGCTTCTTCCAAGCAGAAGTGAGGGTTCTCTTGGTAACCCCTTCCAACGCCCTTTCGATCATCTTGAGGCAGGCAATGATGTGGAAGTGATATTTCCAAAACTCTCTGAGAGTGAGATTGGTCCCTTCAGTCACCTCAAAACAACGCTCGAAGAGCGCTTTAGTGTAGAGCTTCTTAAAGTTAGAAATATCCTGCCGGTCCATAGGCTGGAGTAACGGAGTAGTGTTGGGAGGCAGAAACTTGATCTTGATGTTGCAGGCGCACAATCCGGGACTTCCTCTACCCTCCTCACTCGTTATGCGAAACGTCACTCATTTACAATTTATTTTGCTCGTTATGCGAATTACTCATTATGAGAGGTGTTCGTTAAGCGATGTTCCACTATAGTTCCATCAGCATTTTTCCTGTATAACCATTATCTGTTCGAGCTCTTTCTTTATCACTCACCGTTATCCCTAATGATGACAATCCCGTTCAGATTAATATCGGGCGTGTTTCTGATTCTGTCACAGGATTATTAATCTGAGGCTGGGATTGACCCTAATTATAACTTCTCTTCTGAGGTTGAATTGTGTTGCGGTCATGGAAAAAAGAATAGAATAGAGCTCTTACTCTCTCTCTCTCTCTCTCTCTCTCTCTCTCTCTCTCTCTCTCTCTCTCTCTCTCTCTCTCTCTCTCTCTCTCTCTCTCTCTATCTATCTATCTATCTCTCTCTCGCTCTCTCTCTCTCTCTCTCTCTCTCTCTCTCTCTCTCTCTCTCTCTCTCTCTCTCTCTCTCTCTCTCTCTCTCTCTCTGTCTCATACAAACACACAGAAACACACACATAGAGAAAAAAGAAAACACACACACTCATTTTTGGGTGTTGTATATTTCTTTTGTCTATTGGAATCCGGTGAAAAAAAGGTTATAGTTGTGATATGTCGTGATTTTCTAACTGCTGGTCCTATTCAGCGTGACCGTTGTGTCCTCTTCATCTGATTAAGTAAAACGCGTTTACTTGGTCACATAACGGGCCCGTCGCTGATTACAGTTGTGGCCCATCTATTCCGTACAGCAGTGGCTAGCGGCAAGCCTGCCGGCCCTGTGGTCATAATTTCGAATCTCATCGAGGTATAATTTTAACAAACAGATCGACTCCCAGATAGGGCCGGCCTATAATGGTTATCAGGAATTGTCATGGGAGTTTCTCTGTCGGGGGTAAAAAGAAAACTCTAACCTGCACAGTTCGCGGCGACTGCACTAGCCAGGCGGCCTTAATTCTTAAGCTCGACGACACCCCTGCCATACAAAGCAAGGTACTATATTGGCAGTAAATGATATTTTGACAGTTTTATTCTACACAGGCACCAATTAATGAAGGTTTGTGGTTTATTAGTTCGTCTTGTAGCTGTTCTTCGTATTTCTGACCCATACAGTAGCACCGATTTGTCATTGGAGTTAGACATTCTAAATTTGTTACTAAGTTTAACTTCCTTTGACTTCAACAAATTTCCTGGTGATATGAGAGCTCATCTTACCTTTAGCATTCTAATTGTAATAGCTCTATCTGTTCCCGTATTTGTTTTTTTTAAACCTACATTGCTTCCCAAATGAGTAGCTTATTACTATTAGGGTGCTCAAATACTTCGGCTCTAGTAAATGTAACATCAGTTTAGAAAGAGCGGCGATGCCTCCATTTTTCTAAAAGCTGAAAGCTTGGAAAGTGGGGAGGAAAGGGGGGAGGGGGGCTGCGCAGGGCGACATTCCATGCATTGCCGTGCATCTCGGAACCAATCTTCTTATAGACCAGGGGTGGGGGAGGGGCGCTGCGCAGGACGACATTCCATGCATTGCCGTGCATCTCGGGACCAATCTTCTTATATACCAGGCCAGCATGGCTTTGGTCATCATGTATTTCCACAGCCTAATGTTCAATCCACTGCCAATCATTTCTATAATGGAGTTGGGGTATTTCTTTTGAATCTAAAAACAATTATCAAAGAAGACACAGTCTGTGGCAAGCGGAATTTTTTTCAAAACATTTCTTAGCACAAAAAGAGGTATCGAAAATTGCAGCAGAAATGCTGGTATCAGAAGAACAAATAAACTAAGAAAAACATATCGCTCTCTTTAGAGAATGAGATGTCAGTTGTTTCAATAATGAAGAGCAGAAAAAATGTGGAACTAGCAGGCTTGTGTGCAGCACTCCGTGACCTATGTCAGACATCCAAAAGGACTGTGATACAATGGATCCCCTCATACTGCATCACGGCTAGAAATGAAGAGGCTGACAGACTGACAAAGAAAGGTGAAAGAGCACCTCAGCCTGATGCAGACATACCTTATGATGAGGCCAACAGATTTATCAGAAGAAGCATCAGGTCACCAGAAAGATGACGCATACTACCAATTCCAACGAAGAGAATAAGTAACAATCTTCAAACTCCACACAGGACACAACAGGCTGAAATACCATATATTTAATTAACTAAAAATAGAAGGTACAGATGAATGAAACTGGAACTGGTACAATAACAGCTAAATATTTGTTGCAGGAGAGTCCAACTTCAAACTACCTTTAGCAGTATAGTCTTTGCATGTTCAGGAGTAAGTATAGACTTATGTTTACTGATATAGGCGTCTACCGTTCCATGGTCTAATCCTTATTTTCTTGTTTATTCAAATGTCAGAACTCTCCGTGGTAGTACTGTCGTGTCTTGGCAACTGAAATACTTTGGTCAGATGAAATGCCACAGTGGCATTGGAAGGGAGGGGGAGATGAGTGTTTGAACAGTGAGGAAAGATTTAATTCCTGGAACACGAGACAGGTATTGACCAGCACGAAGCCGGACACGGGGCATCAAAGACACTTAGGCATTGAACATGCATGAAGAAGGGAAACTGGAAATACGTTGAGAATCTTTCCTGCAGGCCGTGATAAGAGCGAAAGACCTGCTATATAATGATAGGGCTCAATATCGACTTGGAGTAGGCTGTAATTATGTATCAGCCAGCTCCGGGAAATAATCACACAGTGCCGAATATCAAAGTGAACGGTCATAGACTAATGGTTGAGGACAAATTCACTTATCTTGGCAGCACTGTGTCACAAGCTGCCACAATTGATGACGAAGTGAATGCAAGGTTATCCAAGGCCAGCGCGGCCTCTGGCAGACTGTACATGAATGTGTGGGACAGAAATGGAATAAGCCTGCAAACAATGCTGAAAGTCTACAAACCAGTTGTATTATCCACACTGCTATATACTTGTGAAGCCTGGACTGTTTATCAGCGACACGCTAGGAAATTAAACCACTTCCACACAGTCTGCCTTAGGAAGTTACTGAAGATTAAATGGCAAGACAAGATCCTAGACACTAACGTCCTAGAAAGACCGCCCATGCCCAGTATCCACACTCCAATAATGAAGAATCAGATTCGTTAGGCTGGTCACTTGACTCGCATGCCAGATCACAGTCTCCCTAAACGAATTTTTTACTGCCAACTGCGTTGTAATAAACGCTCCCAAGGCGGTCAGAGGAAACGCTTTAAAGACACTCTGAAAATCTCACTGAAAGCTTTTGGAATTCATCATGACACCTGGGAGACTGCTGCCAAGGACCAAAATTCGTGGCGTACATCATTACGCAAGGGTGCAGTCATATGTGAGGCAACCAGGACTGCAAGCGCTGTGAAGAAAAGGCTGGACAGAAAAACCACTGCAGGAGATCCTCCTCCTGGAACATCAAGCATTCTTTTCCCACATTGTCAAAGAACATTTCGAGCCAAAATAGGCCTTATCAGCCATCTTAGAACTTACGGCTCCAAACTTTCAACTCAACTGGATGAAATGAATGGTCAACTGAAAGCAATTTTTGTTTTCGTTTTCATCTTTGAACTCAAGCGTAGTCCATACACAGACTACTACTTCTAGTGCACTGGACTGATTTGTGCGGGTGGATTAGCTTTCCCTATTACCATCAGGCGATCCCGCTCTGATTTCAGAGGTATGTGAAATTTACGTCTCCAAGTCAAGGAGGAGAAGTCAACATTTTAGTTCAACTAACCGGTGTTGGGGGCACCGGAACGGGGTCATCGGGCAAAAAGAACGGTAGACGTTACAATGTTTGGTCGTACTTTGGGTATTTATGAGAATTTTGAGATTTTGTTAATGACTGAAGACTGATGACATAATAAGTAATGATAGTGCCTAGAAAAGGTCAGTTGTCAGTTAGAATATGGACCGACCGTAACGTTATCACCAATGATCTCTTTAGCTGTGATAATTATGGAACCTCTGGGGTTAAAGTTAGCATTTTTTGCAATAGCTTGAATTATAGAGATAAAGTCAGAGGTATTCTTTCAGACATACTATAATGAGAGCGATATTCTGTAGAGGACATTGTAGATGACGAGCATTTGTTTAAAAACGAACATGCTGAAATCTTGCAGTGGTATGGTAGCAGCTTTACTGTCTGTTAGCGTCACATTCCGCCTACCTCAATCTATTTTGTCACCAATCCTGCCAGTTGTTTACATGAAGCCAAATTTTCTTTGCATATTACATGATTTGAGAATGTTGGCTATGTCCTCTTGAAACCTGACTGATTGTCACTAATTGAATAATTGATCGATTTCTTTATTAATAAGGACAGGGAGAAATTATTGCATCTGTGTTTTCATAGCGGTATCTGTAATGATGCTGGCGTAATGAAGGTTTTTTTTTAAATTGCCGGTTGAGGAATAAAGACTGTTTGCTAAAGCAATCGTCACCTTGTGTTCAGGCCACGAGCCTTACCTGGCTCACAATATGTCATACAGGCATGCATCACCATACTGGACCTTCATTCGCCGATGAATTTCTATAGGCTTTACTCCTTCACTGATCGAACATAGGATAACAGAAAGCTGCTCCTCTTTGGTGCATGTCAAAAGTGGGGCGGTCATCTTTAAACTGTAATTGTCATGTCACCATGTCCGTTTGCACTGCGATGTCACGTGCTCAACACTCTTGACATCATTAGCAACAATATTGACAGGTTACAATGCAATGGCGTGGTTGCTGTAATTTCTATCACACTTTTAAGGTTTTAATTTGAAGCCCCTCTCGTACAACAAATGTGTTGTCTCTCTCAGTAAAAGTAGAGATATTAAACACCTGTGTGTACCAAGCTACGTGGAGGGTCCCAAAAAGCCTGTCACAATGTTTCCATACTATTCTATAGCCCTGGCTGGGATAGGTCTTTGCTGCCAACCCTCCTCCGTTCCCCGGACTCAGCTGTCACTCCTCTCTTTCGACCTCGGGGGTCTATTTCCTGCAGTGTATTTCTGGCTGACACAAACATAACCTGACGATCAGTCTCAGTCATTATAATTAGAATTTAATACCGTAATAAAGGACAACACAGAAAAACATCAAGACAGATGAACCTATAAAAGTCTAAAAAAACAAAAACAACTGAGGAGACAACTCTAGTCCAGACATGAAGCAAGAAAACTCCTGAACATCATAGACCACAGATCTCAATATTGTCTGTTAGTTCACATCCACCTCCCGGACAAAGTTTCCGGTCTCTCTTTCCAGCGTAGGTTGTTGTCGAACAACAGCTTTCAGGTTTCCTGTGGCCAACACGATATAGTCCCACCTCATCTGGTCTGGGAAAGTGCCATGGGATCACTTGGCACAATTTTGGTTGGGGGAAATAATAGTCCTGAGACCAGATTGTGTATCAGGGAATGAGTCAGAGTCTTTCGCTGTCCCAGGACAAGGAATGGGAATTAGGCGTAGGTCCAACCAGAATCATCAGCAAACACTTGACCCTAAGTTGATGAGAATACTTGAGTTGTGGTATTGTCACTCGTTTAATTTTAGTCCTTGATTCTCCCTCATACATTAGAAAACATTCTACCTGGCTATGGCCACTGACTTGCTCTGGCTTCATCAGTTGCATATAGCTTTAGGCATAGAAGCCCTGTCGAGTCTTTCAACTCACTTTACGGTCAAAAGAAGGACCCTGTAGATGACAAAGATTAGTGATGCGACCGGGCTGACTCATGCACCACAATCCTGAGATCCAATTGGGCCTCAGTTAATAAATTGGTTATGCATTTTGGCTTACCTAATCCACTAGATAAGTGGCCTGCTTGAATGGGTCTGACATGTCAGGTAGCCCCTGGATTGGCTACGTCCTGGCTTGAGTAGACCTCCATCTTATAGACGTCCTGTCGGCTACCCTATGCACCCTTTTTCATACTAGACTCACTCTCCACACTCATACCCTGCCTTTATTATTATTGGGCACATTCGTTTCCCAGCTTCTCTCTCCCTTGCAAACCATGCCTTTCTCACGACAAAGCTCCTGTGGTGTGTTGTGTTTAAGGATAGGTGTTTCTCCCCCTTAACTAATATTATAGTAGCGAGGATGTATGGCACTCAGGGTAGTTCCCCATCCCCAGCAAGAATAGAAAAGAAGATACTACTCCCTCGGGCTGCTGCTCTTGTCTGAGCTGTCGCCGCAATGTACTGGCCGTGCCTCAACTTACCCGTAGAACTCGATGATCGTATCGACCAGTGACTATTCATTTCACCTGGCCACCCCATCCGCCAAAAGATGAACAAGATAACCCAATGGATATCCTCTTCCGGCTCAAGAAGATAGATCATAGATTGGTGGACTCCATCCCCACGGAGCACTTCCCTCCTTCCGGCATACTGTAGCTAACCAATGATTATATTCAAATGAAAGATGACACTATGTAGAGGTAAAGCCGTAGGAAGAAAGATAGCACTCGTCTATCGGCTGATAAGAACAAGCGATATCATTTGGGAAATATTTATTGTTCAGATTTGTTCCCTTGCCATGACAAGATCAAGACGCTTAGCCAGATTGGCTAACGGTCACCCCCTCCCAATATGGCAAGACTGCCGTTTCGCCAATTCATCTCAGTAGTCGAGACAATAGAGATTTATAAGTGCAGGACTAATTACTGTCACAAAATAAAACCAATGATTAATATAGAGGCTTTCTGATAAAACGGACTATCTGCCAGCGACAACTATTTTAACTAACTGAATAAACAAATCGGATGTTAAACCCCAGGACGGTAAATAGTTGCAGCTGCACGGGGTTACATTGGGTCGACAACAGGGGAAGGGAATGAGCTGAATCATACATCGCTTTGACAGATTATAAACAGCTCGGATTGGAAGCGGAAGTACTCAGCTCGGAAGATAACAGTACATCTGTCAATTTATAGTTTCCGGAACATCAAGAAGATTGGCAGCTTGTTGGGGAAAACTGTTGTTGGGATCATACAGTAACTCGTTAGTTTGTTGGGGGAGTCAAAACAAGTGATGACAACTTTGACAGTGACTAGGCAAGGGAAAATCGATTCTTGACAATGGATGATATGCCCAAATAACACCTGCAGGACAACAACCATGTCACGTGACCAATTTTAGAGGTTTGGCCAAAAACCATGATTGGGAGAAACAGAGTTGACCAAAACCGTGGATTATGATGGACGTGTTTGTGGGAGAGCTCTACAGTGTTAGATTAATGTAATATTTACTAGCATGTGTCGTTATGGCAAAGTGTAGTAGCCATCCCGGGAATGAGGCGGTTTTGCATAAGGTAGAACCGATTATAATTAGTTCTAATTAATATAGGCTGTAGGTTTGTTAAACTAAAGTGTGATGATTAGCACTGTTAGTGGAAAACTAACTAGAGTAGGGAAGTGATACTTGGCTCTGTTAGTTGAAAATAGATTAGTGAAGTGTTGATAAGCTTTACTAATTGAGGAATTGAGTAATGAGGGATAATTGGGATATTGCAGTGGGTGCTCCCTGGTGTGTGTGTGTGTGTGTGGGGGGGGGGGGGGGTTTCCGCATTCTGTTTGCTGATTTTTTTTTCTTGTCTTGGCCTGATGATAACATATGTGTTCAGTCATCTGTCCATGACAGAGTAGGTTCATTATATTTTCTGAGCGAGGCCGATGGCCCACGATCATCTAATAGAGATCAGTGACGGGGAGACTATCACCGGTTATATGATTTATGTTACAGGTTCCTCTGGTTGGAATGAAGAACCCGGAACAACTAAAAATCCGATCCCGGATAAAGTATGATGTAGAGAGATGGGCCAGCAACTTTCACAACGGAAGAAGTTAATAAACATTGCTCGGTGGAGCTTAATGGTATATGTATCCTACATGAGTGAATACCAATCGTTAACACACCTGAAGTGATGGATGTTCAGTCCCACGTGGAACTAGATCAGTAGGAACTGATGTTCACATTAGATGAAACCAAACATTGAAGTGTAGTTGTTCCATGTACCAAGGAAATCAGAACTGTCAGACAATATCTAGTAAATAAAGCAAGCCATTTTAGTCTAGACTATGACTGTTTAAGAGTGAAAATATAGAACATTTCGCTAGAAGAAACCGTCATGTTCATGAGACAGCGTTCCATGATTTTTCACTGTGCAGAATTATGAGATCGTGGTTTCTCTAAAACTATTAGGAACCATTGTGTTAGGAACAATAATAGTTTTTTTTTTCAAGGACTATATTTACATGGGATTCAGATCTCATGGTCATCAAAGTTCCTGGAAGAGGACATGTCTGGAGAGAAGGATACGACTTCGGTGAGGTCTTGTGTACTGACTCGTGTGATGTCGTGTAATCCTTGCCATGATGTGTACACTATGATCCTGAACTTTGAGGGCTGACACATACATTTATGTTATAATACACGACACACATTTTCTTCGCATACACGTCTCATATACGTTACACTTTTCTTTTAATAAATTAATCTTTATTAATTTTTAGAAGCAAGAGTTGTTGAGTATGTTGCGTTGGGGAAGTATGAGAGGGGGCATAGTACGACAGTGAGAGAGTGATAGGAAAAGGTGTCCATTGGCTGATGGAGTGTGTTGGACGGAAGCTGGTGGATTCTCCAGGATATTGATAGGGAAAAAATATTATAATGTGGGTGTTGACTCTCTTCACTCCAGGGACGACACTTTAAAGGAGGACACGACATTATTGGGTGCTCGTAACGGGATCTTTGGACAGCGGGATCTCTCGTAAACGGAATCCTTGGACAGCGGGATCTCCCGTAAACGGAATCCTTGGACAGCGAGATCTCCTGCAAGCAGGAACCTTTGACAGTGGGATCTTCTGACAACGGGGTCTTTTGACACGGGATCCTTAGTTATAAACGGAGATATCATATTGGAGAATCCAGCTAGAGTGAATGTGGATAGGGGTTAGGACTAATATCTTACCTGTTCACACTTCACACGTCTGCATAGGTCTGTGGTCCTGATTCTACTCTTGTCACTGAGTGAATGTGCTGTGTGTGGTAATATCTAGATTTATAGTACTTGTTCATATATCTGTATAGTAATTTGCAGTTATATTGTACTCGACCTGCTAGCTTACCTCTCTGTATAATGGCCACCCCTAAACTAAGCACGTTAGAATTAAAGGCAAAGGGGGAAGAAATGGGACTGTCGGGTTCTGCTCTAACGGATTACATACAGGAAGTGGAGAGAGAGTATCGTCAAGCAGAACGGGAAGATCGAAAGGCCGAGTTGGAATTGAGAAGGATGGAGTTGGAGCAAGCAGCTAAGAAAGTTGAAGCTGAGCAAGCAGCTAAGAAATTTGAAGCTGAGCAAGCAGCTAGGAAACTGGAAGCTGAACAAGAAGCTCAGAAAAGGGAGCACGAGTACCGGATGAGGGAACTCGAGTTGAAGAGTCAATCTAATGGAGAAACTGAGGGAGCAGTTGGAGGTTCCTCCATCCCAGGCTCAACACCAGTAGGTGGACATGGGTACCATGCTATGAAGTTTCCTTTAGCGGTATACGAGGAGGACAAAGAGAAGATTGACCAGTACCTTCAACGCTTCGAGGCTATGTCAGTTGCTATGGGTCTGGAGCGTAACAAATGGAATCTTAAGCTATCCCAGGGTTTACGCGGGACCGGATACGAGGTTTATTCTCGCCTGCCACCAGGACATGAGAACAATTATGACGAGTTAAAGACGGCTCTGCTGAAACGATTCGAGGTTACGTCACATACCTACCGGAAAAAATTTCGAGCAGCGAAACGAGAACCGGGGGAGTTGTTTGCCGCCTACAGTTTGCGTCTAAAATCTTATCTCCATAAGTGGATGGATTTGGCTGGGTTCGCACATGACTATGAGAGTCTGGAAGAGCTCATGGTGGTCGACCAGCTGAAGAAGCAAATGTCTAAACCTCTCAGGACGTTCCTGGGAGAACAAGGAGCGGAACGTATTGACCTCGTGACTAAATTAGCAGAACGGTTCGTCGAGGTACATGGGGAGGCAGGGGAAAACCTTTCCACCAACACCAAAAGTCAAGAGAAACATGACAAGAAGAAAGCCAAAAACTCAGGAACCAAAAAGTGGGAACCTTATGTGCAAAAATCAGAGGATAGTTCAGAGAAGAAGAAGGAGGGAAGCAAGAGCACTTCAAGCTCTACACCAAAACGACCGTGGTCGGAGAAGTGGTGTTCAATTTGTAAGTCACCCTCTCACAATACGAGGGACTGCAAATCGAAGGCTAAGAACCCTCACTTCGCAGCATGTCAAGTGACTTCCAAGGAGGTTGTCACAGGAAAATGCCAAGGTCAACAAGGAAGCTCGCCACCAGGAGAGCTCACTCAAGTCCGGACACTAGAAAATCTAGGACAGGGAAATGGTGCAACCAATGCAAGTCGAATACGCACAATGCTATTGACTGCAGGGGAAAGTCAGGAGACACTCAATTCGTCGTGTGCCCCGGGAAACCTAAGGTGGAGCCCACCGAACAGGTCGAGGCCGAGGAAGAGACTCCAGACCAGGAAAAACCACCTGTAGTGGAATTGGTAGAGGTTAACGGTCGTCAAGTGGAGTGTTTATACGACACAGGACTGGACGGGGAGGCCGTGATTTCTGCGGATCTGGTACATCCAGAACAATTCACAGGTGAAACCATGGAGATACAGCCTGCACAGAAGAGTGCTGTAGTCATGAAGTTGCCCATTGCTAATGTGGAGATTCGGTCAAGGTACGTCACCGGCACCATCAAGGCCGCTGTATTGACCGATCCCATTTTTCCAGTCATCCTAGGTTGCCGGTATGTCTTTCTGGGAATGCCCAGGGAGCCAATCCATATGGGAGCAATGCAGACTCGCTCTCAGACGAAAACGGAAGAGGCAGACGCAATTGTGACTAACCCAATGCCGGGGGAGCTACGAACTGCCCAGAGTGAGGATGATACTTTACGTCCTTGCTACAGAAAGCTGCAGAAAAGTGCTGATCCACCAGGACGGGGGCAGTACTACATGAAGAATAGGATACTCTACAGGAGAGCAGGAAGGGGAGACAACCTATACGGTCAGTTGGTCGTCCCGAAAGCTCACCGGTCCCAGATTCTTCATATGGGGCATACCATCTCCTTTAGTGGACACATGGGTATTGCCGCCACCATGCAGCGGATTTCCTGCCATTACTATTGGCCGGGAATGACAGATGATGTGCGTCGGTATGTGAAGTCATGCCCTGAGTGCCAGAGGGTGGCACCGAAACACTGGACAGCACCGGTGGTGTTGGGTGAGATGCCCATCATGAACTCTCCTTTCGAGAGGGTAGCCATCGATATCGTGGGTCCACTTCCCAGGACTAGGAAGAGGAACATGTATATACTCACAATGGTGGATTGCTGTACAATGTGGGGTGAGGCCATACCGTTGACCACGATTGACTCGAAAAGAGTGGCGGACGCACTGATGGAGGCCTTTACCAGATTAGGCTTTCCGGATCAAATTCTGACGGACAATGGATCTCAGTTTTGTGGAAAACTCATGGAGGAGGTATTTAGGGTGTTTCACTCTAACCACATACATACCAGCCCTTACCACCCTCAAGCCAATGGACAAGTAGGAGCGTTTCAACGGCACGTTGATGACAATGCTCAGGAAACTAGCGCAGGAAAAACCTGATAGGTGGGATGAATATATCCCAGCAGCACTCTTTGCCTATCGGGAAGTTCCTCATGGCTCAACAGGACTACCACCCGCTACGTTGCTGTTTGGTCGTCCAATCAAAGGACCGTTGGAAGCCATGTTGAGGAGTTGGACTGAAGAGGGGACGTCAGAAGAAGTGATCTCATCCTATAAATACGTGGAGGAACTGAAAGAAAAACTCCACAAGGGATGGACTCTGGCAAATCAAAACTTGAAAAAGGCCAGGAAAAGACATGCGGCTTACTACAACCGTAGGTCTAAAGAAAGATCTCTAGAGGTGGGAGATAAAGTCTTGTTGCTACTCCCAACGGGAAACAACAAACTGGAGATAGGTTGGCAAGGACCATTTCCCGTGGAAAGGGTGATATCCAGAACCAACTATCAGATCCGGATCCGGGGAAAGTCGAAGATTTTCCATATCAATCTCTTGCGGAAATACGAAGAGAGACCCGGAGACAAGGCAGCTCACCTCATGGCAATGGCAGTTGCAGTGGAGACTGAAGTGGGAACCAGCGAGGGCAGGGAATATCCCTTGGTACACCAGGAAACCTATAGGGATGTGCAAGTGAACCCTGATCTGACCTCCCAGGAGAGGGAAAGGATAACCCAGGTTCTCAAGTCTCATAAGGAGATACTGACTGATAAACCAGGACGAACGAGGTTGGTTGAGTTCGAGATGACTTTGACCACACAGGAAGCCTGTTCGCCAAAAGGTTTACCCAGTGCCATTCTCTAAAGAAAAGGCCCTGGAGGAGGAAATACAGAAACTGCTGGAGGATGACGTGATTGCACCATCCACATCCCCATACAATGCAGGGGTAGTTTTGTTACGGAAACCAAGTGGAGAACACCGGTTGTGTATAGACTACCGACTTCTGAACAGTCACACACAATTTCAGGTGGAACCTTTGCCGAATCCAACTCAGTTATTCGCTAGGCTCCATAAGGCTCGGTACTTTTCAAAGGTGGATCTGAGTCGGGGGTACTATCAGATACCAGTCAAACCGGAGATTCGACCACTGTTGGCTTTCAGTACACCCAGTGGACACTACGAATTCAAGGTCATGCCCTTTGGACTCAGCAATGCACCTAGTGTGTTTACACGCATGATGAGGACTTTACTAGATCCGTTACAGGATCCGTCCATCATCTCATTCATGGATGATATTCTGATTTCCAGTGACAGCTTGGATGACCACTTACAATCCTTGGAGAGAGTGTTTAATAGGCTCAAGGAAGCAGGGCTTACTGCTCGTCCAACCAAGTGCATGATTGGTTACCAGACTCTGGAATTTCTAGGTCACACCATCACTCCAGGACACATTGTCCCAGAAGAGAAGAACCTGGAGAAAATCAGAAATGCACCAAGGCCAAAAACGAAGAAGGATGTGCGATCTTTTCTCTCGTTGTGTGGGTTCTACCACAAATTTATCCCACATTTCACTGAACTGGGAGCTCCATTGACGGAAACCTTGAAAAAGGGATTCCCGGACCAAATCATTTGGACACCAGAATGTGAGAATGCCTATAGTCAGTTAAAGGAGGCCTTGGTCAGCAAACCTGTATTACAGCTCCCTGACCTTTCCAAACCATTTGTGTTGAGAACGGATGCGAGTGCGATTGGGAATTGGAGCAGCTCTGTTACAGGAAGGAAAAGACGATGCTTCGGTTTTGAAACCTGTAGCATACGCAAGTAAGAAACTTCTACAGGCGGAGAGGAATTATTCAACTGTCGAGAGAGAGTGCTTGTCTCTCGTATGGGCAGTGCAAAAATTCCAGCCATATTTGTATGGAGTTAAGTTTCGGGTCCAGTCGGATCATCAGCCCCTGATGTTCCTGGCTACTTCTCAGAAGCTCAACGCCCGGTTGATGCGGTGGTCGTTGTTACTTCAACCCTATAACTTTCACAGTGGAGTACATTCCTGGGAAGGAAAATGTTGGAGCGGATTTCTTGTCAAGACACCCAGCTCCTGAAGAAGAAGAATGAATCATCTGGATTAAACTCACGGTGGAGAAGAGTGAGATGGACTACTCTCTTAAGAGGGGGCCTATGTCACAAAATAAAACCGTGCGTTTAACCAATGATTAATATAGAGGCTTTCTGATAAAACGGACTATCTGCCAGCGACAACTATTTTAACTAACTGAATAAACAAATCGGATGTTAAACCCCAGGACGGTAAATAGTTGCAGCTGCACGGGGTTACATTGGGTCGACAACAGGGGAAGGGAATGAGCTGAATCATACATCGCTTTGACAGATTATAAACAGCTCGGATTGGAAGCGGAAGTACTCAGCTCGGAAGATAACAGTACATCTGTCAATTTATAGTTTCCGGAACATCAAGAAGATTGGCAGCTTGTTGGGGAAAACTGTTGTTGGGATCATACAGTAACTCGTTAGTTTGTTGGGGGAGTCAAAACAAGTGATGACAACTTTGACAGTGACTAGGCAAGGGAAAATCGATTCTTGACAATGGATGATATGCCCAAATAACACCTGCAGGACAACAACCATGTCACGTGACCAATTTTAGAGGTTTGGCCAAAAACCATGATTGGGAGAAACAGAGTTGACCAAAACCGTGGATTATGATGGACGTGTTTGTGGGAGAGCTCTACAGTGTTAGATTAATGTAATATTTACTAGCATGTGTCGTTATGGCAAAGTGTAGTAGCCATCCCGGGAATGAGGCGGTTTTGCATAAGGTAGAACCGATTATAATTAGTTCTAATTAATATAGGCTGTAGGTTTGTTAAACTAAAGTGTGATGATTAGCACTGTTAGTGGAAAACTAACTAGAGTAGGGAAGTGATACTTGGCTCTGTTAGTTGAAAATAGATTAGTGAAGTGTTGATAAGCTTTACTAATTGAGGATTGAGTAATGAGGGATAATTGGGATATTGCAGTGGGTGCTCCCTGGTGTGGGGGGGGGGGGGGGGTTCCGCATTCTGTTTGCTGATTTTTTTTTCTTGTCTTGGCCTGATGATAACATATGTGTTCAGTCATCTGTCCATGACAGAGTAGGTTCATTATATTTTCTGAGCGAGGCCGATGGCCCACGATCATCTAATAGAGATCAGTGACGGGGAGACTATCACCGGTTATATGATTTATGTTACAGGTTCCTCTGGTTGGAATGAAGAACCCGGAACAACTAAAAATCCGATCCCGGATAAAGTATGATGTAGAGAGATGGGCCAGCAACTTTCACAACGGAAGAAGTTAATAAACATTGCTCGGTGGAGCTTAATGGTATATGTATCCTACATGAGTGAATACCAATCGTTAACACACCTGAAGTGATGGATGTTCAGCCCACGTGGAACTAGATCAGTAGGAACTGATGTTCACATTAGATGAAACCAAACATTGAAGTGTAGTTGTTCCATGTACCAAGGAAATCAGAACTGTCAGACAATATCTAGTAAATAAAGCAAGCCATTTTAGTCTAGACTATGACTGTTTAAGAGTGAAAATATAGAACATTTCGCTAGAAGAAACCGTCATGTTCATGAGACAGCGTTCCATGATTTTTCACTGTGCAGAATTATGAGATCGTGGTTTCTCTAAAACTATTAGGAACCATTGTGTTAGGAACAATAATAGTTTTTTTTTCAAGGACTATATTTACATGGGATTCAGATCTCATGGTCATCAAAGTTCCTGGAAGAGGACATGTCTGGAGAGAAGGATACGACTTCGGTGAGGTCTTGTGTACTGACTCGTGTGATGTCGTGTAATCCTTGCCATGATGTGTACACTATGATCCTGAACTTTGAGGGCTGACACATACATTTCTGTTATAATACACGACACACATTTTCTTCGCATACACGTCTCATATACGTTACACTTTTCTTTTAATAAATTAATCTTTATTAATTTTTAGAAGCAAGAGTTGTTGAGTATGTTGCGTTGGGGAAGTATGAGAGGGGGCATAGTACGACAGTGAGAGAGTGATAGGAAAAGGTGTCCATTGGCTGATGGAGTGTGTTGGACGGAAGCTGGTGGATTCTCCAGGATATTGATAGGGAAAAAATATTATAATGTGGGTGTTGACTCTCTTCACTCCAGGGACGACACTTTAAAGGAGGACACGACATTAACAAGGCTCATAATTGACAGAAAGAATAGTCACGCCGTGCTCTACTAAGCCTGTCATAAGCGGCCACTAAGTAGGATTGGTTTGGAACTAGTGATCTCATCCCATAGAGAAACCTTCACTGAACGAGCAAACCAACCACAACATGTCTTCAGTGAAGAATAGAAAAAGAATTCACTTAGTCAAAATCAAAGCAAGCCGGTGTAATAGACAAGGGATGATGGAAAAACACACAGAGAAGAGAATTAGCGGCCGATGACTAATAAATGAAAGACAAAGAAGGAAAAACGAGAGGAGGCTGCGGATAAGAGGAGCCGGGCCGACACCATTTGGCTGTTGGCATGTAATTTATTTAGGAGCAAAATACGGAAGAAAAGCTGACTGTATCTCTCATAATGATATATACTAGAAGAACAACACGATGTACCCATAATATACCACCAAAAGAAAAGAATGATCAGTTCCGTCAGAAAGCCACCAAAACCTGCTCAAGACGACTACCACATAATGGACAGACTAGAACAAATTGGACTAAGACGTTGACTTCTCGTCCTAGAGTTGGGGACGTAAATTACAAGTACCTCAGAAGTCGGAGTGGATTCGCCTGATGACGAGGGACTGTGGTAATGAGGAAAGCTAATCAACACGCAAAAATCCAGTCCAGTGCACTAGAAGTAATAGCATATTGATGGACTACGCTTGAGTTCAAAGCGAGCGAGAGCAAAAAAAAAAAGGATAAATAACGAAATTGTCCCAAAGTAGTTTCCTGCAAATGGCTTGCGATGTGACAGCGCTGTCCTTATGTAGGCCTTAAAATTATTAGGCTATGCTAAGAGCTAATATTGCACGCAGTGAACAACTGGGGTTAGAATTAAATTGTTAAAGAAGACAGATTATGGTCGTCACTAGGAAGAAGGAAATACCACAATGTAATATACTAGTAAATGGGGATATTCTTAAACAAGTGAATCGATACGATTATCTCAGAACAGTCATAACATCTGATGGGAGATGTCTTGAAAAGATTAGATCAAGAATCGCCATGGCGAAGGCAGTTGTTTTTTTTTTTTTTTTTGGCAAGATTAAAATATACTGACCAATAAAAAATACGTATTTTGCAAAGAGAAAAAGAGTGTTGAGGTGCTACATAGAACCTGTACTTTTGTATGGATGTGAAGCTTAGACAATGAGCAGACAAGCTGAAAAACATCTGATAGCTGTGGAAATGTGGTTTCTGAGGAAAATGCGAAGAATACCATGGACAGACAGAAAAACAAATGAACAAGTCCCATAAGAAACAAATGAAAATCGTAAACTGATTAGAGAAATTTGACGTAGACAGTCACAATGTTTTGGTCATGTTATGAGAAGAAATTAATTGGAGAACTTGGTAACAACTGGCAAGATCGGGGGAAAAAGAGAGCAAGGGAAGGACAGAGAAGTAAGTACCTGGATGGCTTGGCCACGAGGCATGGTCGAGACAAGAACACTGAGCTGATCCACGACTCTAGTTATCGAGTGAAATGGCGAAACACAACCGCCTACGCTTATCGGCATGGCACTTGATGAATAAATGAAGAGCTTATATAGTGCACTCGTACAACGGATTTTCCTGGACGCAATCAAGACATCAATACTCACAGTTCTTTGATGTTGTTCATCTTGCTAAAAGTGTCTTCTGCTAGCTTGTGTAAGCTGTTCATGCTGAGATCCCTGTAAAAATAAAAAATAAAAAATAAAAAAATGAACCGTGCAATTTCTATTTTATTGAGAATCAGCACATTCGAAAAAGGAGTAAATCCTTAATGGAAGGCTATTAAGAATCTTCACTCACTGCCTTTCTTTATATCTATTGTCATACATCACGCCTGAATAACGAAGAGATAAACAATACACTGCACAATTTATTGCCAGACATATTTTGCTGCATCTCGTCAGGTACATACTGCAGAAGCCACACAACATAAACTAAAGAAATAAGTTACATTTAAGTTATTGTTTGAGTCTTCGTTATTCAAATCCACGCGAAAACATTGTTATAAATCATATTGTTACAAAATGTTTCAGGTTGTCATCTGTTCATAATGCAGCCACGAGTATACACCTTTGAATACTCATCTGAGTTAGAAATAACCTGTATGGTTAGTTTGGTGATTGTTATACATAAAGAGGAACACCAAAGACTGAGATCTGTGGAGAGCCATGAACGCCTACGCCAGCCGGCACGGCACGGCCCCACCGGGTATGTATATAAAATTCATCCAAACTTGTGTGAGTACATCCCACTCCAATTGGCGTGAGCACATCTCACCTCAACCTGTGTGTGTACATGTTGCCTCGCTCCGTATGTGTAATCTCTCGTCATCCCATGTGTGTGTACATTTCAGAACGCTTCATGTGTGTACATCTCACCCCACTTCGTATGTGCATATCTCTCTCCACCGCATGTGTTTACAGTTCAGAACACCCCGTGTGTGTACATTTCAGAACGCCTCGTGTGTGTACATTTCAGAACGCTCCGTTTGTGTACATGTCACCCCATCACACGTGAGCACATCTCATCTCACCCACGTGTGTGCATCTCACCCATCCACGTGTGTGTGTACACTTCACCCCACCTCGTGTGTGTAGATCACTCTCCACCCTATGTGTGTAATCTCACCCGTTCCAAGTGTCTACATCTCACCTCACCCCCTGTGTGTACAATTCACCCCTCCTCGTGCGCGTACATCTTACCCTCACCCGCTTGTGTGCAGTTCACCCCTCCTTGTGTACATCTCACCCCGCTCTGTTTATAACCTTGTATGTAGCATTACAATTTTACATTCCCAAATGTTTACACAAGATTTGTATCTGGGGAAACGAAAACACGAATCTCTCATTGTGCATTAATCTTGTATCTTTCAATGATAAAACTACCCAATCTACGAAACAAATTGGACAGATATCTATTTTATCTATCTTTTATTGCTCGCGCTCTTTGGCTTCACGCTGATACAAATCAATTTATTGTCTGAAATTGGAAGTCAAAATAAAAGTGGAATTACTAATTCCCAGCAGTATATGATTTACAAACTCCTGAAACGGTAGTCAATTGCCGCCGAGACCCAGGCGAATGTCTCAATGTCCCAAATACGTGCATTATACTTGACTATGCCCGGCGTATTTATGAGGGCGGTTGACATTTAGCAGTTTACTATTGCTCTTCTGGCTTCATTGAGATACAGAATGGGAAATATAGGAAATTATAGCGCCGAGTAAATGTGATTGAAGTTCCGCTGTAACGAGTATCTACCACGCTGTGCTGTGTTTTCACGGGACATTTAGACTGGCTGGTTCCAGTCCGTGTCCTGATGTTGTCCACGCACACGGATTGTAACTTTCTTCTGACACACTTCCCTCCAGTTTTCATTGCAGCGCATCCTTTGACAGACAGGCGCTGAATTGTGTGGGTAGCACACTTCTGCCGGCCAAGTGGTCATGCGTTCAAATTCACATCGACGCGAATCTTTAGATTAATGACCTGAGCTCCCAGGTCCATCCAGCCTAAAATGGTTCCAAGGTAATGTTTTGGGAAGTAAAGGCCACCGGCTTGATACTGATCACATCACCCAACGAGTGTCCAGTGGTCTATTGTTTTGTTTGATTGCCCATCAAGAATGATGATGACCTTTCATTTCATCCAGTGGGGTTGAAAATATGGAGCCGTTAACGAACGAACGAAAGTCTTTATTTTCAAAGGGTTAAGAATTGGGCACGCAGGCCCGTCAGACATTCTGCCCTTCTTCTCTATTTCCTCTCATACATTCTTTCATTCAACATCACTTATGAAGCAAATTTTGACAACAAAAGAACAATAGCATTAAAACGCATGAAAAATAATCAATAACAAATGACTCACTGAGGCAGTGTTTAACATGGGCATTATAAATACCTAAGGAGGGTGTAACGTGCCATACATAAGGGAATGTTTTTGGCTAGTTGTCGTTTGAGATAAGTTACCATTATTGTCTTTTGTCGTGAGTTCTAATATGGCTCGATAAGGCCTATGTTGGCTCGAAATGTTCTTTGACAGTGTGGGCAAAGAATGCTTGACGTTCCAGGGGGAGGACCTCCTGCAGTGGTTTTTCTATCCAGCCTTTTCTTCACAGCTCTTGCAGTCCTGGCTGCTTCACGAGAGACTGCACCCTTGCATAATGATGTACGCCACAAATCCCCAGGTGTCAAGATGAATTCCAAAAGCTTTCAGTGAGATTTTCAATGTCTTTAAAGCGTTTTCTCTGGCGGCCTTCGAAGCGTTTACCACAACGCAGCTCACCGTAAAAAATTCGTTTAGGCAGCCTGTGATCTGTCATGTGAGTGAAGTGAC